>WEIV01015512.1:23975-110190 GCA_013390005.1 Calyptomena viridis
CCCTTTTTGCTGCCTTACTCTCCTCATAGAGATGGGTTGTGTTCTGATCTCAAATTACATTTCCTTAAAACTACAAAAATGCTTCATAAGAAACTAGAACTCATCAATGGAGTAATATGATACAAATTCATAAAGAAATAACAATTACTTAGAAAGATACAGCAGAAATGTTAGGATCACATAGCTACTGTATTCATGCAGTATAAATGTGACTTTGACCAGGGCTAGACTGACTATGTACTGAAAAACCCTGTAACTTTGCACAGGCAGAACACGTTGCACAGCAGTCAGCGTTTCCATGGGAATCATAAAGATTTTCTTTGCTTCTCTGTGACAGGGAGAATAACTTTAGTCCCATATCATTAAGCTGCTGATTTAGTTATATCTTTCCTCTTATATGTTTGGAAGCAAAGGATATGGCAGCATCATCAAGACTACATCCAGGAGGCACTGCTGGATGTAGGAATCTTTTCACTTGGTCTGGCACATTAGTACATGCCATTTCCTCAGGCTGAATACTCCCCAAGCATTTCATTCATNGATCAACAGACTCACAAGGGTTTACTTTTTGCCCGTTCATGTAGCTGAAATATAAATTGCTCTTTCTCCTTTAAAAAATAGTGATTTTTGCACACCATGCACTAATCTTCTGAGATTCTGAGTCTCCTCTTCCACAAAGATCAACTCTGACACTGTCCCATGCTAAGTACCATGAGAAGTCAGTTCATCCTCCCCTTCTCTTTACCCTTTTGTTTATCTTCTCTGTTTAGAACTCGTTGGAAACACAGACCACGTTTTCACTAGGTTTTTCTTTCAAACCCAAAGCACAGCAGCAGACAAAGCTAATGGCAGTTAAGACTTTATCAGCTATTAGATGAAAAAGATCTCTCTCATCTCTTTTAAGCTTACTTCCTATCAGTCTTATTAAATGCCCCTTGGTTTTACTGCCAGAAATTTGAAGAATAACAAGGTCTGTCATATCCCGCTCCAGCCTCTGCCTCCTCATTCAAGAGATCTNTGAATACTCCCCAAGCATTTCATTCATGGCTTGACATTTTTAACTCTGGTCAAATTAAATAGAAAGGGAAAATAACACCCTGTTATAATCAAAAATGTAACACAATTTTAAGTGACATAACTAACTAGCAGCAGAAAAAATAATCCAATACATTAGCTGGCAAATATTTCCCACATACAGTCAGGGGAAGAAAAACTGAAGCCATGTGAAAAATGCAACATGTTTTGATTGAAATCTCTATGCCCTGAGATCATCCNAGGTTTTTCTTTCAAACCCAAAGCACAGCAGCAGACAAAGCTAATGGCAGTTAAGACTTTATCAGCTATTAGATGAAAAAGATCTCTCTCATCTCTTTTAAGCTTACTTCCTATCAGTCTTATTAAATGCCCCTTGGTTTTACTGCCAGAAATTTGAAGAATAACAAGGTCTGTCATATCCCGCTCCAGCCTCTGCCTCCTCATTCAAGAGATCTGACCTTTTAAAAATAGCTCTCTCAGAATAGCTCTTCTATTCCTTTAACCATTGAATTGCCATTCTCTGTACTTTTATTTATCCCACTACATTTTTCTTGTGTTGCAGAGGCCAGAACTTCACACAGTACTCACGATATGGATGCACTAAGATTCTATGTGGTGGCAAAAACATGCTCTGTCATGTTCTCAGTACCCACCCTGACCATGCACAGCAATTTTTACCGAGGTCTTTTGGCTGCCACTGCACCCTGAACTGACAATTTCAGGAAGCTCTCTGCACTTTCTCTGGAATTGTAACTGCCCGCCACGTAAGCATGACTTCATTTTATCTTCCTTACATTCACCTACTGCTTTTTCTTGCACTCAATACATCACCCTATTACTTAAAAACCACTACTGCTAAATTTAAGAAGCCATATGATTTTAATTTAGCACTTCAAAATAAATACAAATACAAAAAAATCAAGCAGAATTAACTTATCCTCACAAAAAAAAACCTGTATCTGCAGAACTGCATTCTGTTTAGAATTAAAATCACAGGGGTTTTTTGTCTCTAGGTAGCTGCATCAGTATTAACGTGCACAATCTCCCATGTGTGGTGTATTTGCATGTTTGTGTATTGAGAAGATATTTCAGTCTCACTACTGCCTGGACCTACAAATAGGACAGCATCTGTTCAATACTGTATGTATTGAACCATAACAGGAGGAAATCCCTGAGCCTCTTAAACCATGGCATTCAAGCTCAGGAATGAAAATATGCATGTGGAAAAGCTCCAGAAGAAAAAACAAAAAACAGATAGAGAAAAACATTATGGGTTGACAACATAGATTGTCATGGCACAAAGATCCCAGCACAGGCACATGAAGCTTCTCAGGGCATCCAGGATAGGAAAAAAAGGACCAACTTAAGACAAAAGCACAGAATACATCCAGGAAAGAAGACAAAAGGCTGAGAGTAGACTGCCTTATTGCCTAATGATTCATGGAAGTGAGTCAGGAAGGAAAGATGAAAGAACACACAATTTCCAAAGGGTATTATTGTCACCAATCAAGAATCATCTGGGAGAAACTATAAGACTTCAACATCCAGCATCCCTTATCTTCTGTGACCACCCAGTAAATCCTGGCCAGTCTATCCACACACATGCATCTTAGTGTTAATAAGTATGTGAGCATTAAAAAAACTAATTTTGCCTCTATATGGTCTTGTCTTGAGCTTTGCTGCTTTTTGTACATAGTTTAAAAGAAAAGAGGTTATTCATCCCCACTGTTACCAAAGACAACATTACTACTCTGACTACTTTCAGCTATTGACTGCAAACAAAAGAACAATGTACATACTGAAATTAGAGGTGTTATCAGGAGCAACAAAAAGAAGAAATTAGCTAAAACCAGTTTTTACTAAAAGGGCATAAAAATCCAATGCATTTTTAAGGTAGAGATTTCATGTCAGCCAGAAGAGATAATGCTAATGCATTCTCTGTGTACCTCTGTGCTGACCACAGCTATTAAACAGACCAATCTATTCACTCAGTTCCCCAAAAAACACTCACAAAAATCCCAAACAAAACCATAAAACAAACCCCTCACCATACATGGTAGTTAATAATCTCTGGTCTAAAAGAGACAGCAAAACTCTCTGTATGCTCTTTACAAATGACTGTCTGAAGGCTAAAACCTCACTTATAGACTTATATGAAAATACTACGATCAATATAAACCAATTGTCTTTAATGACCATACATTTTTAGGTTTTTTCCTTCTTCAGTAAAGCTTGCCACATTCTCAGAATACCCAGAATACCAGAAGAGTGCTGAACAAATGAAGTAAATGTTCAACAATATATTTGCCTTCATTACTCAATCTGTAAGAATCTGAAATTGAGAAGTGACACTTTACAAGAAAAATACAGTGGAACTTCAACCACAACCATAATTTTGCATTCTGTTTAGATTCAGCATTACAACTTCCTCCTCCCCACCACTCCCCCCCGATAGCTACATATTAATGATGATCCATTAATTTTTAGTTCTTATATATTTTATATATTTGTTGATATACATTGTATTTTTTATATCTGAAATAAATATATATTATTTACTATATTTCATAGGCTTGCTTTACAGATATATATTTGTTAACTTATATTTTCACTAATATCAGTGCTTTGTGCTGCTTTAACATCTTAAACCCCTTGCATCTCTGGCCAGTTAATCCAGATTTATAGCTTTTCTGCACGCAGGATTTGCAAAGCACACAGACAATTTACCAGATTTACTGGTAAATCTGACTGTCCTCTGGAATCAAACTGATTAACTAGATTGGAATTGCTTAATATTGTCTTTAAACTTCAATGCAATAATAGACATCTGCAGAAGAATTTCAATCAACAAAACCTGTTAACTGGATGAGAAAAGCTAATTTTATCCAGTTGTGCAATATGAATAATTTTACCAGTACTCTTCATGGCTAGTAAGATGTTACATAACGGGAACTCGTTATCCATTCTCCACTGAAGTACCTTATTTTTTGCAGAAGTTCAAACAGTAGGTAAGATAGTTGTAAAACCATACAAACAGTCTAACAAAGAGAAGTACTAACTTTTTTAGAGCACATTCCAACTTGTTCTTCTCATTATCTGCTTCTTGGAGCTGGGAAAAAATTCTGACCAAGAACTCTTCGAAATTGGAAAGTAAATGAGGTTCATCTTTTCTTAGCTGCAACCAAAGTTGCTTCACATCACTCTCACTGAAAGAAGAGATCATAAAGGATTCATTAAGAGAGAACACATCTCAGGTTCCAATAAGTGTTCACAGCATCCTAGCAGATGGAGGCTTAAGGGAATAACTAGTCATAATACAAAACTTATTAAAAACAGGGGCTACTTAAACTGTGCCAGATTTGAAAAGGATGAGGTGGATGGGAAATGATGGAAATTGCATTTATTCAAAAAAATGCATTGTAATGTATGGCCATTCATGGCTGCAGAGTATCACAGGAACTTCTTGTTTAGTGGGTGTCTTGCCAGACACTTCATCTGAACAGGAATGGATAAGAAAGGAGACAAGACTAGACAAAATGTGCCATTCCATCACTTCTATTACAAGTAAAGAAGTTCTCATGAATCTACAGTGAAGGGGATGGGGGAAAAGCTAATCAAAAGCTCTTCCTCATAAGAAAGGAATGAGATTCAGTCTCCTAAGTTACACAGACATGTTAAGAAATTGTGTTTGTATTGCCTTTTTTCATTTTCAACACATTTTGATTCCATCGTGGGTCTGCTGCAAAAATCAGAACAAAACATGTTGAAATTTTGATTTAAAGATTTACCAAGCTAATGTTTTGTTTCCAAATATGTTCAGCAGATACTGGAAAATAGATGCTCTACTGTGAATGATAATGTGTTTTCTAATACTTTGCCCAAATTCTCCTGAACAAGTTGGGATTTTTTGTTTATTCATTCCTGAGTCACTGTCTTCCATGTGCATTGTAAGCCTGAACCTAGCCAGCAAAGAGTGCTGTACTTAAAGGACAAATTGAGGACAAAGATAGAAAAAGTGGATGATAAAAATCTCTTCACAATGAAAGCCTTTTGGGATGATTGACAACCCACTGTTGCCCTAACAGGCAATCAGGTGAAGAGAAGGACTGAGGAGCACTTTCATTTCATGCTAAGTATCACTGATGTATTCCTTAAATACTCCTACCATCTGTACAGATTCTCTCCCATTTTTGCTCCATGTTTTTCTTATTCTAGAACATTCATTGTGATTGACCAATGAATGTCAGGCCTACACACAAAATGATCCTAGAGCAGGTTTTACATTTCATGTTTCTGAGTGAGCCATCCTGGCCCTGGAAGAGATAGTGTTATCAGAGCAGTCACAACATGCAATTATGGACGAAACACACAAAAAGCAGAAAAACAAGAGAAAACTTCCTTTCCTATAATTAACTGGTGCACTTTAAACACAGCCCTTGCCAAAAAAAGCAGTCATCATGCATTGTTTGATTTAAAATGAGTGGCATCTGTGGATTATACGCTTGTAATTATGTTCAAAACCCATGACACAAAGCAGCATAGCTTTCATATGGCAGAAAAAGAAGTTTCATATGTTTGGCATACAACAGTTCGGCTCTCGGAAGTTTTGGTTGAAAAGCATTCCATCTGACAACAAGAAAATTAATTTTTTTTTAAAATCACTGTGTTCCTGAGCAGCCTTGGTTCTCGTCATTCACTTTGGATTCCATTAAAATCAAACCCAGAAATGAATCATAAAAAATCATACAAATTATTACTATTGCTGCAAAGACTCACTCATCCAAAACCTTTTTAGCTCCAAGCCGATCCATCAGATTTGAGAACTGGAATTCTTCATCCTCATCATCACCCATGGTCTCTTCGCATAGAAGTGGGCAGGCTGTTTCACCTTCTGATTGCTGCAGCATGTCATTTTTCAAAGCAATCTGCTCCAAAAGAAATTGGCCTAAGAATTAGAAATTACACACATTAGCATTTCCAGTACTATAAGAAGAAATGCAATACTAAACATACTAAAGATGGAATTTTGCAGTAAGTATCACTTGTGAGGGAAATACCTATACTTGTTTACAAGACAATAATGAAACAAGAGGATGAGGCACGGCAAGAAGATCTCAGAGTTCTATGGCTGACTTTGTGCCCAGTTTAGTGTCTAACCTTGAGTAAGTCACTCATCTCAAAATTCACAAACATAATGAAAAAATTCATACCACCATACAAAAAAAAAAAAAAAAAAAAAAACAAAAATTGTAGTAACAAGCACTTCGTAAATATTGTGGCCTTATTTTTTGATATGTTTAAATAGATGTTAGGACTCTAAAATAACCATAATATTGGTACTGATAAAATGTACATTAAATAAAATTTAACATCCTTTTTAGTGCATGACCAAAGGCACACTTCAAATTCCTATATAAATTGCATATAGAAAGCCACATTTTATTAACAGTAGTTGTACAGTGAGGATGAAGAGGGGAAATTGCCACGTGAATAATCAATACACTTGTGCTCGGGTGAGGCAAACCAAATACATTCCATCAGATTCTAAATGTGCCAGCTATTTTATTTGAACATCTGCAAGTCAAATTTTTTAAGGAACCTAGGAAAAGAGGGTATTGTGATTTTTATGCAGAGGATTTTTTGTTCTATGCTCAATTCTAGCACAGAAGTTACCATAGACACAAGGAAACTGAAATAGTGGGTTTATGGGTTTATTAACTCCATTTTGCATTTTTTCTCCTAGCACCCAGCAGAGCATATTGACAACAGAATAGAGTATCTTGCAAAGAGAGGCTACACTAAATTTCAGATTTGCCACCATTTAGAAATATGAACAGGATTCTCCCATAATAACTGGTGCAGTGCAAGTTTTATCCAGACACTACTGTTTTCTCCATTCTCTAGCTTTCTAAAGCAGCCTATATCTAGTACAGCCTCTGCTTCCACTAGGAATGCCAACATCATCACCTAGCCAAATGTAAGACTACCTAGCCTGGAAAACACCTGTGAATGCTGTGTAGCAGGTTAAAATGTACCATGCTTTACACTGTCTATCCTTATGTTCTTTGTGAATCCTATACATAGGTACTGTGTCCATGTCTTTTGTGTACCTGTGTTCATGTGTGAGTGTCTCTGGGACACACATTTAACTTTACTTCCAGTTGAACCTGCAAACGGGAAAGCAGCGGCCACATCCACCTTGTTCACTGGACTGGGCTCCAACAGTTGAGCAGGAGCAATCCCCAGGATCTGGAGCTGCTGGAGATGGCAGCCACCTACCACCTCCCTTAAGAGAGAGTTTTGATTTTGCAGGGAATACTTATGAAAATAATCTTCATTTAACCTAAGAATTATGTGTAATTTACTTATGAAAAGTAAAGCAGTGATACATTACTTCATTTTTAAATAATGGCAATTTTCAGATTAAAGTATACTTGATTAAGATACTTGATCTACCTCTACAGTGGGAGAGGTGGGACACAAGAGAATTAAGATTTCAAATGACTGATTTCTTGAAAACAAAAATGAAGGTCCTGTTTCCTGGACTTAAGCACAGTATAAATATATAGTATTTAAATTACATAAAGGCTATAAATAAATGGTATAAATATTTAGTATTTAAATTGAGATTTAATGTTATAATTCACACATAGAAGAAATTCCATTTTTTAGAGAAAATGTTTAAACCTTAGTCATTAGAGCTAAAATTAAAGTACAAAATTGATTTTGCACAACCAATCAAACACAGTCTTACTAACTAGCATTGTCATCTTATCTGGAATGTCACAGCTGGTGAGACAACAATCCTGTGACAAACACAGAGAATGTGACAGTAAGAGTGCTGTTGCTAACCAGACAGTTACAAAGAACTTACAGCTCCTATCATGCAGTAATAAGTGCCTCATCCTGTTTTGTTTTGAAATAAATTGACATCACTTGAAGAAATAATTTGTTGTAGAAAACACTTATACAGCTGTAAGGATAGTGGCATTGACACATTTTTAACATTGTCGTACATTAATCTTAGAGATAATCTTAATTATCTTTCAGGTCTTATGATGCGAAATAAAATACAAGATTTCCCCCTCTCCGCCAAAGGAAACCTTAAAAAAATTGTACATAGACTTACACTACAGTTTAAAAGAGGTGTAATTCAGATGATGATTATATCATTTGTTTCATACCATGTCATGTGCCATTTTACACAGGAGAGAAAGACCCTTGGAGTCCTTTGTCTATTTATTCACACAATCTGACCACTTCTTTATCTGCTACATATATATCTGCTATACTAGGGAATAGTCTTGCTCCCTGTGTGCATTATTAAGTGTATTGTTAAGACAAAGTGCTTCTTTATTCATGTGGAGAGTACAGAACATGAATAAAACTCAACACAGGAAACATGCTTTCCAAAACTCACTGAATCCTGTGATGAACTCCTTTGGGGTAAGTGAGCCATTTCCATCAGCATCCAATGTAACAAAAACTTTTTCAAGCTCTTCCAGGCTAAGAGGTACCTCAGGATGCAATCTCTGGAATGATAAAACTTGCATCAACTTCATCCATTACTACAGGATAAGAGGAAGACTAGATTCTGCAGAACATCCATAATACAGAAGGATAGGTCCTTTGTTTCCCAGAGTGAAAATCCAAAGACATCACAGACCAAAACAAGATTCAACTGAGGGACATTTGCCTTAATGACTTCTTTATTTGCTTTTATGAATTCATTATGACAAAGCAGTGAGAACAATCTCCTTGTGACACAAATCACACAGGAAAGAAGAACTTGAGGTGGAGTCTCAGCATCCTAGTGAAATGCCTTGATTATCAAGCTACTGGACAAACCTGGCACCAGAACCATATGCCTGGTTCCTTCCACATCATGAAGCTAAGCAAGAGTTCTCTAGACAACTACATTATATAGGATATACCATCCTAACTAAAGCTGCATCAAAATATATAAAAAATTAAATGAACAAACAAATAAATAAATAAATAAAAGCTAAGAAAGCTGCATGATCCAAGGACCAAGCCTTCTGCTTCTATAACAACTTAAATGTAGTTTATGACCATCTACTTCTGAAATGCAGCTGCTCACACCAAAAAAAGACGTAACTTTATGAAACCAGTTCCACAAAATTACTTTTTTTTTTCCTTATAATGTCAAGACAGGCATAAAAGAAAAAAAAAGGTCTGTAAAATTGATCCTAATGATTTTAATCTAACTCTTTTAACAGTGTAGACAGATTCCCAGAAATAAGAGGAAACTGGAGTGGCAAACAACTACAATAGCAGGGATTTCCAAGGGTAGCCAGCACTAGGAAGATTAAAACCTCAGCCTGAAAAGCAATATAAATACACACTGGTGAAGTCCTCTGCTTTAAAAGCTAACCTCTTAAACCCCCTGCCTTGAACTGCTGTTGTATATACAACATATTAAAATTACAAGCTAGTAAGTTGATGAAATTCATCGGATAAAAAGTGCTAAACAGTTCCACTGTGGGGAAAGGATTTAGGACCAAAGAAAGTTTCTTCCACACATCAAAAAAACCAGAAACCACTATTCAATATACTCAACCATACAGGCAAAGTAAGAATTAGCTGAGTGCATTAACCAGGACTTCCCTGGCTGCAATGAAGGGGTCAGGGTATGCATTATGGATTGTATGAGCTGAATGGAAGAGCAGTAAAAGGAATTCCAAGGTGGTCTTGAGAAGTGAAAGCAAAAGAGCTTCTAAAGCACAGAACTATCTGCAACAGTCACAAAAAATTTCTGAGCAGAATTAATTGTGCATTGCTGCCTGCTTCCAAAAAACCTAAGAAAACTTCATGTATATTCAGTTTAAATGAAATTACGTATCATCAGCTTCTTACCTAAACATACCCATCTTCCCAAAGTTTTGGATTTTAATCTCTTAAATCTGAAGGGAAACTTTAAAATTAGCTTCTCTTGTGAAATTATAGAATCACAGAATCAGTTGGGTTGGAAAAAAACTCTGAGATCATTGAGTCCAACCTTTGACTTAACATCACCTTGTCAACTAGACCATGGCACTAAGTGCCACATCCAGTCTCTTCTTAAATACTTCCAGGGACAGTGACTCCACTACCTTCCTGGGCAGCCCATTCCAATGCCCAATCACTCCCTCTGTAAAGAACTTCCTCCTAATGTCTAACCTAAACCTCCCCTGGTGCAGCTTAAGACTGTGCCCTCTTGTCCTGTCACTGATTGCCTGGGAGAAGAGACCAATCCCCACCCGGCTACAACCTCCTTTCAGGGAGTTGTAGAGACTGATAAGGTCTCCCCTGAGCCTCCTCTTCTCCAGGCTAAACAGCCCCAGCTCCCTCAGCTGCTCCTCATAGGACTTGTGCTCCAGTTACCCTTCGTTACCATCCTCGTTACCCTTCTTTGGACACACTCCAGCACCTCAATATCCTTCCTAAATTGCAGGGCCCAGAACTGGACATAGGACTCCAGATGTGGCCTAACCAGTGCTGCGTACAGGGGAAGAATCACTTCTCTGGTCCTGCTGGCCACACTATTCCTGATACAGGCCAAGATGCCCTTGGCCTTCTTGGCCACCTGGGCACACTGCTGGCTCACTGCACTGCAACCTACACTGCACTAATGAGGGAGGAGCTGCTTCAGACAAACTACTCTTCTTACATCTAGAAAAACAGAAATTGTACTCCTACAGCCAGGCATTTGGGACCTGCTGAAGAAGCACTTCCTGAGAGCTGGCTGTCCTTGTCTGACCATGCCATAAACACAGATCCACCTGCTATTCCAGTACAATGGCTTATGGGTCTCGTTGCATTCTCCAAGTACAGCTGGAGTGCCCTAATGCAGCATTCAAATTCGGATGTGAATTACACTAATTTACAGTACAAAATACCACAATTACTTGTATTTTCTTGGAAAAAATATGAAAACAGGAGATTTTGAGGAATGTACTGACAATTTGCTCCATTAAATTCACTGTGGATAATTTACAGACTTTTGATGAAGTGGACCATCCTTACCATTGTTACTAAGATTGTGTTCTCCTAACCTCCTGTTTTCATTCTTAATAAAAAATTTAAGGTTTTTTGCTGTTAGGAAAAGAAAATGTTATTAGTATCATCGCTGTGTTTTTCTTTATTTGTTCATTTCTGGCTTAGTGTAAAATCCTTTCAATATGAGGCTCTTAAATATTTTAAAAGAAAAAAAAAGAAATAAAACATTCAAAGATACCACTGGAGCTTCAAAAGAAACTATCTGCATTGCCACCAAATGTGCTCTGTGCTTTCATGACATCTGTGCTTAATTGTCTGAAAATACCAAGCCTTTACTTTGCTAAATAAAAAGACAGAGGTCAAATAGTTAAGAGCAAGATCAGAACCCAATTCTGCTACATACATTAAAACAAAACATTTTACAACACTAATTCTTGTTATTCATTACAACCTCAAAGACCAGAGCACAAAGCTGTGGTTTCAAGTCTCAGGTAGAATTTGCTTTCTTGCAAATTCAGAAAACCTCTTGTTTGTTTGAGAGTAGATTTGGTATTTTGAAATGGAATGAAAAATTTTAAAAAGAACTAGTATTTACACAGTCTCACAATAAACACCATGCTATAAAATCTTCAGTATAATTACTATATTACAGATACATCAGAAAACCCTGCAAAATTTGTTCCATTAAAATTAATTGGATTTCAGATACTCAACACTCTCTGTTGAAAATCATGCCTTGTATCACATGACAAAAGATTAAAAAGCTTAACATTAGCATCCTATATTTGAAGCAAAGCTTCATTAATGGTAAGCAGTACAGAGCTACCAAACAATACAATGCAAAAGTGATCAACACTTAGTACCTTTTAAAGAAAAAATTTATTTATTTATTTTATTGATTATAGTCTTTGCTATAGGGAATGAACATTAGTATAAAGAAAAATCATCTCAGGTGTCTTGAGCACCTCTATTTCTGCATTGAAATGATCTAACATACACTTACATACATATTGAAGTTTTCAAATATAGTAAACAAACACTCACGATGAAATAGAACAAATGTACTTTATCTGTTCTTTTTGCAACCTTTTTTCTACTGCACCTTTTGCAACATCTGTTTTAGAACCTCAAGTATAATTTTATCAGTACTGTAAGCATAAAATCTAGAATCAAACAGAAACAAACAGTTTTACATTCCTGGCAAAAACAGGCATTAAAACTTATCATATACGTATGTGTACATATATATATATGGGTTTTCTATTAGTTGAAACTGGATACCGCTCAGTTTTTGGAAAGACAATAAACTTATAATCCATTAAATCTTGGCGGGTCTGGATTTATCAAAAATTACCACTGGCAATTTGTTTATTTGAATTAAGTTACTTCAATGATATAACGTAGATTGGGAAAGCCTACAGCACAGCAGGCATCTGCACTCCTCTCTTTGCAACTCTGCATAATTAACAGAGGTTATCAGAAAACTCAGCAACGCAGAACTGCATAGAAAGCTGTTGAGAGCTAGTAAACTGACCAGTTTACTTAGGAGGTTTTTGCTTTTCCAACAATAGATAGTTAAAATTGTTTCAATTGCATTTTCCTATATAGACACATCTTTTTTTCTGAAGACATAGAAAGTTTTGTATTAGATGCTTTCTTTGGTAGTAGTTTGTGATTAATTCATTCTGCTCCTGCTCCCCAATTCTATTTCACCCGTAAGAACTGAAGTAGAAATGGATTAACACAATTAAATTATGCTTTACATGTCAGGCATGAGTATATACTTGTTTTCTGCCACATACTGGTTCAAATGATCAGTTCTGCAATATGCACCTGACTACATTTTCAAAATACGTTGTTCTATATAATTGCTTTTTTTCATCAACATTTTCAGCAAATCTGATTTTTGGCCCTCAAACAAATTAAACACAAATTGGTGAGATTACTGCAAATACTGAATAAAGCTAAAAATACTGGTCCTCTATACTTCCGACATATATATGTGATCCAGCTGAGAGCTCACCATTGTCAGGCAGTGAAACCAAAGTGAAAGACTTTATTTACACAACTATGCTGAAAAAACAGAAGGATAAAACTGGTGAAATGACTACATTCATGATGCTGTGGCAAATCACGAAGTAATGAATTCAGTGGTTTCAATTTTTCAATGAGAACAGAATTAAATTCCTGGGGCATTTTTTAAAACTTCATTTACTTTGATTTTCCACTTTTTTGTTGCTTTATCTATAAAAAAATGCGGGCATTATGTAAGGCTTCAAAGATGCTACTTTAAATCCTACATATCTCTTTAAAGTTATGAGGAGGGTGTTAACATTTTTTACTCTAAATTAATCAGTGTCAACTCATTAAAGGCCTTAGGAGCTTCTCTCATTGTGCATTTCACAAAAACAATTTAGTTTTACCTGCATGTCTTGACGAGTGATGAAGCCTTTGCCTTCCAGATCACAAATCTGAAAGAACTCTTGTGCTTTTCCCAACACAGTTAGTTCTGGGTCTTGTTCTCCAGTCCTGCTCCTCTCTGCATCTCCTGGTGCCACAGGACTGGCACAGTCTCCTTGTATTCTGTCCATTGTCACAATCTCAGCTCAGGAATATTTTGGGATGCTGCTATCCCATTTACTCGTAAATTCTGATCTGACACCTGTACATGAAGGTAAGGAAAAAAGCAAATCAGACACTCTTAATGATGTTTTCGACAATCTCTTAGCAACCATCTATTTAATTAGGCACTAAAGCTTAGAAAGAAGATAAAGCTTTTTGTAAATGCCTAACCTTGATCGGCTCCACTACAGACACTGCAAATGGGATGATGAATGAGGATGGGGCAGTCTGAGGGAAGAAGACAAAACTAGCTCTGAAATGGAATCTCAAAGCCAAATCAGCCAGTTTGGCAAGAAATATGGACAATCAATCAACATGAACAAAAAACCACAAGAAATATGGGTAAATGCAAAAATAATTTAAAGCCACTACAAGTATTAAACTGGTATCCTTTTGACTTGGATCATCTTAGCACCACATATCACAATTTGCATTTAGTGCTTTGGAACACAGATTATATGACAGCTATAGAATGGAAAGTAATTGATGACTGATGGAACATGATGGATCATGATGTTTAAATCAATTAAGGAAAATTAAGAGAAAGATAACATATGGAATTCTGAAATATTTTCTTAGATTCATCCTTATTACTTTGGCCTTGATTTTCACCTGTGTAGGAGACCTAATTACTAGTGAACTTGGTGGGAAGACTTCCTTGTATGATCTTAACTCATTATCATGTGGGTAACCCAAGTAGGAGACAATCTGTTTCACTGTGGTATTGTGTGTTTTTGACAGGCTAAGAACATGTGTAGAGGTACATCCTGGGTTTGGAGTTTTTTTCAATTTCTTTCCCATTAGCTGGCCTGGTTAATATTAGTCAATCAGTTTTATCTCCTTTCTCATACAGGGATGGTCTTCTTTTAATTATCACAAATGTATGGAGGCAGCAACCTTACCAGCTCTCACAACACATGCAACAACTTGACTCCGTATCTGCATCTTGAATTTGCATTTCTGCTTTTCTAAGTAGGTCTACCTAAAGTAGCCACAAATCTGTCCGATAATTTTTAACAGATGAAAGTATTTTGTAAGGCATTTGACTATTATAAAGGAACACAACCTGATTGTGATCCATGCACAACTTGCAACAGCTCCAACAGAGGTCAGTCAGAACTATTTAACTCTGAAATTTATGCTGTCTTCAGAGTACAGGCTGTGGCATTGCATAGATGTGAAGGTAGAATCTGAGGAAACAAGACCTTAAGCTTGTCTACACAGTTTCTTAAGAAGAAAAGCTCTGATCGCATAGACCCAGCAACTTAGCTAGGGCCTGTTTTATTTTATGCTTAAGTTTAAACCTGGCAGTGCTTTATACCTCTTAAAACGCAGTGTCTTCCAAGAACTTCATAGATGTCACACTTAGAGCTTGCAGTGGCTTCCCATGAAAATGTAGTTTCTCCAATAGCTATGGGCCAGGCACTTGGATTTCCCTTACTGCATGCAAGTATAAATGCACTGTAAACAGGCCATTGACTTCAAACCAAACTAGGATTATGATGAGCAAATCACCCACCCCCTCTAAAACCACATGACAAAAATCTGCAAACATAGGTAATTTTCCTCTCTCTCCCTCCTCTCTTTTACAACCCTCATCATCCCAGGACTGTTGCTCAAATACTCTCTGAAGCTGAAATAATTTTGGCTTAACAGCCAAAAATTTAGCTGTCAAAATCCTTCCTAAAGCAGAGTTACAGGCAGGAAAATTAAAAACACTCAGAGAAGCCAAGTAATGGCAACATTCAATACCGTTCCACCTTAGGTAACTCCTCCTTAGAATGAATCTTGCTTCAATTTTAATGTATGGCAGTCAGGGGTGTCTCATAAACCCCAAGACCAGCTATTTGAACCCCTACCTGCACCTAACACACTGCCAGGGTGGTGCTCAGTGCCATGGTGGGTGAGCACTCCACACCCCAAAAGGCACCAGAGCCTGCCAGTGCACCTGTGCCAGCAGACAAGGAGGCCCTGGATAATTAACAATGTCAGAAAATTCTGTCACAGAGAATACAGGTCACATATTGTAACAAGGGGTTTTTGGCTATTCCAGCTGCCTGAACAGCCATACTCTTTCTCTTTCCTGTTATGAGGAAAATTCCTAGCTCAAAAAGTCTGATCAGCCTTCAGTAGCTGTGAAGATTCACAAAGGGAAAGATCACTCCAGAATTGCCCTGTTTCTTAATCCCTTTCATGACGTTTCCAATAATAGACAGTCTTAAAAACAGTATAAGAGCTAGATGAATCTTTGCTCTCACTCTAAATAGCCACCCACAATTGGATCAGATGGAAATGCCACAGAAAGCCACATTCAGACTACAGCAGTATGATAATCTGGATGAGATTCTCCTTTCATACTACTTCTACACACCTGAACTTCACTTATGTCAGCACGACTCACTCCTGGCTGACATCAGTGTATGAGGTAATCCAAACCAGGCCATCGGGTTCAGCTTTGCAGTGACACTAACTTAAAGATAGGTTTAAAAATACCAAAAAAATCAATGGGACAAGTGCAGTCTTGTCAAGATCTGACCCAGACTCCAAATGTAATGGATTTTTCCCACCCCCCCACATCTCGACCGTTTTTCAAAAGGCCACAACTGCAGGAACAGACCAAGCTATCTTGATAGTAAGTGCTGCTAGGGCCTGTGGTCTCTGCACACTAGACTTTCGCAAGAAAAAGAAAAAGGAAAAACTGTGCGAGGAATAAATAGCCAACTGCATGTGAAAAAACAGAAATACAAAAACAGATTAAAAATAGCAGAACAAAAAGGCACAGCACTCTATGCAGTTTGATAGAGTTGTTTGCATATAGCAAACAGTACAATTCAGCAAACGTAACCATGCTTTCTAAATACTTCCACACAACAAAATGAAATTACATGCATCATGAGAGCCTCACCCTCTTACAAGTTGCCCCACCTTTTCCATACATAAAAACTTGCCACACAGAGAGTGTCTTCAATACAGCAGAAAATTGAATTAGAGCATACGCAAAAATTCTTAATCCTTATGGCAGCTTCTAAAGCTGGCAGAATTCATCATAATTCCTACAGTGTCCTGATACTTTGCAAAAGCTGGTAATAACATGAAAGATTAAAACTGCTATTTGTCTCATATGACTGAATCAGCAATGTAATTACTTCAAGGCCAGTTTTAAATAACATAGGTAGTTCCACTCACTCACCAATCTCCTTTAGAAAACAAATGCCTTACAAAATCAATCCTATTAAGACCTTTGATTTCCATTCTTTCAGCTAAATGCTTCACTATGCAAAATAGGTCATATCACAAACTGATGCAAACAAGCATTGCTCCAAATATTAAACAAGGATGTGGGCTTTATGAGGTTTTTGTAGGTTAATCATGAGGTAATTTTGGATGGGTCCATAATAACATTTTCATCATTTCCAGGCAGGTCTACTGTAAACCACCAAACTCTAGAGGTACAGAGCAATGCCAAGCCACAGATTTCATAAATCATTACTTGTGACAACCCCATTCTCCTTAACTGTGATAGCTAAAAACTTACAGAGCTCTTTCACCTGCATTCCTGTCTCTAAGTTTTTAGGCTTCAGTAAATATCTTTAACATGTGTCTACAGATACAAACTTCCTGCAGTCCACTTCAAAACATATCATCCTTAGAAAAATGTAGCAAGCTAACTTAATACTGAGGTCACCTTGGATTTATACAAAACACCCTCATGAGAGGTAACATTTATGCTTTATGAACACTGGAAAATAAAAATTAGATGGCATGCTCTTCTACAAGAAATATATTTTCCTACAGCCAAGTTATCATTGTTAAAATAACTTGTGCTGCCTGACACATCAACAGGGACCTCTCCAGAACCAAGTAAGTGTTAGAGCTAGTTATCTTTCAGAGTTATGTGTAAAAGCTCCTACAGCGAAAATGTATTACCACAAATATTTTACGTCAGCACAAGCCTGTTGAAAGAAGTCATTCTGTTCCTTAATGCTTGGCCCTGCCTTTGAACAAGTCTTCATCCAGTTAGACAGTGAACCCTGCTGAACCCTTTCAATTTAATCCGGAAAGTTTTAGTTTATTTAGCTCAATTAAGGTCAAGTAGTCCCTCAAGGAAAAAAATAAAAAAAAAAAAGCAGGATCTACAGAGAATGACAGAGGAATGGGACTGCTAAGACCAAAGAGAGCACCATATACAACCAACCTTAAGTACACAGAAGTTTGCTAGATACAGGGTTGGAGAAAAATGCTCCCTATGCACATAATACAATACACAAGAAATAAAACTCTTGTCCTGTAACCTGGCAGACAAGCTAGACATGAAAACTTATCCAAGGACAAAGAAAGTAGAGCACCGAACCCCTAGTTGCAAAGGAAGAACAGACCAAACACAAGTCTGCAAATAATGGCAGAGTTGGGCATTCCTTGAAAAAGATGGAGAGATCAGTGGGCCTCAATATTTTTAGCTGATTTTAGAAGATTTTAAAAGACCATTCAACATAAAAACACATTTAAAACAACTAGCAGAGATACAAAGCTGTGTTTGTTCTTGATTATGACTAAACAATTACCCTTTAAGCTCTTACGGGAGCATTAAAAAGTTTGACTTAACCATATGAACACTTAGACAGAACTACATGAAAAAATGGGACTTGCATTCTGCCAATTTTGACTTTTCAAGTAAAAATACATAAGTCAGAAAGGCACCAAAATGTATCTTCAAAGCCTCTTCCACACAGCCTGAATTAATTTCTCTCATAATGTACACCATCTCTCATGATTCTTCATCTTGGGAGATAGTGCACCATGGAGAGGGCGTGGGGAGTTTAACGGTGGAGGGAGAGATCTGGAGTTCCTATGAGGGAACACAAGAAGATAGTCTGAAAGAAATGTGTCATGAAAATAATTTCAGGGAGTAGCAAAGGCAGACAACACAGGAATCCTACATCCAGTGGCCTACAAAAGGAAAAACTAAGTTATGTAGAAATTCCTTTCCTGTGAGTATATTTGTGTGGGAGAACAAATGTCTGTTTACCATCAGTCTTAATAGAAACTCTCCAACCAGACCTGACTAGATTTTAAAGATTAAAAGAACCATTAGGATCACCTACTTTGATATCTGCAAGCTTAAAGTTTCATTTATACCACAAAAGGTTTTAGATGTCTATAAAATTACTTCCAATTTATTTCCAACTATTTTCATATTTTCCATTATAATTAAATTTATTTCAAGGTATGGATGATTAGTAGAAATCAAGGAGGGAAAAACCCTGGGAGAAGATATTGTCTGTTATAAATACATCACAATCATATAAATGAAATTTCTCCTTTTCCGAAGATTACTCGTTAAGTAAAATAACCCAACAAACTAAAAGTATGAAAGAAGGAAAAAAATCCAGGTCATATATCTGAAGCAGTCTCCAAAATATTAACCATGAAACAGGAGAAAACCAGAAAATATCATTAAAGTGAAAGGATTAATGATTGCAAAGCAGGCTACCAAAGACTTTGGACAGAGACCACTTAATCCCACTTTGTCCACAAATCAAATGTTGGAAAAAATCCAAATGATGTCACTCCTGTGCACCCCAATTCAGAATTCCAGCTCTCTGATTGGTGAACATGTGCTCATTAACCTTTTTATTTTCAACATCTCCATCCAAGCAACTAGTTTTCACTGGTCTGATAAGAAAATTTTCTTCTTGTAAAGGTCAGTTTCATCCACAGATGAAAAAGAAAGTTGCCTGCCTGGCTTCTTGCTGGCCTGTATGGAAGTAGTAAGCAAAACCATTAATGTATTAAAATTCAGATATCCAAAGGTGACAGAGGCAAGCAAAGGAAGCAGGCAGATTAATTTATTCCCCACACTGCTCTTCAATATGAAAACACTGATGAAAAGCAACTAACAGGATTTTTATTGCCTAAATTTTAGCAGTTTTAGGGATTCCTACTGAAAAGGCAGGGTAAAGCTAAATGGACCTGCTTAGTGCTGCTTAGGCTCCTTGAGAAGTAAGGCTATTTAAGTAGTTATGGTTTTAGCAGAAATGCATCTTTTCTTCTTCATTTGCTTGTTTAATATATTTAAGAAATTAAAAGCTAAGAACTGTCTGGAAATGCAAACTACTTATAAAAGGACACTGAATTTAAGGGTAGCAATCATCACAGAAATCACCGTTGCAGAATAGCCACAAGATCATCAGAGCTGTAAGAGCACTCTTTTCTCTGCATGCTTCAAGGACCCACAGTCTCCTTCTCTCTCTCCAACTGCTCTTTCTGCCTTATTCAAGGACATTAACTCCACAAAGACCTCTTCTCCCTCCCTCTTGTTCCTTGCCTGCCTGCTGGTTGCAAGAACCTTGAGTCTTCAACAAACTGTTGACCTACCTAATACTTGAGCAGGATGGTTGTGTAAGTGTGTGCATATCTGAGTGTGTGTTTTCCTCAGAAATTCTGCCTCTATCTCTCTAATGTACCAAGAAATCATACTGCATACAAAGACAGTTTGATCAGTTATGTATTAAAGGCTAAAACTCTGGCTAACATTTGTGGCAGCAGCATTAGTTTTTATAAACGTTTGCATGTAAACAGGATAAACACTAGCAGTTACAGAACTTGTATCAGAACTGTTATAGAACTAAGTACAACTATTTTACCATTATTTTGATTTCTTCTAAAGCACAAAATGTTAGTTCCAAGATGTAAAACCTATTATTAAGAAGGAGCACCTTACAATAAACGCAACACATTCAAAGCATGCTTAAGTCAAAAGTGAGCTGACTCTATCCAACTGCAGAGAATCACAGAATCATTTAGGTTGGAAAGGACCTAAAGACTCAGCATGATTTAGTTGCATTGCATTGTTCCAAGTATTGCAATTAAATGTAATTAACTATATTGATAACAGCATTATACTAGTAAATGGTGTAACATGATGTTCTGGTAGGATACATTCCCAACTCATATGAGCTGTTCCATTTGTTGACAAATTACTTGCAATGGAAACAGACCCCCTGCCCCTGAAGCAAAGGCATGGAAAAAGTTTAAGTAAAGCAGTATATATCCCTTTTAATTGTCTCATCTTTCAGGTTTCGCAATGACTCACTGCTAAATGGAGCTACTTTCAGCTGGTGAAATCTGGTTGACAAGAAGATCTTTAAAGTACACCATTTTCACAAAAAAACCCCTTGAAATATTCTGCCTCCTCCAAAAATCTTTGCTAAAAATGTAACTTCTGAAAAAGAAATCAAAACCTTTTATCTGACTGAAAACCAACAAAATTTTGGCTTGAAGTCTAAAATTCACTCTCTATTTCTAGTTTGTCAAGGAATGTTACATCTTTAACCTAAATTAAAGCATTTTGAAATGCAAATTAAATATTCACTTAAATAAGAATTCATTTTTAATGGAAAAATTGTTAGTGGAAAATTTCAGTCTACTCTGTCACTGACCTCAGTGGATCCAAGCTAAAGCAGATTGCACCAGAAGACTGAGAGGCATATTCCAAGTGTTTCCTTAGCTATTTGGCACTTGGTTTGCAGTTGTATTTGCAAGAATTACTGTTTTCAAATTTTCAGAATTCCTAAAACTATAGACTTACTCTTGAAAACCACCTTTACCTGAGTTAGTGGGACAGTTTATAGAGGGCAAGAGCATGCCAGTGAGGCATAGGAATATTTAATTTCCTAGTCCACTGTTTTTCTATTGCAAGCAGTAATGGTGAAGTACGATAGCAAAAGAGTAATATTTTCCTATATGCAGAACAAGATAACTTCCATGCTATCTGTTCAGCATCTGTTTGCTTCCAAGGCCTTGGAAACACATATAAACAAATCCACTTATCTATATTTGATTAGTAGGCTTGGTGTACCTCATCCTGTTCAGTTCTACAAAAAAACCTTGCAATGCAAACAAGTAAAAATGCATCCTTACAGATTCCTAATTGGATTTTAATTCACCACTGCTTTCAAGCAGAAACATAACTTTCACAGTCTCTGTGAGTCAACCAGTCAAAAAGTTAGTCTTGCAACTGCACAGGATCCCTGCCTTCACTTATGCTGATCTAAAATGAATGGAAGTTTTCTTGACACCCCCTCTCTGAGACTAAGGATAAAGATGAGTCGTGAGGAAAAACAGGCTATTGCATGGTACTGCAGATAGGGTGAGTATCTTCTGGCATGATCTGTTGGAGGTCACAGGCTCTTGCAAGGGGCACTTCTCTGGGACACAGCTCATCAGTGTGGTGGCTTCCCAACGTGGAACAGGTATGGCTACTGCATCATTTCTGTCTGGCAAAATAAGGCATCAGAGCAAGGAGCAGTCTAGGACAGAACAGAATAAACACACAATACAGAGGCACAGTAGAAGGAAGGCGTGAGAAGGAAGTCAAAATAGACTGAGATGCAATACGCAATAAATCTGATAGTGACTAATGAGGCAGATTGGACAAGATTCCCAAGCTATCCTATACCTTGCTAATCTGCCCCTGTGGTGACTCAACTTACTGAATGTGGGGAAGAACCACCCCAGAAAAAGGCACTGGCAGTTATACAAGAAATGCAGACAATTATCTATCATCAACTTTTTGTTTTCTCTTAGGATAAAAAATACATCTATTCAGACTGAAAACTCCAGGCCTGACCTGGTTAGATCTCTGTCTGGAGAGAGCTCCAAAGTCTTTAAACTCAGTTTCAGTCAGTTCCTTGACACAGACATCCTGGCACTTCTGCACAGATAAGTCATGGACAGTGGAATCAATTACATTTTTGCATCAGGTTTAACTTAAACTGATAAATCTGCTCTTTTTTAACGTAAGCAATAAACCCCTAAAGATATATTACTCACTCCTTACATGCAGAGTTGTATGTTCTTATATACTTATACTGCAAATTAGCAAACAATGGCAAGAGAATCAGGGCAGACTACCATATTCTTTACCACTCCACATATTCACTATTTACCCACCTACAAAATCATGGCAGTGTACAATTTGTCAATGAACAGAAAGAGGAGGAAAAGAGATATCTGCTTGAAGCAGCATACACATCCTGTGGTCTGAAGAAACCACAAGAAAAGCTTACAGAGTAATGCTCTTTAATGCATTCATTTCTGCTACTTTTTTACAGTTCTAATCGAGCACAAGGTAACACAGAAAGGGCAGGAGAGGCATCTCACACAGAACCAAATATACATCCTACATTTCAGCAGCAGTGCACTTAAGTTTCCAAGAGCTGGCAGACTAGGATACTGCAAACTATTATTGCCCTAAATCTCATTTATTACTTAATCCATTCACAGAAATACATCTGCTCTTTGTACTCGAAATACTGACTTTTGATTTCTTTTCTTGATGTCAAAAAAGATGCTAATATCGTATAGAGAAAACTGACATTTAATTTTCACTCTTTGGGGTGTAGCAGTTCCTTTTTGAGTTGTACAGTACTGAAGTCCATAATGATAAATTTGGGGAACAGACATCCGAGTCCTTAAAACATCCCACAATCAACCAACACACATCAGAATAATTCACGTATTCTAAAAAGAAAAGTGAAACTAGCTTGAAAACTATTGTTGGAAACCACTAAGTTGCAACTAAGAAAGTAGAAGAGCATGTTAAATTAGTCAAAGTTTCCAGAGGGATTTCACCATTCCCCCAATTGTGACACTACCCACGTTTCACTACATGCAGTCATAATCTGTTCTGCTGGTGTATATTAAGAAATCTATTATCCTGGTAGCAATACATTTCTTTTATAAGTGTCACTTAGAGTCATCACAAGCCTCCAGTATCAAGAAAGACAGAAAATTAAATCAGGTACCACACAAGTGCTACAGCAGTGCAAGAGTGACACCAAACTATTGCAGGGGGACATAATAATCTTTGAGCAGCACTGCCTTCATCTCCACCACATACTTGGTGGGCCTGAAGGCAGTCACCAGCCACCAACTCGAATATCTTCTGTATCCGCAGGGAAGTGAAAACCACCGGGACAGCTCCTGAGGTAACCAGGCCATGAAGGGGACTTCTCTGTGACAGCGTCTGGCAGCCTCAGCACCAAGCTACACGAGGCAACTCAGAAACGGGAACACAGCGACCATCACTCAACAGCACTTTTGGGCACCGCCTTGACGAAACATTCTCCGTGTGGGAGGAGTCACGACAGCTCGCACCCTCCGCACTCAGCTGTCGCTCCCCACGCCAGCTCTCGCCCCACGTCGGTGCTCAGCGGAGGGAGCACGGCAGAGTTGGCTTCAGCGAGGTGCGGGCGTTCGCGCCGGCAGCAGGCGATGCGGGGGCAGCACCAGCCTGTTCGGCAGCCACCCCGGCTCCTTCCAGCTCCCTCCCCTGCTGCCTTCCAGCCTGAGAGCGAGCTGAGGGAGGGTTAAGGGCAGGGCCTGAGCAGCGTCCAGTGCCCCCGCCCCGTGCAGCCCCCGCTCTGCCGCGCTCCCGGGGGCGGCAGGGGGACGGGATGTGTCCCATGCCGGCTGCCCTGAGCCTGCCCAGCCTCCCTGGGGCGATGTGCCCTTGGGGACATCCCCCGCAGGAAGCGCAGCTTGCGACAGACAGGGAGTCTTGGGACACCGGGGCTCTGCAGAGGAGGGTGAAGCAGTGCCTGCGGGTGCCTTCCCGGCGGCAGCTTCACCAGGAGAACGGTCTGGCTGTGCACGGACCTCCTCGGCTTCCTGCCCCGACTCTTCGGGCCCACGGTGCCGCCCCTCGACTCACCTGCCGCCGCCTCCCGCAGGCGCCCCTGTCAGGGCCGGCTCTCCCCGCGCTGGAAGTGACACCGCGGAAAGGCTGAAACCACTTTCCTAACTTTGTTTAGAGTACGGGTGACATAATCGGGCGAGGCGGGCTGCGCCCCGGGGGCGGGACGGCCGGCCCGGTCTCTCCCTCCCTCCTTACCTGCAGCTGCAGAGCGGTTGCCCCGCCCGGCCTCACCTTGGCGGGGCCAGAGAGCCAGAGGAATCGAGGGGGCTCAGCCTTCCCTGGTCCCCCTTGCAGCCAGGACTATGTGCACGACGGCTTTCCAGGGCAAGGATGGGGGTAACCTAAACGGCACAGGGCAGGAGGGTTTGGAAGGGCGCAGGAATGCTCGTCCGCAGCAAGGTCTTAAGGTGGTGACCAGTCCAAATGGACCAGCTAGGATTTTCTTCACGTTGTCATCTCAGACTGTCCCGATTCTACTTATAGAAGGTGGCGATGGGAGACAGAATTAGTTCACATTCGATTCAAATATTACACTTAGCCTGAAGTATATTTTGGAAAGTATCTGCTTCTAGAATCAGGTGTTCTGAGTAGTCTCCCAGGAAGAGAAAAAACATCAACAATAATTCTCATCACTGTAAGATCTCCCAGATGCAAAAGAGCTCTTAGGGCACAGTGCCTGAAGAAGGCTTCACCTGCCTCTTCTTGAGCAGGTGATCTGGTCATAGACCCATCCATAACATCAGGTATACTGGTCTGTTCTCAGGTCCTTACCCATGCTCTCCATGGGTTCAACAACTGTTCCAAGACACTCCTTTTCACAGTAAACAAGCCCTCCTACTTGCCTTCCCAACTCATCTTTCCTGAACAGCCTGTAACCCTTCAGGCTTATCTTACTAAAGTAAACTACAATACCGGCAAATCTTGCATCTGTAAAGGGGAATGTGAGGAAGACCTGCAGGTAGTCTACAGAATACAGGCATGTATGTATGCCTGAAATATCTTCTTACAAAGCACTACAAGCAACCATTTAAAACAGTTATTAAACGTTGAGTTGACTATGTGAGTGAGTTTAACTGTTATGGCTTCTGCAAAGGGAAACATTACTTCACATATGATTCTTTGACTATAGGCTTGCACAAGTTTCCACAAGGCAAGCATGAATATGGATTTATAGTACATTAAAGTGCTACTCTTGACAGTTACTGCTCACGGTTACATCCTTACTAAAAAAAGTAAATATTTGAAACTTGCTTACCACAGCAGCTGCCTTCTATGTACTATGGGCTAAAATTGACACACAGGTAGTTATCATGAAATAATCTACATGTTGAATAGCTATAATACTCTGTACAGGCTGACTTGACTCAGGCTAACTTTTCTATTTAACCTTTATCTGTGTGAGTAAAATAGTGGCTAAAGAATGAAATCACATTTCTTTTAAAGGTGTATACAATCTTACAAGATTCTTTCAGAGAAATGAAGGCACACAGCCACAAGGTACTAGACATAATTCAGATGCTTGTGAAGAAACTGAAGACAGCATATAGAAAGTTTCAGAATAGCAGTGAATGCATGGAAAAAAAAGCTTGCTGAAGTAGCATTTGCAGACTTAGGGGTAACATTAATGCATTAAGACCCCAGGGAATATATCTTAAAACCAAGAACTGCTTAGGTATCTTGTTGCAGCAAATCATTCCATTTTCTTCCCTACCAATTACTACGAGGCAGTTTAGACTTTCTAGTTTCTGTAAGAAAGTTTTGGGGCCTACTAAGCAATAGCAGAAGAGCTGGTCAATGAAGTTTTCTAGGTCTTGTCTAGACAGCTAATGCAGTTTTTATGTATGTCTGTGAACACTGTGGAGTATAGCCTTACAGAACTAACTAGAAATAGGCTATTGCTCTATGTTTTCATTCTCTCATTTTCTCTATTGCACTCCTGTATTGCTGTGATTTCTTTCAGCAGTTTCTGTTCATAGACCTTCATATGCTCTCCATTTCCTATCTGATGATGACAGAGAACCTGAGGGACTTCAGCAGCCACAGTTTGTTCTTCATGAACAGCTAGAATCAAACCCATTACCATATCTCTCTCCTGAAGTAAGTGGATTGAAAAGCAGCAAACTCATATACTGTGATGTTGGAGACTATGACGTTAACTGCAAAAGGAAAAATAGCCCAAGAATAAAGATGCATAGGCATGAGTCTAGTTCTTAACATAGGCTTAAATTACAGTGCTAAATGGGATACTTTTAAGAATTAAATCTTTTTATATAGGTCCAAATTGTCCTTTATGAACTAGTATAATCTCATTTGATTTTCTTAAAGGACTAAAAGCAGGGGATTTTGAAAAACACTGGAGTGCAAAACATATTGTCTAAACCTAGGATCCTTCTGACTGCTATGTTTAATGTACAATGAGTTAGAAACTGGATGACAGTTTCTACCACTGAGTTATACAAATGCTAGAACTACAAACAGAAACATGTGGTAGGCATGTTTGCAGCTCTTAAGTCAGGAAATGCCAAATGCAATATAAAAATAAAACCACCACACTTTAAATAAAACAGGGTGTATTTCACAGTTTATTTAGGGTGATGTGTGTTTATTTCAGTCTGGAAAGCCATCATACTGCTGGGGTGCAAGGGGTCATTTTCTTCTGCATTTAGGCTATTCATGACAGGCCTATTTTATCTTTCCACACTAATGCAGCTTTTAATTGCCTATGAAATTGCACCACCCTGAGGGAACTTCATAGTAAGATTCAAAATCGTGTTTTCCTTCTTTATGCTCAGGGATCAGAGGAAAACTTACAGAAACCGGAGTCATAAGCATAGCACAAGAAATTTACAGATTAACGGTAAATTTTACCAGAAATTTACAGTAAAAAGGAAATTGTATTAAGTGACAGTTAAAAAACTGGAGGTCTTCCATCTCAACCAGCTCTAAAGTCATCTCACTTGCCAGGGTAAAGGAAATACATGTTTGACTTCTGTCACCTGAAGTGCAATGTGATTGTGCTACACTGCAAAAAAATATGCAAAACTTTTCTAAAAAAGTCAGGGTTTAATTATGGAATTAATCTGGTTGTCATCTATTCCAACCCCTTGCTCACAGCAGAGTCAGCTAGAGCAGGTTGTCCAGGGCCTTGTCCAACTGGATTTTGAAAATTTCCAAAGAAGGAGACTCCACAACATCCAACAGGGCAACCTGTTCTAGTGCTTGGCCATGCACACAGTAAAATCATTTTTATTATATTTAGGTGGGATTTCCTGTATTTCAATTTGCGCCCATTGCATCTTATCCTTTCACTTTGCAGTACTAAGAAGAGACTAGCTTTGTCTCCTTTATACACTCCAAACAGATACTTATGTACATTGATAAAGTTACCCTCCAAGCCTTCTTTTCTTGAGGCTAAACAGTCACAGTTCTCTCAGTCTCTCCCCAGATGTTTCAAGCTCTCAATCATTTTAGTGGCTGTTCTCTTCACGCAAATACATGTATGTCTTGTACTGGGAAACCCAGAACTGCATACAACACCCCAGATGTGGCCAAGTACTGCATAGAATGGAAGGATCATTTTCCTCAAACTTGCCAGAAACACCCCTCTGCACTGCAAGTTGCCTTGCAATGACACTGGCTGGCTCCCTCCTTCACTTCTCAGGGATGCATCCCACAAGGTTTCATAGACTTGGAATCACAGAATATCTCATGCTGGAAGAGACCTATAAGGATCATAAAGTCCAAGTCCCTGCTCCCCACTACCTAAAACTAAACCATACAGCCAAGAGCATCATGCAGGTACTCCTTGAATTCTGACAGGTTTGGTGCCATGACTGGTTCCTTTGGGAGCCTGTTTCAGTTACCGACCACCTTCTCAATGAAGAACCTTTTCCTAATATTTCGTCTGAACTTACCCTGATGCAGCTTCATTGCATTTCCTCATGTCCTGTTGTTGGTCACCAGAGAGGAGATCAGCTCCTCCCTCTCCATGGCTTGCATTCAGGAAGCTGTAGACTTCTCTAAGCTGAACAAACCAACGTGACCTCAGCCACTTCCTCCCAAGTCTTGCCTTTGAGAGCTTTCACCATCTTTTTCACTCTCTTCTGCACACACTTCAATAGCTTTATATCCTTTTTATTGAGGTACCCAAAAGTGCCACAATATTCAAGGTGAGGCTGCCCCAGTGCAGAGCAGAGCAGGACAATCCCATCACTCAACCAGCTGGTGATGCTTTGCCTGATGCCCCCCAGGACATGGTTGGCCCTCCTGGCTGCCAGGGCACTGCTGACTCATGTTTGACTTGCCATGGTCCCCCAGGTCCCTTTCCATGGTGCTGCTCCCCAGTCTCTCATTACCCAATTTCTTTGAATAACCAGGATTACTGTCCCAGATGAAGAATCCAGCACTTGATCTAGTGCAATGTCATACAGTTGGTGATCGCCCAGCTTTCCATTCTATCCAGATCTCTCTGCAGGGCCTCTTCACCCTCAAGGGAGTCTACAGTTCCTCCTAGTTTAGTATCACTGACAAAACTTACTTATTGTACATTTGATTCCCATGTCCAGATAGTTTATAAGAACATTGAAGAGCACTGCCTGTAAAACTGAGCCCTAGGAAACTCCAGTGGTGACTGGCTGCCAGCCTGATGTAACCTCATTTATCCAACATATAATGGACTTGTATAGCTGTGTAAGAGTATTGTAAGACTAGTATCAAAAGCTTGTTAAAATCCCAAAACACCGTATCTACTGACTTCCCTTGGTCAACTAGATGGGTGACCTTACCATGAAGTGAAATGAAGTTGGTTAAGCAGGACTTTCCCCTTGTGAATCTGTGCTCACCATAATCAGTCAGTGCACTGTCTCTCAGAATAACCTTCTCCATAATTTTACCAGGCACTGAAGTGAGACTGGCAGGCCTATAATTACAAGGGTCTTACTTCTTAACCGTTCTTGAAACAGTGACAGCTTCCAGTTGACTGGGACTTCTCCAGACTCCCAAGACCATTGAGAAATAATGGAGAGAGGTCCGAAGATGACATTGGCCATCTCCATCAGTAAACTGGAATGATTCCCACCAGGCTCCATAGATTTATGTGCATACAGCTGAAAGAGCCACTCCTGAACAAGTTCAGGAGCAGCTGGGACTTTTATCATCCCCTCAGTCATGCTCTTCCAACACAGGGCTCCTGGGGTCCCAAAGCCCACCATCAGTGTTAAAAACAGAGGTAAATAAGGCATTAAATGTCTCTGCTTTTTCTACATTCCTATTTTTGAGGTGACTGACCCTGTCAATGAACAGACCAGTGTTATTTCTGATTCTTCTTATGCTGTTAACATATTTTTTAAAAGCCTTTTTTGTTGTCCTTCACAGTGCTGGTCAGTTTAAACTCTAGTCAAGCTTTGACTGCATGAATTTTCTCCCTGGAGTGCCAAACAGGATCTCTCTGGTCCTCCATGTCACCTCTTCTTGCTTCCAGGGTCCATACACTTTCCTTTTGCCTAAATTCCATTAAAAAATCCTGACCACCCAAGGCAGCCTTCTGCCCTGTTTGCTTGACTTCCCTTACTTTGGAATTGCCTGCTCATGTGCTCTTAAGTGATTGGCTCTTAAAAAGTGACCAGCATTCATGGATGTCAGTACCTTTGAAAGAAGATTCCCAGCAGTCCATACTAACTTTTCAGCAGTCCAAACTCTGCTCTTCCCATATCCAAGGCCAATGTTTTGCTGGTGTTTTTTCTTCTATCACCAATGATTTGAAACTTCATGGTCATTGTGATCAAGACAGCCACCAATCACCACATCACCCCTGAGCCCTTTGCTGTTTACAAACAGCAAGGCTAGGAGGGCACCTATCCTAGTCACCTCCCTTAAGTATCTGCAAGAAGTTATCTTCAATGTGCTTGGACATGTTTGTGTCCACTGTATATTAACCAAGGACATGTGGGGAAGTTCAAATCACCCTCTTGTCTAAGGACAAAAGCAGCTGATCTAGAGATATCCCTCAATTCCTTGTTGAATAATTCATCATTGTTATCATCCTGGCTGGGTGGTTAATAGCAGACTCTCACAATGACATTTGGTTTAGTTGCTTTTCCCTTCATCCTTACCCAGAGGTCATCAACCATGTCATCACCGACCATAAGCACTGCACAAACCAACCCCTCCCTTGCATACAGCACCAATTCCCTGCCTCGTCTGCCCTGCCTGAACCTCCTACAGAGCTGATAACCATCCATCACAACACAAGCCACAAGACCCTACACCAGCCACCTGATCCAGTTCTACTGAAAGTCTTCACTGTGCCAGACCTTGCCACTTGTCTCGGGGACCCAGGAATCCTGATGACAGATCTTACCATTGAGGCATTGAGTATCTCAGCCTTTTCCCTGTCCTTTGTCACCAGGTCACCTGTTCCATTCAGTAACAGGCCAATCACTTCCCTAATTAGTTTGGGTTTGGTTTGTTTGTTACTGATATTCCTCTAGAAGCCCATTTGATGCCACTCAAATCCCTCACCATATTTAGTTTTGCCTTTCCTCACCCTGTCTGTGCACTCTCAAGACAGCATTGCTGTATTCTTCCCAGGTCACCTTTCCATACTGTCGTTTCTTGTGTGCTTCCTTTGGATGTCCGAGTTCAGTCAGAAGCTCCTTTTTCATCCATGCAGGCATCTTGCCACTTTTGCATGACTTTATGAATGCCTGGATGGACCACTAAATTACAAAAAAAGCCCACCAAAACAAAAACAAAGAAACAAAACAAACCCAAACAACAACAAAACCTAACAAAACAAACAAAAAACCTCCAACAAAACAAACAACAATAACAATTCTTTCCTTCCATATAACCTGCATTAAAAATGGTTTCCTTAAACCATGGGGAGCTCAGCATCGACACATGAATAATCAGAGCTGTTGCATAAAATAGCACTTTTTCCAGAGAGGCAACACCCCCCTCAGTAATAAAACATGAATTAAGAGGTGTATTTGTGTATATCAAGAGCTTACTAAGCAAGGAGACTTAAGATCTACGTTGCTTATTTGCCCTGTCCCTCAGAAAACAGTGTCCACTCTTCCCAATCGCATCTCAGGACTTTCAACCTCTTGTGGCTTTAAAGGAAACCAAATTGGCTATCTAATATACAGTGACCTATTTCTTCTCCCTTAATACTGAACATAGAGTCTTTGTGCATGCTCATGTCTATCATGCTCTTCCAATCCCTATCCCTCAGGGCTAAGCAAACCCATTTCTGAAATATTAAAAACCACAACATTCCCAGAGGAACATTCAAATCAGTTCTTCATGTTGATTTTTTTTCCTATCACATTTTACAGCCACATTCTTCATACTTCTCAAACTGAAAAGAATTAGCATTTAATTTTTATTTTAAAAGAAAACGACCATTTTAGAATGTTTGCCTATGAGGATGAAGAGCCAGTAGTAAATGGACTTCTCTCCCTATCTGTGCCGTGGTACTGTTCTAATTTTACTCAGTATTCCACAGTTTGCTGAACTATAGACCAATCTTAAAAGCATACTGCCATTAAAAATCTTGATCTTCTCTCCTAAGGGAAAGGTATACTGGATCAAATCCAACATTAATTATATGCTGTCTTACTAATTCCCCCCACGGTTATGCTGAGGTGGTAAAATGTGTATTTTTGTCCACAAGCTGTCCATCTGTGATAGAGAACTACATAGATTCCAGCTCAGAAACAGCTGAAGTGCACTGATACCTAAAAGCTCTGTTAGTCACATCTCTTCCACTCAGAGTTTTAAATTAGTAGTTATTATAAAGAGAACTATATTGTTGCCCTGAATGCAATTCTCATAAATAGCATCGAATTCTATTCCGTGAAGGATTTTGTGCATCAAAGGAAAACTTTCAGAAACTTACCACCTTATGAGCAAGCTTGATAGAAACCTGTTTCTTACATAGAAACAGAGCAGGTTTATATTCTGATATTGGAAATCAGTCATATTTACCACCAGAGCCGCTAAAGGCAAAGAAAAATAGAGATATATTGCAATAACTAATGTATGCACATAACAGAAGACAGTTCCTTTCCAGAAATCAATTGCTTCATAGAGCAATTTAGAGCAATATCAGTTTCCTCTAATTCATTAACATAAAACATAACATTTTTGCTCTTTTTGTCATACTAGAGTGATTAAGTACAGTAAATTTGATCCCACACACTTGCTGTAGAAGAGAGGAAAAGACAAGACATACGCAATGCCACTGGTGTGGGGATATTTCAGGAATCATGTTGGCCCCAGCAGAAGGCAGCCAGTTATGATTACAGGAGACAGCAATAGTTTGCTATCCCCATGCTCCTTATAACAGTTCTCAGAAGAGCTCCTGTAGTTAGTCTCTCATTTCTGACAGTTCTGTATCATTTGTGTATCACGTCAGTAAGTCTGCTCTCATCACAAAATGCCAAAAAACCCAAGAAAATTTGACTATAGGCTCCCTGACTCTCAATCCAATACTCTATCCCACTGGCAATACATAAACATTGCTAAACATTCAGCTAGATGAACAGCATGAAAGCTGAGTTTAAAGTTTTTAAAGGACAGACTTAAAGCAGTAATATTTTTATGTTCTCTCCCCTTCTTGCATTCATTCCCCAGCTTCAGTGGACATGCACCATTTCACTTACTTAACCATTTTTCCTCCCACTGATCTTTTTTTCCATCAGCTTTTCCATCACTGGTCCTTGTCTTATCTCATTGTTTTGGGTTATATTTCTTATACTAGAAATAAAAATTAAAATTATTTAAAATTTCAGTCTGGAGCTGCTATTTAAGTCACTCTCATATACATCCAGTTATTAGCTGATAGAGCTCTGTCAGGGACACAGTATTCTCAACAGCTGAGTTAAAATCTGTGATGAAAGTATTTGTGTCAGCCAGTCCTTTTATAGAAACAAGTCTTTTAGAAGTAATCCCCCTAGTTAATACATAGCTATTAACACAGTGTGTCCAATATCCAATCATCCTTTGAAAGCCTAATTTGCAGCCGCTGTTCTCAGCTGGGATTACTTTCATGGATAACTTTCACCAGCTCAAAGGTAGATAATGACTAGAAAAAAAATTACATGTACTAGCTAATTGATCACCACCAGGTCTGTAACCAAACACATCACTTAATACAATAAACTGCATTAGCATATTCCCACTCCAAATTATTTTTTGACAATGATCTAGATATTTCATCTGTTTCACGTTTATGACAACATGAATGCAAGCAAAGTATAGGAACAGAAAGAGGGAGGTGAGCAGCCCTTATGTTGCCTTACACTGTTCATGAAACAGGACATGAGTAAGATACCACTTGTATTGGTTTATATATTACATTGATTGATTAGTCAAAGGGAAGAAAACCGTATCAGTGGAGAACATGAGCAAAGAGAAGAAACATTTAAGGTTGTTCCTTTTGGTGTCAATATGATTTTATTCCCTTTAAATTAAATTTGGCATTTATTGTCTAGAAGATTGAAAAGGAAATGGATCTAACTGCTCTTGGCTTCAGATAGGAAACATGTCATTTCCACTCCCTGTCTTCCTGATCAGTTCACTCTCAAGCACATGGACCAAGCAGCTTCCCCAAATGCTGACACATTTATCCTTTCTTATTCATCTTTCATCCCTTTCTAATTGCAAGAAAAACACATTTTTCTAGAAAGTAAAGTACTGAAACAAAACCGAAACAAAACATAACAGACATTCTAAGGCAATAGGGAAACAAAATATAAATACAGAAATTAATGGCATTTCTGGTTAACAAGTCAATAGCTGAGAAGAGCTATTGTTTCTAGCAGTGGAGTCACAATCGCTTTTGCAAATGACTCTAAAAGTAGTAGCAGTAAATTAATCTTCAAATGTGTGCAAATAAAGTGTGCAAACAGCCTGAACCAGCTGGTTTGCCATCCTTAACATGACAGCAATATCAAACTCTTGACAACTCAAAGCACACAAGCAAGAGAAACTCATTTTATGGTTATTCCATGGAACTGATACTGTTGATAAGTAGATTTTATTTTCTTTATCCTTTCCCCATATGTACATCCTCTCTTCATTACACTGCAATTTTTTTTTTTTGCTTCTTGCTCTATACACCTATTTCTAGACATCCAAGTGGGCCCTTAAGAATTAAAAAATTCACTCCAAAGAACTTGCAAGCTTCCAGTGTTTATGTTCATTTTGGCTGTCTCTTGTCCAGGGATCAGGATGAAAACTGTATGCAAACAATCCTACCAAGTGCGTTCATTACCGTAGGAATGAAATACGACCTCTCAAACTAAATCCCCAAGTTAGGATCTTCCCCAGGTGTGGTGTGCCTGGGGTGCATGCACATAGTCACCAGCAAACTTTAAGCTGGACTAACTAGTGACTTGGGAGGCCTAAGATCTGGGCCAGGGTCTCCCAGTACATTTGTTATGAAATAGATATTTTGCAAAAAAACTCACATTTGACCTTTAGTATGCCTTGCATAAGTAGGCTTTTCTATGAAAAAATCACATCAGAGAATCATGTCAATGAGTACATTTTTCTGTTAAAACAAACAAACAAACAAACAAAAAACCAAAAGCAGCCAAGCAACCATTCTTATTTTGCCTGCTCAAAGATTATGTTTCTAAACACTCTCACCAACTCTGCAGGGTTGTGGCAGCAGAGAAAAGCAAGAGATGCATGGGAGAAACAAATATATTGCAAAGTATTCCATCTGCCAGTCCCCATAGTTTTTTGTGACTTGTGGAGAGTAGACAGCTATACTGGAACAGACCTGTGCTGTTCTGTGAGCCTGATGTTTTGGACAGTGCCTAAAAATAATAATAATTACACCACTGATGGACATTTAGGTCAAAGGAATTTGAAGACTGACATGCTCATCTTCCTGAAAGTTATTTCCACTATTGGACTGCACAAACTGACTCGAGCCTTCCGATGACCTTTTGTGCTGGTAATGGTTTAAAAAAGATGAGAGTTGTCCTCAAACCACCAGATGAACTGGCATCCAATGTACTCTTGCAATTTAAGTCACCAATTCTAGCTGGCACATTATGTATCTCACATCTAGCTTAGATGGGAGTGTACTGGAACATCTATTAAAAGTGTAGCTGTATCCTTTTGTTTCTTCAGATTCTAACTTAAAAAACAGTTTGTACAAACTGGCCCTGTAAATGAACTGGAATGCAGACACACACTCTCCCAAACTGCTCCGGATGAAACAAGAGCTGTTCAGCAATAACTAAGTACACATCCATTCTAAAAAGCAAAGCTGGCCCAGAAGCCTGTATGAGTTGATCTTGTTTCTATTATATGTCTTACTGAGGTGCTGTGCTCATGTGAAAACATTCTGCCACAAGAATAATTTCATAAGAAAACTTTACCTCGGATTAAGACACGTAAGAGAATTACATGTTCTCTTGCACAGATGTAAAACCAAAATGGAGCGTAAAGTTTTACTACACAGCAACAGAAAATAGCAGGTTTCCTTCCCCAGAATCAGACAAAAATCCTTTTTCTTTTGTTTAACACTCCATAGACCAAGAAATTATTTTCGTCCCTTCCTCTCTCACTGTTCCTTTTATAAAGTCTTAACCATTTCCTGTATTGGCTACTTGTACAGTTCTGGACTTGGCTTGCAATAATAATCACTCTCCCTTTGTCAGAAAGGGGATGGTTACTTTACAACATCTTCAATAACAAAATTCAGCAGCACAAAAACAGATGGCAAAAATCAGAACACTACACTGAAAGAAGACCTAAAGCTTCAATTGTGCAATGATATGGTAAGATTAAGATTCTGCCATCCAATTTGAATTAAGTAGCAAACAAGATACTACCATACAAACAATTGGAAAAGTCTCCAAGATCAGTACAATTATAATATTTTGTGTTCATGAGATGCTAAAAAAGAAACCTTTAGTTTTCTTCACTAAAAAGATCAGCTTAGACCTCAGAAGAAAAAAAGACCAAATCAAAGGAACAACAGCACATGTATTTGTTAGTTTCATAAGATGTATGCTCTGTAGAATACCGTGTAAGAATAAAAAAGGAGTCAGCAATACACAAATTCCCTGTGGGATTTGCTAGTATTTTATACAACGTGAGGAACAGAGTGTTTTTTGCACAGCTTGCGTAGTAGTGAATCAAACACAAATCATACTTACAAGAGTAGAACCTAGAGTTCCCAACTGGGATCAGAAATCATACTTCCTAAAATAAAGGAAAATGCATTTTAGCCCTATATGGTTTAGGGACAGAAGCAAAAGGAGAAGTTGCCATGAAATTACAAACACAAACAGAGACACAACTTGTGCAAGATCTACTGACAGGCAACGATAACAGCACTAAGGAGAAGGAAGAGATATTTGTGTCCTCAGTTATGATGCCAGATATGTAGTCATATTCTGCTTCCAGTTCCATCGGTTTAATATGACTTAGAGCAGACCTGGTCATACCAACAGTTGCAGTGCCTTTTAAATACATAAAGCAACATTTTTAAACATAGCCTTTGATCCAAAAAGTCCATTAACAGTTCTATAACAGACCAATACAGATCATTCTATATCCACACAACTATATACTATTTCTGTAGGGACTTGTTACTGGTCATAGCCAAAGAAAAAGCCTAGAAAGGCTTCAACTTTGACTTTGTCCATTAGTGCTACTTAGGTCCTTTAACAAAGAAGAACACTAGGGACACAATTTCACAGCAAATCGTTTAACATGTCAGTGCATTTCACTGCCAACAGCCCCTTTCACATTCTTCATGCTTTTAGGTATTCGAGTTTGTTCTTCACTCAAATATTGTCTCTTTTGCTCTTTCTACATGTGAAAAATACTTTTTAACTTTACAACTATACCAGTTATGAAAACCTGGTCTACACAACTGTTATTGAAAGCTTTCTATTAAACTGTTTAAAGGATGGCATATTTTGAAATTTTCATTGTTAGTTTAACTGTATTATTTCCAGTAAAGTTAATCTAAACATTGTCTTCAGTAACAGTAAGTACACGAGCACAGAGTGCTTCTTAAACTCCAATCAGACAGGAATCACAGCAGTACATGAATACCTTAACGAGACAGCAAAAATTCCATAGAATAAGAACTCAGAAAGGTGTATGGCACTGCTGATATCCCAAGAGTGAGCTCAACAGTTACATACAAAGCAATTAACAACCACAAGAGTTTATGGGCCTCATTTCTGTCAAAACCAAAGTTTAAATCCTAGTGCAAGGCCATTGCAATTTTGCAAGCATATAATTAAAGGTTACAGTAAAATGTACCTAAAGTTAAACCTAACTTCTCTGTTGAACTTTATCTGGAGAAAAATTTTGAAGGTGCTATAGGTTTGGTTTTTTAATAGGTTTAGAATCCAAACTAAGACACCTTCAAACACAAAGTAACGTGTATACAGAACACAGACACACACACATATGTAGCCAAGTCCCCTGGGGTTTTGCTGTTGTTGTTACTTTATGTTTTATAGACAATCTTTATAAAAGATTAGTTCCATCATATGCATACTGTATTAGAGGCATATTTCTACCACATGAATAAATACTTTTAATATATTTTAAAAAATCAGAACATAGATCTTGCCTTTGAAAACTTATCAATAGCCAATGAATTTAAGGCTCACTATGTGATTTCAAATTTCTGATAGTCTCTACATTTGAAAAATGCATTAGTAAAGTTTACAGATTTTTAAAAACAGTACCAATCTGTTACATATGTAATAGCTTTCCTCCTCCAGAAATGTATGCCACCTTTTCTTTCACCTCTCTCCTTTCACGCTTCATGTTTTTGTTGTTGTCTTTAAAAAATGAACAAAAGTATCAAAAAAGACAGAAACAGTACTCAGTTCAAACCTAACAAAATTCTATTAAGTACTCAGGGTAGATTTGGTTGGCATCGAAGATGACAAAGATCTTTGGGTTCCAGGTATTATCCACGCAGCTGTCATACAAGTTCACAAAACTTCCATCTTTTGAAGGAGGTCTGATGTATTTTGAATCACCACCAATATAGTCACCAGTTAATACACGAGCAAGAAACATGACTTTATCTGGTCTATGCAGATGAGGCTGCAGATTCACGCCATGAATCTGAAAAGTATCTCCATGCTTCATGCTCTCTTTGCAGAAATGGCTGGAATATGATGCATCTCTTGCGAAATAGGTCCCTTTCAAATACAAAAAGAAAAATCTGATGACATTCTTACCATGACAGCTTAACCACTAAGAGCATGGATATAAGTACCAGGATGATGAAAAATGTCTGTTCTTTTATGTTCAATAGCAATCCTTTTTTTTCTTTTTTTTTTTAATTGTTGGATTATAGAACACAGCCAAATATTTTTAGTGTGAACATTTTAGTAGGGAGATTGTCTTGTAATCAACACTGCTTCGCTGGGCATCCCTTCCCCATGCTCCCTGGTCCTACCAGCCAGCTGTGATTACATTCCTTACTACATCTTAATCTTCTTAATTACGCTTGATGTAAAAGGAGAGCTGTATTAAACAGCTCTTGGATAAACACAGGGTGTGCAGCACTAAGTATAAACTATAGGGAACACTTAACCATGTTGAATTGTTAAGATTATCAAACTGTTGTATGTGACAACTGTACTTACCTTTTCCATATACAGCAGCATGCATCCCATTTATTCTCCAGTCAAAGTTATGAATACATATTGCTTCAACAAATTCATTACTAGTGCCATGAAACAGCATCTGCTCATTAATCGTTGGGACCCCCCTTTTCTTCTTCAGTTGAGCTTTTTTCCTACAGAAGACACAAAATAAAGCATTACAAACAGCTGTACAATCACATTAAGTTACTACTGCGAAAACAATGCAGAGGGGACAAACCTAAAACATTCCATACATTCCACTTTGGCAAATGCCTAGATGATTCTAGTTCTTAACAGGTCAGAATTATTAAAGGTACATGTTTAGAAATCATACTTTTCTGAATGCTGTAGATTGTTTTCAGACATAGGCCAAGATTAAGAAAAAAGGTCTTTTATATCAATTTTATCAACATTATTCATTTGGTATTAGTTTCAGTACAGTCATTTTCTGCAGATACATTTTTAATAGAAGCACATTTTTCTCAAATTTTGTTCCCTTCATCTAGTTAAACAGCATGGTGGGATGCATAGCAAAATATGAAAATTAAAAATCACCTAATTCTTTAGGCAAATTTACTTCCACATGATCATTTCATAATGGTTTTCTGAATTTATGGCTCACTAACACTTTCTAAAAGAGATATGTCCTGCATTGGCGGGGTTACATCAGTCTAGAATTTTGAAAAAAAATATTAAAAACCCCCACCTTATACTACAGGTGAACATACGTATCAATGTGTTTTGATCACTACAATGATGCAAATTACTCATTCAAGCAACACTCAAATATAATCCCTGATCTTACCAATTAAAACACCTTTTCAAAATCACAGAAGTAACAATTGCTCCTCATAAGTAGGAAACTATATTGGGAAGGTGGTTCTGTAGAATGAAGAAATGCCACAACAAGACATTTTGTTAATTTGGAACAGAAATCAAGGAACCCAACTATTCTAGAAGGCATTATCTTAGCACTTTTCACCAGTAGTGACAAGCTAATCCAGTTCAACAAAATTAATCCACTCCTCAGAAGGTTCTTGTACAGCCAGTTCGCTCAATAGAAAGAAAAACCTAAAGCAAAACTAAATACCCGTAGACATGCTCTTTGTACATATGCAAGCACATAACTAATCTCACTGACTAACACCATTTTTACTAGCTGTACTCCTCTACAACTCCAAACTGAGATACATAAATGAAAATATGCTAGACTAAGCTTCATCTTCTTTTTAACATTCCTACCTGGGACATCGAAAGAACTTTCAGTGAATTTGAAATGCTGGAATACCTATGTCTTTGTAATATACTATGAAGCAGTGATTTCTTCACCAGTGTTTGTAAGCCCATCTACTCCAAGACTGTATTTTACCATCAGCAGAAAAACAGCTAAGCCGTAACTGCATACATTTATTCTAGCAATTTTCATTTTACTTGTTTTTTTTTTTCACACAGGAAAAATGTTTTTGAAACTGAAATTACTTTTCTCCATATACTTTTATACTGTACAAGTACTAGAAAGTACTTTGGTTTGTAGTCAATTATATGGCGATACAGAAATACTCCTGACATACGAAATCACAGAATCACAGAATAACTAGGTTGGAAGAAACCTCTAAGATCATTGAGTCCAAGCCACGGTCTAACACCTCAACTAGACTATGGCACCAAGTCTAGTCTTTTTTTAAACACATCCAGAGATGGTGACTCTACCACCTCCCCAGGCAGACCATTCCAGTACTTTATTATTCTTTCCGTGAAAAACTTTTTCCTAGTATCCAACCTATACCTTCCTTGGCGCAGCTTGAGACTGTGTCCTCTCGTTCTGTCAGTTGCTGCCTGGTGGAAGAGACCAACCCCCACCTGACTACAACCTCCTTTCAGGAAGCTGTAGAGAGTGATAAGGTCACCTCTGAGTCTCCTTTTCTCCAGGCTAAACAACTTTAGCTCCCTCAATTGTTCCTCATAAGGCTTGTGTTCCAAGCCCCTCACCATCCTTGTTGCCCTTCTCTGGACACGCTCAAGCATCTCCACATCCTTCCTAAACTGAGGGGCCCAGAACTGGACACAGTACTCAAGATGTGGTCTCACAAGTGCCGAGTACAGGGGAAGAATGACCTCCCTGCTCCTGCTGGCCATACAATTCCTAATGCAGGTCAGGATGCCGCTGGCCTTCTTGGCCACCAGGGCACACTGCTGGCTCATATTCAGTCAGCTGTTGACCAGTACCCCCAGGTCCCGTTTCGCCTGGGCACTGTCCAGCCACACTGTCCCCAGCTTGTAATGTTGCAGGGGATTTTTGTGGTCTAAATGCAGGACTCAGCACTTAGACTTATTAAACTTCATCCCATTGGACTCTGCCCATCCGTCCAACTGATCCAGGTCTCTCTGCAGAGCCCTCCTTCCTTCCAATAGATTGACACAAGCTCCCAGCTTAGTGTCGTCTGCAAATTTACTAATGAAAGACTCAATACCCTCATCCATGTCATCAATAAAAATAACCCTAATTCCCATTCTCTGTTTCATACCTTGAGAGTATTTTGGCACAGCCTCCCACAGATTCAGATTTCTTAAACTATGAATTCTACTCATTGACCAGTCATGAAAACTAGTACAGTCTCCAAACAGTATAATTTCCTAAGCTAAGCAAAAAAAGGTCTTCCCTAGCCTCCATCTACACTGGAGACTCAAGTAGCCTCTACAGAAACTTAATTGTAAGAAGGTAGATAGTGAAACACAAGGCCAAGCAAATAACCAAATAAATTAGCAACTAGAATCACACAATCATTTAGATTGTTAAAAACCCTTGAGTCCAGCCATTAACCTGACACTGTCAAGTCCACTGCTAAACCATGTCCCTAAGCACCACATCTACACATCTTTTAACTACCTCCACGGACAGTGACTCCACCTGGCAGTGACTCCCTGGGCAGCCTCTTCCAATGCTTGACAACCCTTTCAGGGAAGAAACTTTCCCTAACATCCAGTCTAAACCTCCACTAGCACAACTTGAGGCCATTTCCTCTTGTTCTATTGCTGTTTACATGGGAAGAAGAGACTGCCCCTCATCTCATTACAATCTCCTTTCAAGTAGCTGAATGAGGTGCTCCCCCCAGCCTCCTTTTCTCCCAGCTAAACAACTCCCAGCTCCCTCAGATGCTCCTCATAATTCTTGTGCTCCACACCCATCACCTCACAGCTTCATTGTCATTCTCTGAACATCGTCATTCTCCAGTACCTCAGTGTATTTTTTGTAGTGAGGGGCTCAAAACCGAACACAGGAGGTACAGCCTGATCAGTATCAAGTACAGAGAGACAATCTCTTCTCTTGTCCTGCTGGCCACACTATTTCTGATACAGGCCAGGATGCCATTGGCCTCCTTGGCCACTTGGGCACACTGCTGGCTCATGTTCAGCTGGTGTTGACCAGTATCCCCACATCCTTTTTCCACTGGACAGCTTTCCAGCTGCTCTTCCCCCAACCTGTAGAACTGCACAGGGTTGTTGTGCCCCAAGCAGGATCCAGCACTTGGCCTTGTTGAACCTCATACAACTGGCCTCAACCCGTTGATCCAGCCTGTCCAGATCCTTCTGCAGAGCCTTCCTGCCCTCCCGCCCAAGTTGGTGTCATCTACAAACTGACTGAAAGTGCCCTTGATCTCCAGACCATTGATGACAGATATTAAACAGGACTGGGCCAACCCTGAGCCCTGGGGAACCCCACTAGTGACTGGCCACCAGCTGGATGTAACTCCATTCACCAGCACTCTCTGGGCTCAGCCATCCACATTTTTACCCAGCAAAAAGTGCACCTGTCCAAGCCACGGGATGCCAGCTCCTCCAGAATGCAGTGGGCAAAGTGTCAAATGCTTTACTGAAGTACAGGTAAACAACATCCACAGCCTTTCCCTCATGGACTAAGTGGGTCACCTTGTCGTAGAAGACTAGGTTGGTCAACCAGGACCTGCCTTTCCTAAACCCTTGCTGTCAGGGCTTGATCCCCTGGTTGTCCTGTACATGCTCTCTGATGGCACTTAAGAGGAGCTGTTCCATGACCTCCTCCAGCATTGAGGTCAGGCTGACAGGCCTGTAGTTCCCCACACATCCTCCTTCTGACCTTTCTTGTGGATTGGCGTCAGCTGGGACCTTCCCAGTGAGCCACGACTGCTGGTAAAATGTGGCTTGGTGAGCACTTTTGCCAGCTCTCTCAGTACCCTCAGGTGGATCCCATCTGGCCCCATATACTTATGTGCGTCTAAGTGGTATAGCAGGTCACTGAGAATTTCCCCTTGAATCCATTATGCTCCAGATCCCTCTCTTCCAGGTCATGGTCTGGTGCCCAGAGAATTACTATTAATGCCTTCTTCGCCTTAGTATTGAAGACCCTCAGCCTTTTCTTCATTCTTTTTCACTATGTTTCTCCCCACATTCAGTAAAGGATGGAGATTCTCTGTAGCCCTCCTTTTGTTGCTGATTTATTTATAAAAATATTTTTTATTGTCTCTTATGGCAGTGGCCAGATTAAGTTCTAGTTGGGCTTTGGCCCTTCTAATTTTTTAGCCCTGCAAAACATCACAACTTCCTTTAGTCCTCCTGAATCGCCTGCCCTTTCTTCCAAGGGTCATAAACTCACTCTCTGTTCATCCAGGCTGGTCTTCCTCAGCTGCTTGTCTTTCAGCACATAGCGGCAGCCTGCTCCTAAGCCTGTAGGATTTCCTTCTTGAAGAATGCCCAGCCTTCCTGGACTCTTTTGCCCTTCAGGACTGCCTCCCACGTCACTCAGTCAAACAGTCTCCTAAACAAGCCAAAGTCTGACCTCTGAAGTCCAAGACAGCAATTCTGCTGACCCTTTTCCTTACTTCCCGAAGAATAAACAAACTTAATTAAGAGTACAATAACTCACTTAACCATTAACATTATAAGGAAATTGACTTCTTTATACCTATGAATGATACAGCTTTCAATTAAAAAAATTGCATAGCTTTCAAAAAATCATGTAACATGCAAAATTTTATTATACATCTGCTTAGTTATTTTCTCACTATTTAACTTAGTTCAGTTGGTTTTATTAGTGTAATATATCTATAAAACTTCTGATATGTGCTCCTTCTTAGCGGCTACACAAATAACTTTTGTCAAATACAGCTGCTTAAGACTGATACTACAAAGTAAATTGATGCAGAACTGGGCACTTCCTACTTTTTCCAGGCCAGCAAAACATGAAGATGGAAAAGCCAAGAACTTAGAACAAGGTTTTGTAACACATTAAACTTAAGGAAATTGCAGGAATATGTGTTAATTAGACACTAAATTCTGTCCTAGGTTTCATAAAGTTGAGAAATTCAACAAGACACAAATATTAATTTGCTTTGTTCAGTAAAAATTAAAATTATACAGTCCTCTAAAGGGATTATTTTACAAAAAACTACTTTTTGTTTTCCTTACTCTACTGTAAGTATTATGGACATCTACCATGTGGATATTCTGAACATCTTTAATGCATTAATCTTATTTGTGAGACACTGTAACTAATACCTTTCTAAAAGTATTGTATTTCTGCACCTGTAGAAGCTACAGAGTTTTGAAAATGGAAGTCTGAATAGAGAAAAATGACAAATAAGAAAATTTTTAAAGACAAAAAGTAACACAAATTTTCATCAATAATAAAAAACAATTAAACATGTTTCTGCTACATGACTTCAAAACTTGCTCCATTAACAATCCTAAGACTGTTGGTTTTAGAAATAATCTCACCTGCAAAAAAACTCCCATAAGTCTAGATTTTGTATTCTCTTTATTCTTTTAATTCGGTGGCTATCCATTGTTTTTCCAAAGAGACTAGAAACTTCATTATATTCATTTGTTTTCTTTTGCAATGGGATAAGCTGGAAAAAAAGAGGTTAGTACGATTTCAATTCAATGCATTATTTCATCATCACACGTTTTTGACCAGACCAGCTTGCATACCAGCTCTTACCTGGTATGGCTCCTCAGTATTTACATTCTCCCAGTGTGAAGGCATAGGGATAGCCTGATTTTCACAGATGAAACTTCAAACAAAAAAAGGTAAAAATACATCACACCAAACACAAGGCATCTTTTTCTTGTCAAACTCCTACTCCAAACAATACAGTATGCAAAAAACCAAAACCCCACAAGGTTTATACACAACTCCTTAGAGTTTGATTCAATCAGAGGCTGTTGCCAGCAGGTAAGGTCAAAGGCAAGAGGTCTTAGCTTTTTATAACCAAACCATGGCAATGAACAGTTTTAATGCACCATCTACGCAACAAAAGATAGGAAGAAAAATCAGTAGAAATGGTCAAAAAGTTCCACAACATTAGGAGAGCAACACTGAATTAGAAATCTGACAGTGAGGATACAGCCCGAACACTCCAAACTATCAGGAATTACAACTAACCTGCTGTCTGGAAACTAAGCTCTCATTTGAAGCAATTAAAGGATCATGTTAGAAACACACACTTGAAAATTATAGTTGTTTTTTTAAAAAAAAAAAGGTAACCCCAAGAAAGAGTGTTTTAAGCATACATATTATGTATGTAGCAGCTTTTAAGCATTAAAACGAGACTAAAAGAAGGCATCTCTTGAAAGTAAAGAATGTCATCATATGCAAATCACAGTACTGAGTGCAATTATTAAACAAAAAACCCCCCCTCTGTTCAGCAAATATCTAGTGAAAAAACAGTTGACACTTCAAAAAAACAGGCCTTCTTGAAAGTCACTGTAAACAGATTACTACTACATTCCTCATGATAAACAAAAAATTTCGTTTTGAATGTATAACCAGACTACAATTCAGAACTAAAATTATTTCTCAGAAACTATTTGGGGGAAAACCCCCACATATTCCATGTAGTTAATCTGACCTGTGGCAGTGTCACTGCATAGTTCAGTTTATTGTTTAATGAGTATCAAATTTACATCAGCACAGCTTTACATGTAATGACTGATCAAATGGTAAAAAACTTCCAAACTAAAGCAATTAGACTCAAAAAAATTCTGGTTGTTACAACACAATTTCTTTAACTTCAAGTCATTTTAGAGTAAATTACTAAAACATAGGCAAGAAAATATAACTCACTATTTTTTGGTGTTACAATAACACTTCTAAATAATTTACGAAGTCAGTGGAACAAACTACTCCACTTTTTGCAGCTGCTTCCCTGGAGCAATGCTGATTCAACAAGTATTCAGATCAAGTGACTCCGATGGCTAAAGTCAGGCACAGCTTTAACAACCTTGCCAAATCAGGATACGGTATGCTTTGTCTCTCCCAATACAAATTCCTTACTTTGTCAGAAAACAAAAGATAAAAAAATAAACTAAAAGCTCTCTTGTCCTTCTTCTCTGTTGAAATGTCTTCCTTCTTCACTTGACTAGCTCTCCCACCTTGGTCCACCTCTCAAATTGTTTCATGCAAAAAGCAAATAAATATAAACAATAAAGATAAGAAATTTTTGTTTCGTTTTACTTAGAAGAATCAGGAATAAAACAAAAATAAGGAGTCTTCCTTTTATTTCCTTACCTGAATGAATTGATAGAAAAGGGAGCTCTCTTTATTGGACGTTGCTTAAGGGTAGTTAGGTTGATTTGTTTCATCACTGAGCATAAAACAAGAGTTAAGATGAAAGTTTCTGGAATTCATCTATAGCATATAGTTCATTTACTTGTCATTTTTTAAAATAACATCACTACACCATAAGTTGCTTGAAAGAAATTCCTATTTCAACAATTAACAAATCAGAAATGTTTCTAAACACATTGTCATTTATATGAGTTGGCAAAATGCACAAAATATTACATACACAAAATGTTTATTTTTATAATATCCACCTAAAATTCAGTCCACTAAATCATGGGCAAAACTTCCACTGACTTTAATAGGATGACAAAGAATATTAACACTACCCTTAATAGTAAGATATTTATTATTATACCTACAGATAAATACCTACAGATATATACCTACAGACCGTAACATAAAAATTGTTCTCTAATATTTAGTGGTTTTATTCTGGATGCAAAACAGTTTTTTTAAACAGACATTTCAACACAAGTACACATATAACTCCTTGTATTGTTATGTACCACTTTACTGCCAGTATACCCAGTCCTCACTTTCTGCATTTGAAATATTTGAAATTTGAGTATGTTGGAATATATATTTCATTGATTTCCTATATTTGAACATATAGCTGTTTAGTAATGTAATCAGCAAATAAACAATCTACAAATGGGAAAACTAAAAAAAAAAAGGAAGTTATTAGAACACACTTTTAACAGTTTACATTCATAACTACATACATTAAAAACATGTAATATTCTGTAATTCACAAGAATGAGATAAGTGAGATCCTTACAATCTACCTGAAAATCCTTTTGCCTAGGACGTTGTTATTATGAGAACAGAACTGGCTTCAACTATCTGCTGAATTATTAAATCACTTTGATGCCAGTATTGTGCAGAAAACCTCCTTCATAGCAATGTTTCTTATACAGACTCTGAATGGAAGAGATTTTCCAAGCTTACAGGAAGTTGCACATTAACTGGTACAAACTTCCTGGTTTAATAAAGTATATTACATATCACCTGCAGTTGAGGAGAGCAGCAGTAACACAATGAAGTGCTACAAAACAACACATGCTACTATACTAATAAACTACACAAAAAATTTAACAGGACAGCTGCTTCTAAAATCTCCTATGAACTTTCCTGCAAAGATGGCAGTTTCAATTACATGTTTTTGCACCAGATACGAGGACAACGATTCGATGAATGAACAAATGTACTGGTGTATCTGGCACCTTCCATTATTTAAATTTACTCTGTGAAAAGATACATACCTGAAAAGTCTAGCATGTAGTTAAACTTTGCAGTTGTAAAAGACAGAGAACCATGTGGGTTTGTTCGGAAACTCCTTTCAATATCTTCACTGCTAATAGAGCAATGACTGTTTGAATCGGTCTTCAAAATAAATGAAAAAGCATATTTAGATTCAGCAATAGGTAGTTGGATGTACAGAAATCCATCACAGCCAATACAACTTCTTAGGTATTTACCTGAAACATATGCCATTTACCACACTCGGCCAAATAAAACCAGCCCCACTGGGTATCAGAGGTATCCATCTCTTCAACTGGACTTTCCATCTTTGGAAACACATCTTCTGATGGTCCTTGAAGCATTTCCTGAAACATTCACACACATACTCCAAAAAATTTTTGAGAAATTTATAAACAAGCAAAATATAGTGCATTTACAATGCTTACAAAAAATCCTGGCAGGTGGAGGGCAGATTTGTCTTTTCTTTTTCAGAGACAAATTCTCAATTTGCACTATATCTAGTATTATCCTTTAAATTAGTTAAACATTTTCAAAACTCTCAATTTTCTGTGAAGTGTGCCAGGAAAGGCAACACTTATAGGCTTTATCAGATCAAAAGGAGGTGCTAAATTTCATCCTGATGGTCCTGAGACCAAGGCTATTCAGATATGTAACACAGGCTGTCCATTACAGACTCAGGAATGAGGTACTGGGGTCACATCCCACTACTTGATGAAAACATCTGCAAGGTACTCACCAACAGTGAACAAATCAGACTGGATACCAACAGTTGTAAAAAAAAAAATTGAAAAACTAAGACAAAGACTATACCTATTTAACTGTGCAAGAGCACAGTACATTATCACTCCACACTGCATGAAGGACAGTTTCCCCTCCTAATACACTTCACTTAAAAATGAGACAGGTAAAATTACTGGTACTGTGTACTTGTATTTACAGAGAAGGTTCACACCAAAAGCCAGAGTAGCTTCCACACAAGCAATGACTACCATAGTTGAGGTTCTGCAGGATGTTCAAAAAAAGACTGAGGGAAGGATATAGCAGAGGTCTTACAGAATCATGACAAAACCAAATAGGGAATAAAGAATCACATTTTTTTTCTGACAAATGGAGGACACACCTATTGAAGGTTGCAAATGTCAAGTTCAAAAAAAGTGAAAGTTCAAAAAAAGAGAAACTTCCAGAGAAGGCGGAATTCTTTTTCACGGTATGGTGTGGATGCTGCAAATGGAAGTTCAAAAAACAGCTAGACAAGCTCAAGCCAACCAAGAGCTGTGTCAGAACACCTCTAGAAGGACCTGTTAGGTTTCAGCTCATTCTTCATTCGCCAATAAAATTCTGAAAACTCTTAAAGTGCTCATCTCCACTCCCATGTATTTCCTAACAAGTCAACTCTCTGCAACAACCTCTTAAGGAGAAATTCTAAGTAACTGGGGGAGGGGGAATCTTTCAGAGAAAGAAGCTTATGCCACTCCCAGAAAAAGTCAGCAGTTCATCCACTCTGTTTAACCAAAACACTTTGGCACGCTTCCTAAAAATGTCCTCAATTTCACTTCTGCTTCCAAGAAGTGAAACAATAACCTCCAGCACAAGTCAAACAATATACAGTATCCTGGATGCTGTTTCCTGATCACTTCAGCCCAGAAAAAAAGCAGAGTCCTGAAGAAGACAAATACTGGAGATTAGAACTAAGCACCACTTGGCCAGTGCTACTGGGGCAGGAGTTACAGAAGCAGGAGAGCAGAAGGCACTTCTAACACTACCCTTCCCTCCCCCCCATTCTTCCCAAGCCAGCCTGCTGTGGTTGTTTGGAAAACAACCTGATAACTCTTTGCGATAATAGCTATAGACTGTATTCTAATCATCAAAAGCTCCAAAGGGTGTTAAGAGAACAGAGGAATCAGAAGTGGATCTCCACAACGTCTCTAAATTGCAGAAACTGAGGGCTGTACTTCAGTACAAATGGAAGCCTATCCAAAGCTACATATATAGATTTCTACCTCAAGTTCAAGCAGAACTACACCAAAGGTACATCAGCTACATGGAAAAAAAATTTTGAAATACATAAGAAAACTGTTCTCCGTTTCAGAAAGCATCTGCCATTTCTTCGTTTATTCTATTCCTCACAATTCCTTCAGCAATAGAGAGTCACAGAGCCTACATTCACTTGGTGTTAAAAACACAACTGGCCAAGAGTTTTTGATAATAATCTTTCACCTTTGCCTTCATTATTTCTCTCAGATAAGTATTTGGTTATGTTCTATCCAACAGAGAAAAGGCAAAGAGGCAGAGGTAGTCTGCACTTTTTTAAAGCTAAGTCAAAAGTAATTCAGGCTTTTTTGGTAATGTTTAGTTTCCTCATGTTCCCACTAAAATGGCCAGTCCTCAGCTCCATCCCAGCATTAGTTCAGGGCCTTGATTCTGATCAATCAAATCAGTAATTCCTTTTGAACAAGAGAACATGTCTTTACAAGCAGAGAAGGCATGCTTACCAGTGTCTGTCAACGCACTTACATTCCTCTGGGGCAACACAGCCTCCAGAATAAAACATTTACTAAGGAGATAGTTATTCCCACGGCTTTCAAAAATATTACATTCAACCCACATATGTTACCCCAGTCACAAAATCTAGAGTAAGCAGGTAGGCTCCAGGATACTTTAGAAGCATGGAGAAATGACCTGAGGGCATGAACACATACACCCATAAAACCTAGACTCTTCTCAAAAATGACACAAATCCAAATTGTTGAACTACTGATTAATTTAAACTCAAATGCACACCACTTAATAAGCATCAAGTAGCTCTTTGAGAAGGCCTTAGTAGCACTGTTTCTACTGGTGCAGAACAGCTCAAATTAAACAAATTACTCTGACAAGAAAAACATTCTCCTAAGCAGGATGAATGCTTGTTGTGTGCTGTGATTGAATGGCCTTACTACTACTCGTAATGCATTGCCTCGTTTTTCCAGAAGTACTTTATTTTTGAATGATAAACATGCCTGTAGAGTCAGAGAAGGGTTTGGGCTGGAAGGGCACTTACAAGACCATCTGGTCCAACCCCACTGCCATGGGCAGGGACACAGTCCATTAGAGCAGGTTGCTCAAAGCCTCATCCAACCTGGCTTTGAACACTTCCAAGGATGGGGCATCCACAGCTTCTCTGGGCAACCTGTTCCAGTGCCTCACCATCGTCGAAGTGGAAAAAAAAAGAAGCAGCATCCCAATGGGCTACTCTGGATTCTCGAGCTGTCTGCTTCCATTTGGCACATCGTGCCTACAAACATCAACTTGGTACAGTTCCCTGCTGAGAACACAAGCTGTGCTAAAGGATTCTCTGGTTCCTCCTTAGAGAACACGACACCTGATCAGGAGACTTGTCCGAGGTAAGCGTGCAGGGCTTGGGAGGGGACAGGAGGAGGAGGAACAGCATCAGCACCAGTACGGGACACCAGGCGAAATGACAATGCCCTTCCACCTGCACCCCCACGCACCCGCTCCGTGCTGCCGAGGGCCACCGTCGCAGTCACGCCCGTCACCGAACCCTCCAGAGCCGAATCCATCGGAGCTCAAGGGCACTGCCGGGCGATCGAGCCAAGCACAGGACCACTACCCTCGCACCAGGGCCGCAGGCCGCTCCCACACACACGGCAGCCGACGCCCCCCCCACCCCCTGGCGCAACCTGGCANGCCCCATTGGCTCGTCAGGGCCGGGGATGCAAATAAATGACAACGGAGTGGGCGGGGCTGGGGCGAGGGGCGGAGTCGCTGCCCTGACGCGAGGGAAGGCGGGGCCCGGGCCCAGGCCCAGTCTCAGTCTCGGCACAAGTCCCAGTTCAAGTTCTTGTCCGGTACAAGTTCCTCTACCAGTCTCAGTGTGTGTTGCTACTTGCACCAGTACCAGTACCAACACCAGTGCCAGATCTAGTTCCAGTCTCAGTCCCCGTTCCAGTACTGGTACCTGTACCCGTACCAGTACCACTCCCTGTGCCAGTACCAGTGCCAGGCCTGGTTCTAGTCCCAGTCTCAGTACCAGTTCAGGTACCTATACCAGTACCTGCACCAGTCCCAGGCCCAGTTCCAGTTCCTGTCCCAGTTCCTGTCACAGTTCCAGTACCAGTAACATTACCTGCACCAGTACCAATACAGATCCAGTGCCAGTACCAGTCCCTTGTAGTGACCAGAGCTGTGACAGCCCCTACCACTGCTCTGGTACCCCACCAACTGGTCTGTTAGTTCTTTTGATTCTTGGCCATGATAGCAATGGGCCTCTGCTTTACCAAGGAACAACTTTTTGTAGTTATTGGTAATACAACAGACCATCATTTTCCTGTGAAATAAAACTCATCATTCTCCTGTGGAACACACATATATTTGAGCCTGTACTCATTAAAAAATGATGAGTTTTATTCCATTAATTTTTGCACACACAGAATTTTAAAGAACTGATGCCAAGTTGACACCAGACATGGCAGCAGATGTGACCTTCACACCGTGCACAGAGTACAGTCACCCAGTGCAAAGAGGGCAGCAATAAGAGCTGTAGTCTCTTGTGGGCACTCGGGGCCTGTGGGCAGCTTCATGATACAGCTGAGGTCTAGAAGCCTCTGCAGTAGCAGCTCTAGGACCCGTTAGTAAGAGAAGACACTGTCATGCATGTAGCTCACCCCAGCTTTTTGGTGGAGATAATCTAGGAGGGGAGCTGCTGAGCAGAAAAGCGGGCAATGACACCTGCTACATCAGTCTCCAGTCAGCCAGCAGCCTGGTAACCTCAAAAAACCACACAGTTATCATACATATGTGCAGTCATTGGAACACATCCTGCAGTGAAGGATTTTCATTGAGCAGCATAGCAAAAACAACACAGATGGACTGAAAATTAATTTCTCAAATTCTGAAGGAGTGTCAGGAAAGATATGTGTCCAAATTCTGGCTGTGCTGACCTTGGCTCTGAATATAGTTAAAAGAGGTTATTTTTCTGAGTTAAAAAGTCAAGCAGCCTGTGGTGAATCACTGGAGGTATTTTACTGGCATGAACATGATGCTTCTGGAATGAAGGAGTTTTCTGAAGGTAGAGACATCTTTTGCCAGCCATAATATTTGTATTGATGTTGTTGGAAAGCACATGAAGATTGTGGGGACATGTCCTTCCTGTCCTGCATTTCTCTAGGATTCTAGTCACAGGATAAGGGAGGATTCTGTTACTGCCTTAGCTGCTGAATATCTGTTGAACATCTTTTTTTGCTTGAAAAGATGCTCACAGTGTTTCATGTTTAACATGGGCCTCTTTGAGTCATCTATTTTTATTTTTATTACTGCCTGTTGTGTATTTTTTAAATAATGGTCAGGTTTTTTTGTAGAGTGTATCTGAAGTTACGTTAGCACAACACACAGTTTTCTAGCAGATGAAAGTTTTGAAGTGGTTTTAAAGTGGTTTCTGCTGCTATGCCTTGAAACACGGGATAGAGTTGAGATTTGTGCTGTATATTTCTTCCCTTTCTTTGCATGTTTCAAATGATAATTAATAATGACACATAAGCCTTTCTTGAGAGAAAAATATCTTCATTACAGTGAAAATATAGCTTGTTAAAGTGACTGTATTCTCAGGAAATTGCATGCTAATGTCAGACTCTTTATAGCAACAACAACTTAAAAACCTTTAAAATTCAAAGATTTCAGTGGATATCTTATGTACTGTATGCAATGTAACAGCCTATCTGGAGAAGACATAATTGCATTAATTGATTCTCATCAGCCTCTACTTCAAGCAGCAAAAAGGCATGGTACATAAATTGTAGGATGATAGAAGGATCTAGGTTTGAAAGGACTTGTGAAGTTCTTTAATCCAGTCTCTTTACCAAAGCAGGCCTAACTTCAAATCTGGATTAGATTGCTCAGTTCCTCATCCAGCCTTTTTTTTTTTTCCTCTCCAGGCATGTCTGCTGAATTGTTTTCAGGGCTAAGAAGTTTTTTCTTCTGTCCAGCCAGAATTTCTTGTGTTGCAACTTGTGCACATTGACTCTTTCCTTTCAATGTAATGCTGTGAGGTAAGCTCCCTCAGTCTTCCAGCTGATGCCTTTACTTGGGTAGGAAAATAGCAGGCACAGTGTCTCCAAGCTGAAGTAGAAGTAAATTATAGTCAGTACCCTAACATAGTGCCTCTTTAATTGGATCAGACAGGCGATTAAAATAGGTTGGAATGCACCTTGGTCATCTTTGCGGAGGGCCACAAAGATGTTCACAGGGCTGGAGCCATAAACAGGCTGAGAGAGCTGGGGCTGTTCAGCCTGAAGAAGAGGCAGTTCCAGGGAGACCTCATTGTGGCCTTTTAGTACTTACAGAGGGCTTATAAAGAAGAGGGAGAGCAACTTTTTACATGGGCATGCAGTGATAGAACAAGGTTTTAAACTGAAAGAGGGCAGGTTTAGATTATATGTTAGGAAGAAATTCTGTGCTGTGAGGGTAGTGAGGGACTAGAACAGGTTGCCCAGAGAAGAGAAGCTGTGGATGCCCCATCCCCAGCACTGTTTGAGGCCAGGCTGGCCAGGGCTCTGAACAACCTGTTCTAGTGGAAGGTCTCCCTGCCCATGTCAGGGGAGGATCAACTAGATGATCTTTAAGGTCCCTTACATCCCAAACCATTCTACAATTATATAGTCTACCACAACCACCAGCTAAATCAGGGTCAACTATAAAATCAGGTAATTTTCTTCAGGACTGTATCCAGTCAGGCCTTGAAACATACAAGGATACAGACTATGCAACTGCTCTGGCCAAGCTCTTCCAGTGTTTGACTCTCATCATGGTGAAGAAATTTTCCCTATATCCTTTTGTAGTGAGTGAGTGAGCACGGGCCCTCAGATGGGGTGCAGAAACAAGCAGTTTATTGTGGTGCAAGAGTTCCAATATGGCTACAAATGATACCTTTTTATACCCCCATGGCTAACTAATACATAGCAAAGCTATTGTTCTGACATTACTTCATTAGGGGATTTCCAGTCCAGGGTCCAACCATTTGAGCAGGATACACATTGGCACATCTTCAGGGTCCCTTCGTCCAATCATGGAAGGGCACGCATCCTTTCATTACAGCTTTAGCCTTTCTCTCCCCCTACCACCATGCACTGCTGTGAAGAGCCTGGCCTGGTCTTCTCATTAACTTCTGTAAGTATTGGAAGATTGCAATTAGTTGCTCCCACCCAAGCCTCCTCTATGCTAAACAAGTCCAGGTCCACCAGTTTGTCCTCAGAGGGCAAGTGCTCCAGTCTCTTGACTGTCTTGGTGGTCCTCTGCTGAAACTGCTTCAGTTGATCAGTCCCTTTCTTGTACTGATGGGCCCCAAACTGGATGCAATATTTTAGATGGGGTTAATAAAGCCTAGTATTCCTTTCCTTTGAGATCCCGGGTAGGGTCCTGCTATTTTATAGCCAAAGGTGCAGTTGTCCTACACTGCCTCCAGGGCACACTGCAGGATCACATCCAGCTTGCCATCCACCAGGATCACGACACTTTTTCAGAATATCTGCTCACCAGGTAGTAATTTCCTAACCTGTATTATTGCCAGGAGTAATTCTTTCCAGGTGCTTTTGTAATTCTTTTCAACTTTGCTTTTGTCCATATTCAGTTTCATAAGGTTCCTCCGAGCCCATTCCTCCAGCTTGTTTATGTCACTCTAAAGAGCTGCTCTCTGCCCTTGAGTGTATCAACTAGAATAAGACAAAGGAATGCAAACTGCCATTATACATGCTTTGAGAGGGAAAAGTGTGTAATTCTTTCATATTTGCCATTTCATAGCAGGTTATTTTTTAATAATCAGTGTAATGATGCATGCATACAACTGAATGATAATGTAAATGATAATGAAATATAGTTCTGCCAGCATTAACTGAAAGTAAGCAGAAACCAAACAGAACAAGTGAAATAAAGGAGTGAAATATAAACATTCCATGCCCAAAAAAACCCCATAACAATACAATGACTGTGCCATGAAAATAAAATATCGACAGCGTCTTGCCACTTTTCAGAAAACTGTAAGATTTTGTAATGGGCGTGTGCCTTGCAGTATAAAAGAAATTGTAGGATGCATGTGAAGCCCGTGGTATCCACAAACTTGTGAACTCACAAAATTGCCTGGAGGCAAGAAAAGAGAATGAGGAACTTGTTAGAGAGCATCACATCTGAAGGCAATGGCTGTCCACCTCAAATACAGCATTGGTCTTGAGATGTGGGGGAAACTGTAGAAGCAAATGATTATGCATTCTTTCCTTATTATACATCATGTTGATTTGTTGTTCAAGGAGCTGTTAGATGTGTCAAAATGATCTTTCTTAACCTGACTCTCCTGCATCCTTCTGTTTTCTAGAAGATACTCTTCTAACCTGTTCCTGCTGTGCTTTCTCCAATTATGTCTATTTTGCACTCTCTGGGAAATGAAAAAGGTCTGGGGACATCTCAGTTCTTTGATGCCCTTTTTTTTTTTTTTTTTTGTGATACTGCCTGGAGGCCGTGGTCCCAAGCAGTACCTGTTCTACTTCATATAATTGGAGAACACAACCCACAGCTAAGAATCTTCCTTGTCTCCTTCCACTTTTCTTTGATATTTCTAGATGCTCTTTTTTCCCCTCGTTGTCTCACTCTAATACTCAATATTTCACAATTATTTGGTTGCTTAAAATTGCCAGTTGCCTTTCTGTCTGCTTTTATAAGTAGACTGAGTTCCAGCACCTCAGCCTGTCTTTTTTGTTTGTTTTTCTCTAGAGAAGGACACAAAAGATCTATGGGGAAGGAGAAAGCTTTGATACCTACACTCATTTTGGACTCCTACCTTTTCTATGTGTCTAGCTTTTTCATCTATCTATCCATCTGTCTGTCTGTCTGTCTGTCTATCTATCTATCTATCTATCTATCTATCTATTTTAATATGTGTCTATCTTTCTATATATCTATGTATTTCCATGTATCCCTACCTGCATTGCATAATGATGTCAAGGCCTGAGCCAAACAGCCAAAACAGTCAGAGAACAAAATAACCTCAAAACCAGTGAGTCTGCCAGCACCAGTGCAGTTTCTCAGGTGTGACACAAACAAAATGGGGCTGGTTCTCACTGATCCTGCAGTGCTGCTTCACTGTGTGTTGTTCTAATAACTAAACTTCACTCAACACCCTGCTTCCCATACTGTGTGTAGTATGCATAGTCTTTCTGTGCTTCTATGTACATATCACACATGCACTGGACTCCATCAGCCTAAGATTTCAATATAAACATTAGTTCTACATATAGAGAAAAAAAAGACAGCCTGATGCACTTCTTCCCACCATTCATTGCAACTTAGGAAAGGACACAGGGATTACTTGCAACCCTGTTCAATGACTGGAGATGGCAATTCTATCCACCTCACCTCCTAGTGAATAATACTCATGTAGGGAATGGCTTCTCTATCTGCTCCCTGTGCTGGGCTGGACTGTCTCTGAGGAGAGAAAAGCATTTGCAGAGCACTTTTGTGCCCAGTTATGTTAGCCAGCAACTGCAGTTTTAGTAGTTCTTCTGTGTATGGGTAATGCAGTGAGCAGGATTGGGATGATCAGAGACAATGCCATGCTGCAAACTGTGGTGTTGTGAGACTGTAGTTGTCTGGGAAATCTGGAGAGGATAGTCGTCCATAGGAAGAAGAGGCAAAATTACATTTCACACCTCTCGGATTCTCATAATGTCTCTATCCACCAGCACTGAAGTGATGTTTGAGAGTGTACTAGGGTCTGGCTGTGACAGAGTTAGTTTTCTTTATAGCAAGCTCTATGGGTTGTGTTTTGGATTTGTGACTAAAACAGCCCTGATAACACACCTGTGTTTTGGCTATTGCTGAGCAGTGCTGGTACAGCATCAAGGCTTTCTCTTTTTCCCACTCAGTCTCCCTCAGGGGTATTGTGAAAATTTAGAGGGGACACAGGCAGAACAGCTGATCCAAACTGCCCCATATTTTATGCTCTATAACATCATATACAGTAACAGAAACTGGCTCTGAACATCACTCTGCTTTTGCATCACTTTTTTTCCCCTTCCTCTTTCTTTCACTTACTAAATATCTCAACCTATGAGTTTTCTTGCTTTTGTTCTCCCCATCCTGCTGTGGTTTTGTGGGGTGAGTGAGTGAGACATATTGTGGTTAGCTTAGCTGTGGGTGAGGGCCAACTTGACAAAAAGTGAGAAAACAAACCCTCCAGAGTCTCTCTGCTGTACACAGTCAAGCTTTCACACAGCTACGAGACATTACCATACTCAAATGTGTGCACCCAGCATCTGCAGCATCTGCTCTAATGCAGTCACTCACTACTCCAGGACAACACCGGCGTCGCGAATTTCCAAGGGACACATCACAGCCAGCCGAATGTGAACCACACCTGAACCAGCACTGTGACATTGGTTGGAGACTTCCTTTTACGGGGTACAGAGGCACCCATCTACTGACCTTGCTTGTGACCTCATGTTGATGGAGGGGAGTTGGACTTGGGTCTGTTGTGGAGAGCACTGGGGCATGTCTGGAGTTTGGCCCGTTCTCCTGGCCTGCTCATCCACATGTGCACCAATGATACTGTCGAAAGAGATCTTAGCAAACCAAGGGTGGTTACAGGACACTAGAGCCAGGGTGCTGTTCTCTTTGGTCCTGCCAGTGGAAAGGAAAGGCTTGGGCAGGAGGGCTCCCAGCCTGTGGGTTAACACGTGACGGCACAGCCACTGTTGCAGACAGAGCCTTGGTTTTTATGACAGTGGACCCCCACTTTGAGGAGCAAGGGCAAGAGCATGTTTTCCAACAGGCTTTCCAGCCTGGCTAGGAGGGCTTGCCTTAAGCATATTCCACGTGTACTGGGACTCTTCTAGTCTCACTCCTACTTTTGTGGCCCTCCGGTGGTACTGTGTGCACTCCTTGGACTCTTTTAACAACAGCTTCTTTCTTGATCTCTGTGAGGCTACTTTCTGCTCTCTCAGCATTCTTTCAGTCTTTCTGCTGTATTTTTTCACCTAGTCTCGGTCACTGTATGATCTGTGCATCTATTTCTTGCCCACTTTTTTCCTCCTTTCTGAGGCTAATCTTTGTTATCCTTCACATTTGCAGGCTTTATGCTATTTTCTTAACTTCTCTGAAACTATTTTGTGTCCTCTGAGGTTCTTTCAGATTCTTTTCTAGTCTCAGTCTCTGCAAGGCTTCTCTGTTCTCTGGGACTCTCAACCTCTCCACTTCTTCCCTAGCCTCTCCAAAGCTGCTATGGCTGCCTTTCAGTGTCTTCCTTCCTCTCACTGAGAAGACTTTGGAGCACTTTCAGTCTTTCTGCTTGTTTCATATCCCATTTACCTCCTGGCAGCCCTCTCTGATGTTAGACTGAGTTTCCTGGGGTTGTTTTAGTGTCCCTTCAAGGTTCATGTCATCTCAGCAGCTACTCTTCTTTCTCCCAGGACTTTCTCAGCCTTCCTGCTTACTTCTTCCCTACTCCAAGGCTATTTTTTGTTCCTCTTTTAGCCTCTCCTCTCTTAGCAGATGCAGGCATACAGTCCTAGTGCACTTGCAGAATCTCTGATACTTTCTTGTTATTGTCAAGGTCTCTTGTGTGTTCATCATTGTTCTTTCAGGCTTTCTACTAGTTCTTTTGGCTCTTTGAGGCTACTTTGTGTTCTCAGAGTCTTTTACAGATTTTGGCTCATTTTCTCTTCTTTGGTGCTACTCTTTGGGGCAATTTCAATCTTTCTTACCTTTTTTTTTTTTTACCTTGTCTTGAGACCGCCTTTGGTACTACTGACTACTCTGGAACATCTTGAGTAGTTCTGATGCCTTTTTGTTATCCCTGAGCCTCTCATGTATTCTCTGGGGGATCTTTTTTATTCTTTCTTGGCCTCTTCGACATTGCTACATTTGATTTCCTGGAGCACTTACAGGCTTCCTTCCCTTCCCTGAGGCTAGTTTATATACTCTGAATCTCTTTCAGACTCTCTGTTGCTTTGTTCTCTTCTGATTGGTTCCACTGTGTCATTTGGTGATCTTTCAGCCCATCTTCTACTTTCCTGGCATTTGAAGGGCTATTCTGCAATCTTTCTCTATCTGAGTGTTAATCAATTTTTGAATTTTGTCTGAGTCTTCTTAGTATCCTCTGGATGTCTTTCAAGCTCTCTACTGTTTTGTCCTCTCTTCAGCTATTCTGTATTCTCTGGGACACTTGCAATCTCTTTCCTATATTACCAGGCTCTCAAAACCATTTTTCCATTTTTTGTGGACTTTTCACACTTATTTCTGTTCTACTATTGTTTTGAAGGATGAGAGACGACTGGGGAAGGGTGCAGGAGGGGAATCTTTTCAGAGATGCAACAGCATCAAGAGCTCTGGGTTTCAACTGCAGTGGAGCTGGAGTATATCTCTGCGAGTTGCCTTTCGGAATTATTTTTTGTCCCTTTTTGGTGTTGGTGGTCGGGTTAGAAGACAAATGAGCTCAAAGAGGCAACTTTTAAAAAATCCTTTATTTTTATATCATCCTAGTAAAAATCTTTTATATAAAGGCGAAAGTAGGTATTGCATAGAAGAAACACTGGTGCAAACATCACCCGGTGGGAATGGCATGTTGTTTCTTACTGCCTACTATCTACTGCATAACAGATGGCTAGCCCATAGCCAAACATGTCTAGGTTTCCTCATGCCAGCTACAGGATGAAGCTGCTCAACTCTATGGAAAGAAGTAAAATCAGAATTATGTGTGGCCTATTCTGTGCTGCTCCCAAGAACCATCTGCTGGGAAAACACCCTTTTCCTCCTTGCCTTTTCTATGCTTGAATGATTCGTTGCCCAAGAAAGACCATGATGATCAGTTTACCTGCCCTCTGCTTGCACCTCTCCTGTGTGTGAGTTTGTATTTCATGCATACAAATGGGGGGGTGGACACAGGAGAGTTCACCTAAAGTGACCGTAGTCCAGGAACTCAATGCATGACATATCCAAGGCATCTTCTCTCATCTTGGAGATATTTATGTCACTGTTTCAAACATTGTACATGCTACTTAGCTATGGGCACTTTTTTTTGGAGTGCTTTCCACATGGGCTTCCTGTAACTAACAGCCTTAGTATGTTCAGGAGGGAACAGAATTCACTGCTAAAACTTCATCAGCTTTCAAGTAGAGGTTCTTCAGACACTTCTCCTGTTCTGTCTCTGCTTAAGTTCTATTGCAGCTTCCAAGCATGAAGGACAGTAAGACAGCAGGTATGCTACACTCTGAAGGAACACTCAGAGAAACAGCACTTTCACAGAACTGTGCTTTCATGAATTAGAGATACAGAGAGGTATGCATTTATACAAATCAATATTTGTGTATATTAAGGATATTTTTGCTCAGTATCAGTTTTTATTTAAAAACATGCTAAAAACTTATAGTTAAATAATCAGAGTGACATTTGGGGAAAACACACAGACAGCCACCCACCAACATAAGCAAAAAAAGTGCATACATACATGAGCCAAAGCTCCCTTTGACCAGCTTACAGGACAGTTAGTGCCTTCTCTGACAAACTGAATGATGCAGCCTCACACTTTCCAGAGGTGTTTTTTGCTGCCTGGAGAATTATATTACTTTTCTGCTCCTTTGAGGATGTCTGTCATCACCTCCCATATCAGAGAGTCAGCTAGAGACACAAATCAGTCCTGCTTTTGACTCCTCTCCTGTAGGTGGCTTCATAGAGATGAATACATGAAGCTCATGTAACTGTCTCACTTAATACTGTGCTTAAAATGCCAAAAGTAGTCATTGAAAAAAGATTTCAGGATCTATGCTGCTAGATCCTGAAATGGAATGAAGCGTTCTAGAAAAATAAGTTTGGATGGAAGGCAAAGTAGCTGAGTTTGTAACTACACATTTCATCTCTGAGTTACTCATAAACATTTTTTATTTCCTTATTACTTTCACTAATATATTTTACCATTTTTGTACAAAAACTGACTGCAGATTAAAATTTAAGATGCGGCAGTTACCACTGTGCGACCCCAAATGACAGGGGTGATGCTCCTGCTCAGCCTTGCACCCTTCTCTTTTTGAGCACCAGAGGAAACTAGAGAAAGCTAAGCACTTCTGCCCAAAGGGAGAATGCAGTGGAGCCATCAGATGAAAATCATCCTTTCTCTTCTTGCAAAAATGGGAACGCATCTTAGCAACTTTGGATACAGTCTTACATGTAGCAGCAAATACACTGGGCATCAGAGCCCCTTCTTCAATATGGAACAGCCATTTCCAGTGAGGCTCAGATGCTCCTGGTCCCAATTTTTGTTAGAAATGGTAGTAAAACTGGATTCAGTTTCTGTGCTTTCCCTCTGCTTCTTCCCCAACTCCTTCAAAGGCAATCCAAGTGAAATAGCTGAACCCATATGGCCTTGTCTGCTTCAGTGGAAAACAAGAGCCTTGTGAAACTTCGGGCATTGTGCTCATATGGGCAAGGGCTGTGCTCTAAGAATAGTAACCTTCTTCTTCACTGCAACACCTAAATTCATCTTTATCTCCCACACATTCACACTCCTTCCTGTCACACGGATTTCATAGGAACTCAATAAAGTGACACATAGGTCACACAAAATACTACTGCTGCCAGATGTACAGATGCATGCAGGACTTACTAGGAAGATAAACTGGGGACTAAAACCTCCCAGATACAAAGTGGCTCAACAGCTATTTCAGCTCACAAGGAAAAGATAGGCTGAATGATACATTGAAAATTATATCTTTTTAGAGCTTAAAGCATAAATATTGAGACTGGACATTAAGAGAAACTTGTTTACCAGAGGAGTAATTTGACATGGCATGGATCTGAAAGGCACGAAATCTCCATCCTCCACGGCTTCTGAAACTCAGCCCAATAATGTCATAGTGAATCCCATCTCACATACATGTCAGTACCCCTTTGAGAGTGATATTGGATGAGGTAACCTCTGAAGGTCGCTTTTGACAGCTGCTTAACACAAAAAGCAGTTTTTCTTACAGAGCTGAGCCAAGCCCTGACTGAAGTTTAATCAGAACATCCTCCAGTGTCTGAGCCTTTCCTTCTTCCTTCACAAAACAGCAAAAATCTGGAACAAAGGGTAAATGAGAGCTCCTTGTAATGAAGAAGCATTCCAAGTAGAGAAATATATGTTCAAGTTTTCTAACAGGAATGTTGGTAAAAATATGCATTGAGTAAACTATCCCAGTGGATGGATTTGGCAATCTGTCAGCAAGAACCAATTCTGTACTGAAGGCATGACAACACATACCATCTCTGAATGCTGTTTTGGAAATTGCCTCTTTCCTGCATCATCTGGTCACCTTTAATCAAATCACCTTTTCTAGCTCAGGGAGACAGCTGTCTTTGGCCTGAGGAAACCCCTACAAGGAAGGGCATGGCATGACAATGTTGCCATCAAATTGCCATCCCCTTCCTTCACATCCAGCAGTATGCCATACCTTGGGCAAACCTTTTGAAGCAGACAACACAATCTGTGAAGTCTGCTGCTGGTAGGTCAGACTGCAATCTCTCTCCTTTGTGCTAGCAGTAACTTGCTTAGTCAGTACTTTTAGCTTTCAAAGTAGCATGACATCAAAGCAGCCAGGCACTGCTTTGGGTGAGTAAAGGCATTGCAACTTTGCCTCACAGAAGTAGGAAGCTCATCATCTGGTCCAATGGGAAGGCTTTGCATTTCATCTGAGGCAAGTGTCTCTGATTTTAAAGCAAACACCTTTGTTACAGTAAGGGCATCAAAGCCCTGATAAAGGTAGACGATGCCTCCCCATGGACTTGAGAAAAGTTACGTCTTTGCCCGCACTGTCAACTTTGAAAAACATGTCCTCTGGAGATCGCACAGCGGTTCCCAAATTAATGTACAATAAATGTGTAAAACCAAAAACAGTAAGAAGTTATAAGTCAGGCAACTAAATTCTAAGCTATATCCATCATAATAATAATAATCATCATTATCATAATAAAAAAGTATACACCATAAGGTACAAGAAGCTGCAAAGCAAAGCAGCTCCAATTCCTAGAACTCTCAGTTAAGAGTGGCTTTTCTGAGTCTTCCAGTAAACTGGACATAAGGGTTGAAAACTTAATGGAAGACTTTGAAGAATTCTCCCTTGAAGTTGAACACACACAATTTTTGCACGTATAGCATGGATTAGTAGAGCAAAACATTTTCTTAAGTTAAGAAACATTCTTAGAGCAGATCTATGATTTTGTGTAGAAAATCCATTTGTTTGGGGGGGGTTCCCCCTCTTTGGCAAATAAATGGCAAATGTGGAACAGAAAGAAAAAAAAAAGAGTCAAACAAGTTGTGATAATAACTGAACAAGTAACAACAAAGTGGATCGGTCAATGGGACGGATTCCCTCAGCAGGGCTAAGTGTGATGCTCCTTGTGGTCAATCCTTGTGTTCATTTTTATGATGAGACAGAAGGGTTGATGGGATAACGTTTCAGAGGCTTTAGGCGTCATATTTTTTGCCAGTCCTGTGAATCTGCTGGAAGAGCGTCATGGAGAAGGCCATGCCAAGAATCTGAAGGAAAACAAACAATAAGGGCTTTAGTACAGGAAGGCTGCCAAAACTGCACTGCTGGCCTATGTTCATGGTCCAGCTGTAGTTTTAACATGCATTCTACACTAGCCATATTTCTCAAGCTTCAACAGTGAGCAGTAAACTTGAACGTATGTTGTTCAGGCACACAGTGATGTCCAGGTTGTATCTGTCAGAGCTCAGATGGAGGCAAAAAGCTTTCAGGCCTCTTTGTCCTATGTGCAACAATTTTTCAGAATCAATACATATGAGTCACTCCTCCCTTTGACCCAACAACTTGTGCTTGTTTAGCCAGGTTCAGTGGCCATGATGAGACGATTCATTTTGGCAATTTCTAGAACTTGCTTCCAAAATTAAAAAACAACCAGCTCCCTAAGGAACAGTGTAACAAATGGCTAAATATGGGAACTCCAAAGAGGCAGTCTGAAGTTAAAACACAGGTAAGGAAAACCCCACTGCAGCATGTCTTCTTTGCAGGACTGACAACTGACCTGCTTCCTTTCTGAGCAGATGGCCTTAAATGAACTCATAAACCAAATCTGACATTATTGAAATAATATTCCAACTCAAAGCAGTTCAGCATCACTTTTCACACAGCAGAATCAAGAATGCTGACAGCAAATCAAAGCCATGTTGACAGACATCATACCAGTATTACCTGCATTATGAGGATGCACATCCCAATCGAACCAATGACATGCTTATTCTCATCGAACCAGGTCATAACTCTCTCATAACATCCCTGAAATGATGAAAAATGAAAATTGAAACCCCAAGGTCACATTTTCTTTCATGTGCATTCCCTCTATTTTATTCCTTCCCACCCCTATCTAAGACCTGACCTAGGCAAAGTGAGCCTTACCGTTTTCCACACTAATTCGGTAGAATTCCGTCCACAGTCTTGGGAGTTTTCCATACAACATCGGTCTGGAACAATATTTTCTCCCAGGACTGGGTACCAGTCCGTAAAGTCATTCACACCACAGCATTTCATCTGTGCAAAAGTAAAGGATTAATAAATTAACTACGAAAATTTGTGAATCAACCACAAACTTTTACTTGCACTAAACTACTCTGTATTTTCCAAAGGGCTGCCAGAACACTATTGTAGTTTTAAAGTGTTCTGTGGTCACTGATCACTAAAAGCAAATACTTAAAAACACAAATGAAAAACAAAACCAAAGAAAATAAATGGTTCCACAACCAAGGTATGCTAGTCTTCTTGTCACAGAGACATGAGCCTAAACATATATAAGGTAAACTGCCTACAGCTGCCAAAGCTTCAGTTCCATCTATGCAGGTTTTGCTGCCAATCTGCTGTTTCAGATCATCTCTGTTCCTGTGATGGGCACAAAGAATCTCAGACAGGTGAGCATCTTTCACCTAACAGATTACACTTTGATCCTGGGTTGCACAGTACTGCCTGAATGTTCAAGAGTGCAAAATCAGAAACCAAAATCTGCATTAGCCATCTTTTAGGCTTGGTATGGATGCCACACTTAACAGACTGCAACAGGCTTGATGAGCAAATTGGTTTGTTTGGTTTTTTTCTATTACAAAAATATATTACCTCTGCTTGAATGATATTCCATGCATTTTTCAGTCCAACATTATTTTCTGAATTGTATAGCTTCATACCGTCCTTCAAATCCTTCTTTGCACTCTCACTGACCTGCACCATGTAAAAGATAGAGAAAGTCAATGCTGTGCAGAGGAAAGGACCAAATGATACAGACGCACATATAGAACATCTGTCTCTTAACTTTTCTCACCACAAACTTAGGTCAGTAGAAAAGCTTCAAGACCCTCACAAGTCAGTGGGACCTTTAAGCACCTACCAAGGCCTAGTCTCTCCCTCAGATTGCAAAATACTGGATTAATTGTCTTGAGATAAGAGACCTCTGCCAAGAGTCCATCATGTAGTCATCGTCTGATTCAACTAACTGAACATGAACAGCATAAATCTGCTGAGTTTACTATAACCCTGCCAGAGATAGCTGTTGGCAATACCCCACAGCAGCCTCTCCTGCCTGTAACCTATGGCCTACTTTAATTTGCTTATATCGTAAAACCAGTCCCAGCCTCCCAACCTTAACAGATTTATCCTTGCATGGCTTCTGGGTTCAGGCAGGTCGTAGTAAATAGCCAATACAAAATCAATTGAAAAAAGACATTATTGTTGTTCTTATTGTAGGAACAGGCTTGTAGGACTTATGATTTTCAACTGTGCTCTTCTTTCTTTAGAGGATAAAGTTGGAATGCTTAACTGGAGATCTGAGATGTCCCATTTCTTTATAAATTTTAGTCTGAGCTTGGAGTCCTGAATGCAGGTAAGAATGGACCTTGCCTCTGACAGTAGTGAACTGGCAGCAGAGAAAGGATTATGATCCTGGCATAAAGGTCAACTATATTCTAAGATCTGTTTCATCTCTCTTTGACACGCCAGTCAAAATCAGAAGTTCACCTCAGCTCCCTGAAAGTATCAGGTATCATAATGAAAACCTGAAAAGAGATAAAGGTCTGGTAGGAGGTGTTTTAAAAAATTTTGGACATGCTTATACTGTAAGATTCAGCCCTGTGTTTAGCAGAGTTCTCTAGTTCCCCCAGCACTTTTCCAGTCTTATGTATCCGACTGGCCAGCCAATTGTGCCTACTTCACCTAGTCTCTATGAGATAGCAGACTCCTACAGATGTGCTTCATGAGAAGCTGCCTCTTGATCCATTTTGCACCCTTTGCCAAACTCTCTGGGACTGCCCAGTTAAGTGAGACAACTGGTAGCACCTGTAATAATCTGTGAATATCCCATGCCTCTCTCCTGTTTGCCAACATGTCAACCTGTTCCAAGGGTTGGCCCTAAGAAGCTAACAAGATTTTAAGTAGGACCTCCCACAGTCTAGGTCCACAAGATGATCAGCTTCTTGCAGACATCAAACAGCTATGTTGAAAGCTATCTAAGATTTTAGGAGAAGACTGAAAGGAAGGCCTTGGACCATGGTTTTATTTTAGGAATTTCGCTCCTGCTTTCTCTCCTCATCACTTCCTCCTCCTCCTTGAGAAGCAGCTTACAGAGAACAGCCAAGATCTAGAGGTTAAACCTTTACCAAAGTGAAGAACAAGGAGAACTCAAATACCTCCATCAAACAAAATACCTCCATCAAACAAAAACAAACTGAAACTGGTTTGCATGCTAGTACAGATAATTAATCTATATGGCATATTTGCTTACCTTGTCCATATAAACAAAGAACAAAATGAGTAATATCAGCTCTGCCAGGAGAATTATCAGCAAAACGATGAAAAACTAGAACAAAGAAAAAACAGACAGTGTATACACTCTTGCCAACTAGACAGTAAACCCCGGGGCTGCTATAAACTATGAAGACTATAAGCCTTATCCTCAAAACCTTTCCTCCACTGCCAAAAATATGTACGTTTGATTTCAAACTATTCAGGCACATTGATACTATATTGCCACTAAAACTTCTGATGGTCTCGCCATCAATGAGGAAATTCATTGTCTAGCATTCTCAAAATCTTAGCTTTTGGCCTACTACCAGTTTGCAGGTTTCAGCCATGCTTATGTCTTGCTCCTTTTGACTGCTGTCACAGCACACAGCCCTCTTTCCTTCATACAGACTAAGGAACAGATGCTAAATCTCTTTCCACAAAGATCAATGTGATCGCACCTCAGGAGTGATTCCTTGGCAGGTGGGCTTTAACCACATCTGACTGTGGCATAGTCATTGTATTACTCTTAGCCCATCTATTCCCAACTCTCTGTTTCTGCAATCTCTCTCTGCAGGGGCATCCCAAGCGTGAGTTCTAGTAGTTTCTCACTACTTTTCATGCCCACTATGCCATTTTTATTTTTTTTCATGCCTTTATGCACTAGCGGACTGCCAGAGAGGCATGACACCCACCCCCCAGACAAGGGGAGAAGCAGTATACAGCACAGCTAGCTCTTCAATTGGAAACTCATGACAGTCATGACAATATAAAAAGACTTCTGCAGAACCTTGTAAGAATATAAACATTCTTAAAAAAAAAAGCTGGTGTTGCAGTTTGTGTGGATGAATGAAATGACCCTCATTACTATTCTCTCTTTGCTTTCTAAGCTGTACAACATACAAATGGAAGCAATCAGCTAGCAAAATCCAGGTGCACATTTTCCCTCCAGTTTAATTCTCCGAGGTGGTCTAAGGAATGCAGCCCAGCTGTTCCCCAACATCATATAAAGGAGACTTTTGCACAAGGAAAACATGCTCCTTAGTGTCACAGCGTCTGTATTCATAAGCTGCGATGGAATTGGAAGTTGTTTGCTTTGAAAGCCCTTCTTTAACCTTCTGCCACAATACCTCTCTCCTTGGGGTGGGAGAAGGAAGCCTCCTGGGTTTATGCGAGAGGAGTGATCCACACTGTGTTTTCTGAGAGGAGTTCCTAACCTCTGTGCTTCAGTGCTGGACAAAGACTGCCAAGGATCAGACTCTTTTTTAATTGATAAGGACCTTGACTTCTTAACTTTGCGTCAGGTGGTCTCCACCATTCTCTGACAAAGGCCTTAGATAAGGGCAATGTAGAAAATAGCAATGAGGGGCTTTGAGCCCCTCTGTGCTTAAGATTTTTTCAGTCAGTCTTTCCAACAGACATTTCCAGAAGGGCTATCCATGTTGATACTACTGTACATTCTTAACCAGAGGTAACTGACAGTAATTTGCTGTGTTACCTAATGCATTAGGGCATATAATAACAAGGATACATTTGCTAATACACCATTGATATCACAGTGACCAAAGCTGTGGGATGTCATACTGCAAGCATACAGAAGATTGAAAACCAATGGAAATGTTACAGTGAGTCACAAGGCTATTTTGCACTGCTCGTTGAAATAAAATAATAACAAAGCAACAGTCACTGTCTTAGTGAAAGGGAGTATTGATGTCTTACACTCAACAGGAGGCACTTGTTTTCCTTGATAGCACCTAGGCAGCCCAGAAAGCCGGTCACCATGATCACTGTGCCAATGGCAATGACCAGGTTGGCAGCTGAAAGTGATGGAAAGCTAGGAGAAAATGTGGCGAAGTTTCCTTGCGACACTGACAGCCAGATGCCCACACCCAGCAGACCACAGCCACATAACTGCAAAGAGATAAACAAAAGAAAAGTGTAACCATTAAAAGAAGGTCACTGTCTCCTTCCACTGCAACTCTGAAAAAACAGAATTTCAGAATTAAATTCTCAGGTAAGTGTTCTGCAGTAATGCTTTCACTGGCTTGGTGCAGAAAGTGAAACTAAATGTTCTTACTTAGACTTGGTCAAGTCACCTATACTTATATTTCTATTTAAAAGCCACTGGATGGCAGAATTCTCTTTTTAAAGACTTACCACATCAAACCAGGGCTACCATTGATCTCCCAACATGAAAACCCAATGCAATTTTTCTGAAGGAACATAAAAGTATAATTTGAAAGAGTGCTCCATTGCACTTATTTCTCTAGTCATCTGCAGAGTCTCAGAGTATTCGGACCTGTATTGTCTCATCCTAGGGGAGGCAAGGAAGCCCTGGAGATAATTACAATTAATAGCATCATTTCAATGAATATTTGTCATAAAATGCCCAGTAGCCAGAGTGAGGTTTAGTATGAGTTTTCATAGCTTTAGTGTTGTTTGCCAGTATTCAATGTCACAAAAATCACATTTCTGTGTTCATTATCTACAGGAAGCTCAACTTCTGCTACTCTCTGTCAGTGAGAGAACCTGAAGGAAATGCAGACCTGCTAATAAAACATAAAATTAACTTTGCTTTGCTTCTCAGTTTTAACAGTATCATGTCTGGTTAAGGAAATAAGTTTCCCATCTTAAGTCACGGGGGCAGGTCTTCAGAACAAGGGCCAAGTATTGCATTACAGGGGGCCTTAAGCTGGCCATCTTTTAGTACTCGCTCAAAATGGTGCTATACAACTTCTCATCTGATCCATGATTGCTGTGCAGTGAAATCTGACATAGGAGTTAGTTGTACCTTCATTAAATCTGTGAGCTACTCAACAGTACTATTAGTTTTTCACCAAATCTAGCCTTTTCCAAGGCCAGGGGTGAAATTCACATCATCTTCAACTGACAGAGGGATCAAAGTACCACCCACCACCCCCAACTTTACACCACTGTACACGAAAAACAAAACTGCACTTAATCATCACTTACAGTGATATCTCAAAGCTGGTGGTATTCACCTGCCAGCAGTGGAACAAGGGTTCTTGCCATATATCAGATTCCTCACACCCAGCACACCCCATCGTGCCTGCATACTTTTACTCAGACAGGAAACTGAATGACAGAGGACAGCACCTCCACTAAACCAGGGTTCACTCCTGCCTTGTGATGAGCACTAATCTGGCATGATGAAGAGCTACAAACCTAATGTTTCAGGCAAATATTCCCACTTCTGTCTGAGGTGATTTTACCAGAAGGGCTGATAATTTAGGGTACAACTGTCTTCTTTTGGTTTTTCTGCTTCACAGAACATGAAAGAAAAACTAGAATAGTATCTTCTAGTATCACGTCACCATATCTATGAGATAGAGTTATGTTTTTATAATCATATGCATGGTTCTTCTCTTTTACCTCCCCTGTGACCCTTTTCTCCCCTCAGAGCCCCCTTCCTAGTTTGCTTGAAGCTTTTGAAACTGCTTTGCATGTAGGGAGATTCACCAGTTCTGTGAAAAATTGGGACCAGGAGTAGGCCTTATGCAAAATGCTCACAGGCATTCCCAAGGGAGGCAGAGGAAAGCTTCTCCCAATGTACCAAGCATAAAAATATACAGTTGTGTAGGCAGAGAAAGAGAATCAGTGATGGAGATTAACTATACTGCATTGGTAGTAAATTTCCACACCCTCTGCACCTAAGCTTTAGTTTAGCAATCTGGAGAAAAACCCCACAGATGTCTAAAGCTCACAAGCACATGAATAGAGTAACACAGAGGAATTTTTCAGTGTTCTTTTAAGGAGACTGAGAAGCACCTCCGCTTCACACAGTAACTCCCCAGAGTGAGCTGGGGAGCTTTACATGACAGTGTGGATAAAAGTGACAACATCTGTTTCCTATAACAGAGCTGGATGCAGCTACAGCACGAGTGTGCATAGCAGGAAGAAGTCAAACACCTACTACCCCTAACAAAGACTGGTGCAAAACATACACATACATGTGGCCGGAGAGGGCTACAGGACTTTCAGCTCTTCCCTCAAATCTATCCTCTCCAATTAATAGCTTTGAATTGATTTCTCATTGCCTTTCATGGTATGTCAGCAAGGTCAATGTGAACTTAAAAGGGTGGATGCAAAACAGAAGCCTTCTGATCATATTCTGCTGCAGGACCCAGTGGACATCGCCACAGGTTTAAACTGTCTGCAGTTCATGGAATTAGCTACCCTTATTAGCATTGCTCCTGCTTTAAATTTCATCTCCTCTGTCCTTGAACTGCTGCAGTTTTGGTGCCTCAAGCCCACTCAGGAATCCACGCTGTGGCTCAGCTGTTTCCACCGTTAGATGAGAACTGCAGGCAGTTGCTCAGGCAGAGATCTTAATGGTTCAGGAGGTCAGAAGCAGCTCTCACCACACAATATTCATTTAATATCTTAAATGGCATTTCTAAGCTGCCAGGGCTGCCATTGTCATTAGCTGATGGCACTTCAATCAATGACTTCATGACACTCCATGGATAAGACTTCAAATGTTTCCAAAGAACTTTCTACCAAAGACTGAAATTGTTCAGTGTAACTTTTAGTCGGAATCTGAATTTAGACTTTAAAGGTCATTCACAAACATATTCTGTGGAGTTTCAGGCTCTATTAGGCTCAGAAATCACAGTCCTAGCTCAAGTGTTTTGAAAAAGTGCAGTGAATTCTGGAATCATCAGGCCAAAAGCAATAGATCATTACAGATAAACAAGGTGGTGGTATGAGCTAGATCAGGGAAAAAGGCTTACAGAGGAAGGGCAGGTAAAGGCCAAATAGAAGCATTTCTGATCAATAGAAAGACCAGCCTGTGAAAAGTCACACCTCAGGATCCAAAACTGATTATGAAATAGATAGTAGCAAAAGAGATAGAAGAAAGAAGCCCTTACCAGCATCTCTTTACCATTTGAAAAAATTCTGCAAAACAGTCTTGACTGAGATTGTGTCTAGAATAGAAAGGCAGCTAGGAAATTACTGTACAAGGCTCATGTTTATGTTTAATTAGACAAAGTTAGAAGCAGCTAATTGCTTAGATGAGGGAAGGGAGAGTTACCTTCAAGTATAGGAAATCAGAAAAGTGACAGGTCCACTGGTGCTCTATTGGATGATATGAAAAACTAAAAAAAGACCAAGAGCAGAAAGGTGAATCAAAGCTAACGAGCAGAAAAACAGAGAGATGGCCTCTGTCCCTTTGACAGAGTCTTAGTTCAGGAGACCTTCTATATACGCTTTCATACAGTGCAAATAGTTCTTCACTTTTTGTGGTAGCCACATTAGTATTTTGGTAAACCCTTTGCTTTCTGGCAGAAGCACTTAGTGCTGCACCTTAACCTTTCCACAATACCTTGAGCAGAAAAGAAGCATTTGATATTTGATGTGAAATGTTTGCAACAAAGGTCCCTAGGCAGACCACTACGGAGATGCAACTTGAGTGCCAGACATATGAACATTTTGGGAGAAGAGTCCTTTAAAATGTAAAATTAGTTGCTATGTCAGCTGAGGGTGCAGACATATCAACATCTGGTATTTCTTCCTGCAATTCTAATGTCCCACTGGAGACAACTTTTCTTTCCATCTGCTGTGGTGATTAGGTAACATGCCAAAGTGCACAATGTGATTGCAGTATCACCCAGATCTTTGTGAAAACGCTCACTTAGTGCAGTACTACAATTACACCACTGATCTGCACTGATCACACTCTCACCACAGCTGATTCCCAAACTAAGTTCTTCTTTTCACAGACCTTTTACTTACCAAAGTAGGATTTCTCCACCCCTAAATTACACTGAAAGTTCAGATTACATAAAAAATCAGGTAATGGAGGGGCTATTAAAAACCAAGGCTGATCTATGCAAGCAGAATTGTCTACAGTGATCAAAGAGAGTAAAAAGTCAGAAAGACTTGCAAGAGATTTGATAAAAGACATGGAATCCTAAAAGCTTCCACAAGGTGGCACCCCATACCAAAGAGCACTAAAAGTTTAAGACAAATTTAGTATTCTTTCCACAGCTCCTTGATTTTTGTGCTTTCTTCTCTGTTTTTCTGTCTGTCATTCTACTGAGTAGCAGTACTGTTGATGCTAAAATTTATGCTTTAAACCTTAGGTCCCATGACAAATGCTTTTTTCACTTGTGCTTCTTTAAAAAATCCCAAATAATTGCACTGACATGGGACTTAATTGCATACAACCATACCAACCAAAGCTAGCTAGAATTCTAGCAATAAAATACCTTTCCCTGACACTTTATTCTATACCATTCTCATTTTTTATACAACATGAACACTATAAAAAAATGCTTTGACAGCTATTTATTCTCATAGGTTCCACCTTTTTCTGTTTGGAACAACTGAATCCTGGAGTGTGAAAGCAGAAAAACTATATCAAGTCATCTTGTTAATTCCTTTTTCACCATATAATGAAATAATATATGCTGCTTGGTATTTAATTGTGTGAGAGTGATGGCACTAACATTCCTTCCCTAGAGAAATAGTTCAACAGCATAAAAAATGTCACTGGATTTTACTTCTCAAAAAATGTTGGCTTGTTTCCCTCTCATGATTAGAAATCATCATCCTCCAGGCAACCATCAAATCTCTCCTTCTCCTGGTGTTTATGTCACTGCAGAACACTACCATAAAGTCAGTCATGTTTACTTATAGGGTTATTTAGCCAAGCTATGGTACACATATTTTGAGCTTAAAAGCAAACAAAAGGAACACCAAATTTCCTCACAGATTCTCCCACACTTTGCTATTTCACTGATAAAATCTGAATCCTTTTCAGTACCTCAACATCTATTTGTCATCGTCACGGTGCCGAGAAAAACTTACAGCATTCTAGGAAACAGTAAGAGTCTCAAATGCTTCAAAGAAATTAGAAGTCCATTTAAACCCAGAGGGAGAGAAACCCCCAAACAAGTCTTTCCCTGACAAGTGCTATCACCAGAGTGGGAAAGGGGCTCTTTTATTTTATTATGCATTTTTGAGCATTGTGTGAACTAATACAATTACAAACTTTCAAAATACAGCACCATATCCAGGTTTAGTTGCCTTAACCAAAAAAAAAAAAAAAAAAAAGGAAGCATTTGCAAGACCTAGGAAAGGGAAACGCAGATGGTCAGAGTTATGCTAAGACTGACATATTGTACAGAAGGAGATTGTGCACAGGATTATCTAGCCTCGGAGGTATTACTAGGCAGGATGTGAATGAAATATTCACAACTCTAGAGGTCAGTATGAAAACCAAACAGCCTATCTCTTCAGTCTTTTCCAGTAATAGGAACAAGGGGACTATTTGCAAGCATTTTTAGTATATTTTGCTTCACATAACTGAGAAGTAAATTGATAAATTATGCCATAGATGATTACACAAATCAAGCGTTGTAGCCACATTTGTCAGTAAGAGCTAGATAACTTTATGTATTGGTAATAGCATTTGTAGTTTCTTAGCCTATATACATATGTTTCCTGCTTCTCAGAGGAAGATTATGAATGCAGAATCCAGCAAAACTACCAAGCAGCAAACAAGCTGGGGTAAAGAAGGGGTAGAAAATGCCATTATGGTAAGTTTATTAATAGAACAATATTGATAGACTTGCTCTTGAAGTCATTGAACAGCATTGGGAAAAAGAATCTGATAAAGAAGGCACTACCCAGAGAAAAAGGGAGAAGGCCATATTCTTGTTGACTTTTGCTGTCATTCCATCCCATGGAATGACACAAAACGTGTGATGGAAAAGCTGCATAACTAGGTGTGAGAGAAGAGCAGAGGGAAGATATATTCTTGACATCAGACTTTCTAGTGCTGGTTAAACACCAGGAGAGCTCTTAACACACTTGGAATAGAACAGAGACATTTAGAAACCAAATACTGAGGGACAACCACTAGGGACAAAAAGAAGAAGCAAGCGTCTCAGTTTTACTCCACTTCGAATAACATGCCCTGGGCTGTCTGTGGCCCAGTTAGAGAGAACAGAAAGCTCCCCACTTTCCTCTGTGCTGTGTTAAACAGGCGATCTTGCCTGAAGCAAAAATGATACAACGAAAAATACATGGAACAGTTTAAATATGGCCCCGTAAAGTGGCAAAAAGCACAGGAGGCTTGTTACAAGGAAATACTAAGGACATGATTGTGAAAACAAGTGTCAATGCTGGGAACTGATTTCAGAACAACAGCACTGACAAAAAGACACTTGGAATTAAGCTTTGACAGGCCTGTTTAAAGAAAAAGTTAACAGGAAGATGACCTGCACCAAAAGGACAAGCAGAAAAAAGCCACGTGGACAAGCAGAATGCACCACCAAAGCCTAGCACAGGAAAGTTTTTCAGTGTCCATGTGGCTCTTAAAACCCTTCCTCCCACTCAGGTCAGCAACACTTTGGAAAAGCTGCCAGTAATATTTTCCTTATGTTTAGTAAGTTCTACAAGATAAAGGTTACGTATCTTATCTCTTCAAGACAGAGAGATTTTCCACCTTTTCTGCAACCTCTCAGACCAGTCAATGTGCACATGAGACAGTGGCCCTTACGAATTAGCAAAGTCTTCTCACTCTGATCCTGGGGTTTTGGGTTTGGTTTTGTTTTGGGTGGTGTTTTTTTTTTTTTTGTATTTTTCCCTCTCCTTCATTTATGGTATTTTAAGAAGCTCACAGGTTTCATATCGAATCAAGAAGCGGCACATCTTGGAAAACAGTTTGAAAGGCTGTTCTTTCTCACCATGCAGGATTCTTTTAAATTTCTACGAGACATAAAGAAGAATATCATCTTCTTTAGCAGCTGAAAACCTGATTCAAAAACTCTTCAGAACAGCAGGAAGAGTTGACATCTTCTGTGCATTTTGTATCTGGTGCTTCATTTGGAAGCAGCTTGGTATAGAGATGCAAAACAGTAAGAGATACCATTCAAAAAAGCACCACCCTGTCTCAAAAGACTTAGTGGTCCCTGGTCTTGTTTAAATGCACATTAACTAATCTAAGTTTTGGAAGATACTAACTTGGCTGTCCAGGCAGATTAGCACCACAAATAATGGGACTATCACAATGCATTAACTGCTCTGTTGAGAGCACAATATTACTCAAAGCTCAGCAGTAGAGTCATTCCATCCATTTCCCATGAGGCAGAGGTGCTCACCTTTTGCTTTTGCAGTATCCTTCTCTGGGCTACAGATCAGAATAACTGTTCTGGAAGGAGGCAGGGATCATTTCTACCACTTCAAAACACATTCCATAACAGACACATGCTTTCTGAAAATTGAGTTTTTGGATGCTAATTGCTATCTCTGGATATGGGTGGTTAATCCATCTCTGGAAAGGGCTGGTGCTTAAAGGAGATTTTCAGGTAAGTCCAGATAAATTTTCCTGCACTCCTAGATAATCCACAGGATTAATCAAAACTGGGGCTTAACAGCTGACAATCTCAGAGATTTCTTGCAAAGCAAGATCATCTTCTAAATATGATCCAAAATATAGCAAGAACACCAAAATCTGAGAAATTCTTCAGTGACAAACTAGAAAATGAGAATGGAGTGTGGAAGTAGGTGAATATACTTAAAAATACCTACTTAGTCTACTGCTGTAACAATATAGCAAGTTTAAACTCCTCTACAATATTGCATGGATGGAAGACAAGAGAATAATTCTGATTTCTTCTTTGAGTCTAGTGCTAAAACAGCTGGAATGACAGCCTATGTGTAATAGAAGGTACAGAACTAGAATCTGTGCAAATGCTGAATTTCCTTAATTCATTTGCCAGAGAAAGCAGTTACCCTCTTCCTAGAGTCATTCCCCCAGCAGTATTCCTGGCATGGCCCTGAAAAACTGAAATGAAGTATCAGAGACTGTGATCTTTTGTGGGGCTAGCAGAGGGAGAGCTACCCTGAGGAGCATTAAATTCTGACACTTCTATCAGTCTGTGGTTTTGAAATGTGTAAATTTGCAACCAGAAGGCTTAAGCTTTGGTTTGGATACTCTTCCCTGGTCAAACTGAAGTCTTCAATAAAGGACATATTTTGTAAAAGGAAATTGTAATAGCTGGGTTTGCTTGCTTTGTCAAGGACAGTTTAATCTCCTCTTTGTTTAGTTGAAGGGCAACTTGGATACTTCGTGTTGCACATTAGGAGAAACTTTCACTGAGAAATTAGTACAGCTCTGGAAGTTACCAAGAAGGTGTCAAAGTCTCCAGTCACAGGGGTTTGCAATGCTTTGCTAGAAGCAATCATGGTTGACCTGAGATAGCACTAACAATAGTACCACTTGGTATGACTTGCAGAGATTCCTGTCAAGGAACATTTCTATGATTTTATCATTTCCTCAGCTACCATGTTCTTCCTATTTGTGAAAAATTCAACAACCATGCCATTTCTAATGAACATAAAATCTATTATCTTTGGAAATCTCATGGAGAGACGTCTCCAGCCCATTCTGGGAAATCAGCACACTTACTCGTCTCTCTCCAATGCCTATACATCAGAGTGTACAACATAGTGAAAAACGAGGAGGAATTGTACATCTGAGAGCTATGACAGAGATAGTGGGATAACTCACATAACTAGAGTGCTGTGATGCATGGGAACAGGCTCTTGAGGCAGATCAGGCTGGGAAGACAAGGAGGGGACATTGCACCTTATGTGAGAGAGCAGCGGAAATGCACAGCACTCTGCCTGGGGATGGATGACAAGGAGTCATTAAAGAGTTATGAGTTATGTGCATCCCTACATACACACACAGGGAACATTACTTTGTTTTGGCCACTGTTTTGACAGGGCACCACCATTTTATGGCAGGAAGTTGCCATTTTGTTAAATGTCACCGCTCTGTGATTGGCTGAAAACAGTTATAAAATGGATAAAACATTCTTTAATAATAGCTAATGGAATGAATAATCAAAGTTTAAATATAAACAAAAGTAAAAGACTGTGTTGGGGTCCTTCACTTTAGCAGACTGCAGAACAAGCTCTGACATGTCTGAGTTGGGAAAGACTTCAAGAAGACAGAAGGGCACCAAAAGGATGATGGACACAGACAAGCTGAAACATGACCTAGGAGGTCACCAAGGGGCCTCCAGTGAAAAGCCCGTCACATGCAAAGAGCTCAGTCCTTTGAGTGGGACTATGAGGCCCCTGCATCTTCCTACAAAACACCAGCTTGGACTTCACTGTACAGCTGGGGAGGTCCCAAGAGCTGTGTGGGAAATGGGAGCTAGGACTGATGGAAACCACACAGCTGAAATAACATCCACAAAGATGCCATCTTCGAAATGGCACTGCAGGGTAAAGCATGGCAATATAATTTGCAGAAAGGCTATTCATCTGTGGTTCTCCATGTTGATGGAATATATGACAGCTCATGTCACTGCAAGGCCACTCTTGGTTACTTTTGTAATGTCATGGCAATTGGGAAAGGTTACTAAAAAGTCTGAAAGAAAAAAATGTCACTCCTATCTTCAAGAAGGAAGATCTAGGGAAACATATGCCAGTCAGTCTCACCTCAATCCTTGGAGAAACGATGGAGCAACTAACTCTGGAAACCATTTCCAAATACATGAGGGACAAGAAAGTGATATGTAGTAGTCCCCATGGATTCACAAAGGGGAAATCATGCCTAAGGAACCCAACAGCCTTCTGCAATGAGGTGACTAGCTTGGTGGATGAGGGGAGAGCTGCTGGTGTTAACTCCACTTTAGGAAGGCTTTTGACACTCTCTCCCGTAATGTTCTTATGGACAAGCTAGTGAATTGAGGGTTAGAATAAGTGGACAGTGAGGTAGATTGAAAACCAGTTGAACAGTCGAGCCCAGAGTTTGTGATCAGTAGAACAAAGTCCAGCTGGAGGGTAGTCATAGTGATGTACCCCAGGGGCCAATACTGGCACCCCTGAAGAGGGTCACCTCTTCATTAGTGACCTGGATAATGTGCCAGAGTGTATCCTCAGCAAGACTGCAGATAAACTCACGTACCTAATACACCAGATGGCAGAGCTGCCATTCACAGAGACCTGGACTGGATGAAGAATTGGGTAGAGAGGACATCTCAAGAAGTTCAACAAAGTGGGATGCAAAGCCCTGCACTTGGGGAGGAATGACTTTGTGCACCAGGATGCATTGTGGGCTGAGAGGCTGGGAAGCAGCTTTGCACTGGAGAGTCTGGAGTCCTGGTGGACAACGAGCTGACCAGAAGCCAGCAATGCAACCTCATAGCAAAGAAGGCCTACAGCATCCAGAGCTGCATAAGAAAGAATATTTCTGGCAGTTCTGAGGGATGCTATCCTTTTCCCCTTCTCAACACCAGTGAACCCAGCACAACTGAAATGCTGTGTCCAGTTTTGGGCTCCCCAGTACAAGATAGACACAGGTGAATATGAGTGAGGAAAAGGAGCACCTTTCATATGAGAAGAAGCTGAGAGAGCTGGGACTGTTGGTGCTCAAGAAGAGAAGGCTCTGGGGGTTCTTACAGATCTGTATAAATACCTGATGAAATGTATTGAAGAAAAGGGAGCCAGATTCCTCTCAGGAATGGCCAGTGACAGGGCAAGAGGCGATGGGCCCAAATTAAAACACAAAATTTGATGCAAGAAAATGCTGGCTTTTTTTTTCTTTTTCCACATGTGAGAGTGGTCAAACACTGGAGTAGTGTTACCAGAGAGATTGTGGAACCTCCATCTGTGGAGATATTCAAAACCTGACTACACACTGTACAAGGTAACCTGTTCTAGCCGACTCTGCTTGAGCATGGAGTAGCAGACTAGATGATCTCCACAGGTCCCTTCCTACCACACCTATTCCATGACTCTATTAGAAGATAATATCTCAGATATCAATTAATTACTATATTCCAACTCTAGTCTCCACTATGCATACATACCCCCTTCTTTTCTTTCCCCCAATACCCAGTGTCTGCCTGAGCAGGTAAGGAATAAGCCCCCTCCATTATTCAAGCTTGTGTCCAGCACAAGCATAGCACCAATTTCCTACGGGTTGTAATTAATTATTAGGGGATAAACATATTGTTCATTAAATGGCTAGGTGATAAATTGTCAGTATTTAAAACACAAGTGTCTCCACTACTTACTTAAAGTAGTAATAGAAAGGAAAGAAAGAATTAACTTAACTTCCTCATACACCTGCAGAATGATATTCCCACATACAGATTTTCTGCAAGAAAAAGAAAAGCAAAGTGTCAAAGCAAATGAGACATTACTTTGGACTGCAGTAATTCTTCTCCCAAAACTTCACAGCTAATTTGAGTGGCATGCACAAAGGCAACAAAGCAAAAACCAACAAAACTCTCTCTGCCTGCAGCTGTGAAAGGTCACATTTAGTTGTGCCAATGTCAGTATTATCATCTTTTTGAATATAAGACACAATCCTCAAAGTGCAGTAGGCAATAAAGAAGATTGAACATTTGAAGAGGATTTAGACATGATGTATGAAGAAGGATTAGAATGTGTACAACATAGTTAAGTGACAGTTAAACTCAGAGGGTAGGAAAGAGAATGGAGGCAGAACTTGGAAATAGTGTAAGAAGAAAAAAATATTAAAAATTATAGATCAAATACCAAGACTCCTGAAATCAGAAGGACTGGCAGGACCCTAGTCATTCATCTGCTGGATGGAAAAACATCAAAGATCAAAGAGAGTTCAAAATGTCAAAGGCAACATATATAAAATCCAGAGAGTAACATAGAAGAAGGAATTAGAAGGAATTATGCAGTCATTCCACAAAGGAAACCTGATTGGAAGGGTATTTAACATATAATTCATAAAGGGTGTATAATTTGTGAAGGCTATATAATTCATAAAGCCCATAAAGGACCTGCTTCCTACAGAAGCACTAATCTTATGCATATATTATAGTGTGCAGCTATGCTGTCCTTGATAACAGACTGACAATAATAGCTCATTTAAAATATAGTAACAAAGCATTATAAATAATCTTCACATCAAACCATTTTCTCATTAGTAAGCAAAGGGATAAGAGCTGAAAAATTCTCTAAGCAATTCATCATAATGAATGAGAATCCATCAGACTAAAAAAGCACTTCTGAGCATTAAGTCCTATTTCCTAAACACACATAACTGAAGAGATCTTTCTGAAATGCAAAGTTTGGGGATTAAACTTAGTGTCTCTTTAATTCCTGCTAATGACCCTATCTACAGACTTCAAACTGAAAACAGACAGCAAATTACAATGCTGTCTTTTAATGCACAACTTTGTGAAGCTACTTGTCAGGAGATGTAAGTTTAGGGGTTTTCCCTATGTAACAACATTAATTACAAAATGGAAATCTGTGAGGATTTTAAAATGCATTTATTTTATTTTCCTATTTATTTCCAAAAAGTTAATTTCATGTGAAATGAAAATCCAATTGGAAAACCAGATTTTAGAGCTGGAAGGAGACTTTTCAACTACTTTCAGAGATGTCAGGAGGAAGAGAGAGTTTTACCAAGACAGCTTTCAGAGTAACAGCACATCTAAATCACAGTCCAAATTCCAGAGAAATGTATCATATTTTATAAGAAAAAAAACACAAATGTAATCATCAGTTAAGTTCCCTCAGTGCTCTAATTTTTGAGCAACTACATTAAAGCCCTTCAGAAACAGAACTATATGTCTGTTTAAAACTATATGCTAAATTCATATTTGCACAAATGCAGGGGCATATATCTGCAGTATGTTCTTCTGAGATCAAAGCCCCTACTACTTATTCGTGGACACTTTCTGCCCAACAAAGAGCACAGTCAGATTCTGGTCAGTCTTCCATCAAACATACTTTTACAATGTTTAGCATCCACTGGCATAACTTTAGGAAATCTAGGCACCTCTGTTGGTCACATGTTGTTAATCTGTCTCTTTTTTTCCTGATCCAATTCTCCTGAAGCTGCTTTATCCTCTTTGTTTATTTTAACCACAGCTGCTTAATTCTGCTCTATCTCTTAATACCAAATAAAAGCAGCAGTAACAACAACAACAAAAAAAAACAACCAAAGAAAAAAACCACGTCCAAAAAATGTCCAAGATGTTCAAATGACTTGTGGTGGGGCAACAGCCAATCCTCATCCAAATTCCTCTAAATGGACTGACGACCTCTCCATCCCTGAAAAGGTTACCATGATTTAAGATACTCTCTTGAAGATGTACTACAGGCCACAACCAATAACACTGTATCTGAACACTTAGTGTTCTCCATCTGCTCAAAAAGGGCTTAAACTACATTCTGCAAATCCACTTGTATCCTTCTCTTTCAGCTGTTGGAGGCATTTCTGAGAAAAGATGCAAGGAATCAGTGTGAAGAAATTACCTACAGAAATTATTTGTAAACCCATCACTGTATATGTGTGAAGTAAGTCTTGTACTTGGACTATAAACATTTTACTCTTGGTCAACTGGCATGTTAAAACAACATGAAACTCTAGGGGATTTACTCCCCTCTTTAATTCATTGTATCTTCTGGCACCACTGATAACTGACTGAGGGGTAAAACTGACTTCCAGTTTTACTTTATGTCAGATAGTTGCATGGATTGCAGTTCCCTATGACCTGGTATTGCTTAAGCTTTCAGTAGAACAAGCATGCCAATACTGAAATACAACAAACAACAGGAATTAAGGCAGGAAAACAAGTTCTTTGCTCTCCGCACTTTTTGCTCTTCTTGGTATTGAAGTACAATTTTGTGAATAACAATGATTATAAATAGCAATAATAAATAAATAGTGAAATAGCAATGATAATAAAAGGATGAGCAGTTTTGTTCATTAGGAAAAAAAGATAGTCAATAACTCTATTAGGTCTACCAGAGAAAAATTGTATTAAAACTGACTAATTCAGTGGAGATTTAATATTTCTTTCATAGTATTTAAAGTTATTCTATCTCTTTCTAATAATATGGTCTATTTTGAAGCTACTACCCAGCAAATAACATCTCCCAGTGGACTGGGAACACCTCCTACTTACTGTTAAGCACTCTGTCAAGAGGTCTTCAATTAAAAATATTTTATGTGGTAACCATCATTGCCTGAATCATCTCTATTTCTTTACTTTCAAAGATGTAAAAATCCTCAGTCAAGTGAAATCTTTCACCTGTAGGTTGCTGGAAATACTACAGGGCTGAACCTAATTTTCTTCAAAGAGACTAACAAGGATTGATATTATAAAGAGGCCAGATCAGATAAATAAAAAGGGGTAGGAGAGCAGCCATGTGCTACAGTAAGGAGAGTTATAAGCATCAGAGTAGGCAGATGACTCATCAGTTAACTGAATCTCACTTTTCTCTTCCATCCAGAGATCTGTCCTAGAGAAATTAAAAACAGGCCATCACGCTGGCTCAAGAAGAAACATGAAAATTCACTAAGAAAATTCAGCCAGTTACAGATGGACAAATACTTTTGCTACCTCAAAGCAAACACAGAACAGTGGCATCAGACCACTTAACAAATACAGATGCATGCTGCAAACTGTCTTTGAGTCCTGCATTGCTTCCAAGAAAACACATTTTAAAAGCTTTCACTGACTTTTCTGAAAGGTTACTGAGGACTACTTATTGTGTAAGCAAGAAAAAAAAGAAATGCTCTAATTCGTATCTAGAATATTTTAACAATATTTTTCACCAAACCCACTATAACAAGGACGAACCTGCAGAGGAACAGATGCCAGAATGGTTTAGTTAAGGGAGTACTGAGGTCACATCTGATCTTGCTCATGTCAATTAACTTCCATGGTCCAGCTACCATCAGGAGAAAGACATGGGACTGTTTCACCACCATTATGGTATTTTTTGTCATATACCACAACAAAACAATCTTTGTATCAGAAAAGCTAGGAAAAAAAATCACTGCTGCCAGATAGGAGCTGTGATGTTACCTTGGTATCTGAAATGTTGGAAAATGACAGTGGGACAAAGAATGTCTAGCAACCAACTGCAAATATCAGCAAAGATTAGTATCTCTAGTAACTACTGTATCAAAAAAATGAGTATTCATGATGTGTATATATTTAGTCTTCAGACAGGCACTGCTAATAAAACAGATGGTATTGTTTGTGATGCAGTGATTTCAAAAGAATTAGAAGGAGCAGTCCTAGAAAAGGTAAGAGAAAGCGACTAAAACAGGAGGTCACACAAGGCCATATGAGAAGTGAAAGACAAGCCCATGTATCTCTTTTTTTCTGACATGCCAGATTGAGAAGAAATTGGGTTAGCACAGACAAATCCACAAGGATTCACAACTAATAAAGCAACTTCAAATATTAATACGAGGGGACTCTGCAAGGGGTGTATCTAACAATGACACCTGAGGTCCCTGATACCTAGGGAAAAGTGCAAGGAGTGTCAGGCTTATCTGTGCTTCAGATTGTCCTTTCCCTACTACATGTTCAGTCTGCTAACATGACCAATGGATGAAATATTCCAGGTGGCAGACATTCTGTATTTTCTGTGCCCTTAGTGATATAACAGCACCTGGTGTGAAGCAGAGAAAAGCGCTTTCCACTGGAGTCCATTTGTGCTTTAGCCTTCCAAAACACAAATGCAATGGACATAAATGTACTGGAAAACTCTAGATTCTAACAGAAATTTACATTCTTAAAGATACCTTAAAAAAATCTTAAATAAAAGTAACTTGCTGTACAATCTGTAAAGTTACAGGTCTTGGTTCCCACTGTAACTCAAAAAAATCAATCTGTTTCTGCATGTTCTCCACAGATTTCCCATATGTTCTCATTTTTGGGGCTGGATTAGGTTCATAGAAAATAGTACCAGAAGTAAGGAAGATTAAGTGAGACTGGTGTTGTCCCGCCCTTTCCTCTCTTTCAGCAAGCCTCTCTGTCCACCACACAAGCTCAGTAAAGACAAAAGCTGCTGTTCTGATGGCATTACATTTGAACATGCTGACCAGACTACGGTGGCCACAGCTGGGAAGTACTAGGACTACAGAGTTCCATCCCTCCGTACATCCTCTGAGAGATTTGTTTGTATCGACTTCTGCAAAGATCAGAACACTTATGGAGCCGTACTGAGAGGGGCAACTGCATTTTATTTTGCAAGTCAAATAAAATTCAGCTATCAATAGAGAAGGTGATTGCCAGATGAGCAGCAGTAGCACAAAACAATTTCCCCTAACTTTTGTTGACAAGAGTTACACAGTGTACTGACTAATACTCNATGATTGGAATCTCGGCTTTCTGATCCATTGTGAACTAATCTCTGTTAATGCTTGCCCTCTTACAGGGCACATAGAACAATTTGCTCATGTGTGGATTCTCTGGCATCTAGTAAAGCTGGAGTTCATTCTGCAGGCTTCCTCTAAAGGAAGCTGGGTCTGTATCCCCTACCTAGTCACACCTTCAGTTTTATTTCTGTCCCTGTAGAATTCATTAAAATGTAAATTACATTCTACTGAAAAAACATAAGACTGTTAATGGAATTTCATCCATTGCATAATGCAGATATCTAAAATAGACAGCCACTTAGAGCTAGTTATGATATACTGTGAAAGTTAGCCTCAAAGGTCATTTCAAAAAGTAAATGCACTAGGCTTGACTTTTTTTCTTATCCCAGGTGCTATTTGTTT
>WEIV01015512.1:116729-130490 GCA_013390005.1 Calyptomena viridis
TATAGAGTCAGGGTATCCTGTTATCACATGAATCTTGAGTTTCCTTTACCAGGTCTGTAGAATTCATAATAAAGCTCCAGTTGCTGACTGTAAATCTGTGCAGTGTAATCTGCCTACATTGCACTGCTTGTCATGATAAAATCATTCTGGGGTAATTTTCTGACATGATATCTCAGTACTGACTTGCCTCACATAAGGTATGTGACTGCCAAATCCTAAACTGCAAGTTATGCTATAGATTTTAATACAAACTTGGATTACATGAACACATTGACTAAAATAATCTCCCAGCAGAGAGGCAGCCATGGGATTTTGACCTTTCCAGTCTCTGTCCAGAAGGCTTTCAAAAAATATTTCCTATCCCACAAGTTAAAATAGCCTCTGCTTCAGCTGGAACNGAACATCCAAAAACACAGTCCTTGCTCACCTACCTCCCTATAAGCTTCCATCTCTTTTACCACATACATTAAAGAGAAGCTAAAAGTGGTCTTCAGTTATCGTTGCCATTGTGAAATCCATCCAGCAAGATATTAAAGTCAGGAAAGACCAATCTATTCCCAATTTGACTTTGTATGTGCTGACATATTTCTCCAATTATCCTCTGACCTTGGACACATTACAAGAATACAGAAACCTATGCAGTGATTGCTTTACTGTTCCCAATGCACGTCCTTACTGAGGCTTGCGCACTGTGCCTTGCCCTCACGGACATAGCTCATGCTTTTCTATAGAAATTAGAATACACTTGAACAGACCTTTCAGCTACAAAATGGAAGGCAATCAAAAAAATGAAGTTAGTGATAGGTTATGAATAGTCCTCTACTCCTGTGTAGAGTCAGAGCATTTTGCTCAAGCTACCTATTATTTAAGTTTACTGTTTGCACTTGCAGGGCTGAGAAGAGCAAGTAAACCCTGTAACAGCAACTAACATCATCACCTCCCATGGATTAGCAGCTGATATTCTTGTATGACTTCCTATCTCCCTGACTTTGTATCTAGCTTGTATTTAAAAGGCAGTTCAGCCACCTGCAAGGGCTCCTGTCTGTCCATCTGCTTCAGGAGAGAGGTGAATGAGGACCAGAGTGCTCAACAGTTTGAGCCTGTAAACTGAGTATCAAATACAATCAAAAGCATAGGACAATATATGTTAAAAATACATATCTGCACTCAAGACACGAAGTCTAGCTTTGTCTACTCTGAGTATTAGACCCAGAAGAGCCCGTGGATTGCAACAATGATAGCTGGAGAAAGATCTCAACACTAGCCTCAAACATGGAAAAGGAGTATTTTGCTACTTCTTATCAGGAACCTTTTGAAGTGAACACTGGTCTCAAAAATGCTTTTCTAATGTGTCAGGCTTAATTCAGATTGATTCAAGTCACAGCTATTTAAAACATCAACTTCAATCATAATTTAAATCAAAAGTAAGAAACTTCACATAAGTCACACATTTTAGCCTGCATTGGTTTTGTATCCTTTACTTCCTTCTGTAGACCGGAAGAATCATCATTTTCTCAGGACAGAAAAGAATCTGTGTCTATACACTCAATTATGTTTTGTTGTTTCTTTTAGTATGTCAGGAAGCAGTGAATGCTCTGTTTTTATTTATCTTTTTTTTATAGTAACTAAATTTTGATAGAAATTGGCATTCAATCAAAAGCCACAGTACAACATTTCAAAAGTATACACTATTAGTTACTTAGCACTATGTCTAGTGTGCTGTATGGATAAGAAACAGGGATGGCTTCTTATCAAGAAACTATCATAGTTTTCATTTTAAACAGATTTAACTTTAACAGTATTACCCGTAGTTATAGAGTTGAACACTTCTGATGACCAAACTCATTAAAAACATAGAAACTGTAGCTCTTATATGCTAATACCTCATTCTCTATGTGCTCAAAATTAGAAAATATGTTTGTCTGCTTTTTCAGCTGCCAGTTTTTTCAACACTAAATGAACTTGATATTGAGAAGAACTAAATGAATAATCTGAAATAAAAGCTACTGCTGGTTTAGGCTTTCAAAAACTGGTTTAGTCTTCCAATCAGCTGTGCTTCCAGCTGCTAAGACTTCTACCAGTTTTTTCCTTGCCTTCTTTGCAGAAATTGACAGCAAGTATCCACTCCTTGAATGTTTTTATTTCAATTGCATTTTCAGAGATTATAGTCATGAAATGTGTTATGAAGATTTCAAATGGGTTTAGTTTTTCAAAAGGAGTTAAATGGAGTTAAATTAAAAGGTATCTTTATTTTCTCCTTCAGCTTAGGATGCTAGTTAACAATTAGCAAAAAATGGAGAGGACTCTCTTGGCAAAGCATGAAGGAATTCTAGTAATTAGTTATGTTGTACTTATTCTTTCAAGTCCTGCTTTTCAAAAAATAAAAATTATTTTCACTTTCCTCTTTATTTTGAGAAAAGCCCATCTCCAGTAGTAATTGTGCTGGAGAGGCACAAAGACAACAGAGCAGATGCTATAAGAATTCACACTGCAGTAGCAGTGGAACAATATCTGTTCATACTGTGGTCAAAATAGCAGCATGAAGTGAATATCACATGCAAATTCACTCAGCTATAATAAACAAGGAAAAATATTTCCATAAAAAGCAGCAACCTGAGAATAACACTAAAGACATTAGTCTGTATTGGTTTTCTAGACACTTTGATCTATTATAGAATCATAGGATCAATTAGGTTGGAAAAGAACTCTGAGATCATTGAGTCCAATCTTTCACCTAACACCACGTTGTCAACCAGATCATGGCATTAAGTGCCACATCCAGTCTCTTCTTAAATACCTCCAGTGACAGTGTCTCCACTCTCACTGCCAGAACAGCACTGTTTCAGTTTGCTCATGTGTTTTTGTCCCAGACATAACTGTGATGACTTTGCAGTACAACCTCACAAGTTCCTGTCTGTCCCTTAAAAATGTAGCCAAACCCAATGGTCTGGAAATACCATAGCGTTTCCATGAGAGAGCATTCAGTTCATTCACCAATAAAGTGGAAGTTCTTCCTTCTTCCCTACACCAAAAATATTCTTGCTATTTCCATTTTTTCATTCTGTTTCTTATTATATCCATTCCAGATACCGCAATAACCAGAAAGAATTGCTCCCTGTATGCAAATAAGCAAGAGTATAAAACACTGATTTTACATGCAAAAACATGAATAATTCTGATTATACCACAAGCACCTGAAAACCCTAGTAGTAGGGACTCCTTAGGTGACATTACATAAGGGACTACAAAGCTTGTCATTCATAGTGAGAACAAAAGTAATGAAATAAATAATTTCTAGCTTTTGTAGATTTTGTATAATTGTTTTATGTATCATTTTACTAGTTAAGGGATCTCACTTGCTAACTTACATGTCTGATAATAAAGGATTGGTTGTGGCCATATGGAGCAGTTTAAAAGCTGTGATTACAGGTATGGGCAGGAACAGAAGGGGAAGAAGAGAGAAAACTACAAGTGACAATTTCATTATGCCATTATTAACCAAGAGAACACTGTAGATTATATTGGCTCAGCAGTGCGAGAAGAAAAAAGGGACATATAGATGAAAGACCTTGTGGGTTTTAAAAAAAAAATAAAAATAATCAAAGTTGCACAAATAAAACTTCAATACCTATCATAATGAATTAGCAGGACATAATTGAAAATGACACTCATTTGTTTCATAGCATTAAAGGAAGGCGTAAAATGAAAATTCCTATGGTATAAAGTGATAAATTTACTCCACAATTTTTTGGTGTGGTATGTTTCCTGGATGCAGATATTATTTGAACCTGTAATGTACAACTCCTTTCCCTCTCCAAAAAAAAAAGACCATCATAATCACTCTGGCATATGTCCAGTACATTTAAGACACTAAATGATACCTCTGTGATGACCTCTAATACTTTTCTTCCCCTTTTTTATTTCCCTAAAAGTAGGTAGGGTAAGGCTTGCACCATCCTTAGCACTGAGAGAATGAGAGCAATTTCCCTTTACACAGTTTAAAATAGAAATACAAACCTTGCCAGAATGATTTGAAAGCATTGGCAGATGGATGAAATATTTCTGAATCTGCATCGTGTAACATTTGGCAGCTAACATGACTACTGAACAGCTGACTTTTATGCAATGACATTATTAATTATATCTCCCTTGCCAAACAAGCACCGTAACTGAGCCTTTGCAATAGTCTGTCATTAAGCAGCTCATGCATGTCTGCTAAACTGATCATACGGTAAGTGATGTAGCTGTCCTGTCCCAGGCCTACTAAAAGCATCAGCTTGACCCAGCCAAATGACCATCTGATTGCAAGAGCTACTATATATGGGCCAAAGGCAGTGCAGTAACCAAATGGTGGTATGTTTCGTCCGTCTCATCGGACATGGGACAACAGCCATTCCCAACATTATTCCTGGCTTGCCAAGACCACCAACAATGCAAGACAGTCATTCATGCCTACTGACTAATTTGCATAAAATTTGCCTGCAGGCTGAAATGTCTTTATTTTGGACATTTTCCATTTAAGGATTTTTTTTTTAACTTGAAATCTGCAGAAGCGTCTCAAAAGCCCATGTATGCCTGCAGGCGTATACTAACTGAGCTCAGATTTGCAGTGTGCAGAACTAACTCAATGAAAAGCCAGCACTTGTTTCAGAAAACAGAAAAGCTGACAGAAGCCATCATGTCTCTAATCCTAACTGCCTTAAGTCTCAATATTGTGCAAACATAATGATCCTCCTCACTTCAAGCCAACATAAGAGATTTTAGATAGATGTATTGGATAGACGTATTAGTGTCTGCAACACTTATAATTCAAACAAAATACACATATATTCTCTGTTCCAAATCCCAACAGCCTCTCATGCACACCAGCCATGTAAGTCTATCCCTTTGACTTCCCTGTTTCACTCATCCAAGCTTCTCAGCAGTTCTGCTGATTTCTGGAACCCCGTTCCTGGTGTTTGACACTGTGTGCTTCACACAGAAATTCCTGCAGGAACTTTGGCTTGAATTTGATGGTCTTTCTTCACTTCTACACTAATTCCCTCCTAGGTAGTCAAAAAAACAGGTGAAAGGCAGCACAGATCTGATTTCTTCTCAGGCAGCAGAAGCTGCCAGCCAGACACTTGCTTTGAGATCCCTTGGGTAATACATAACCAGGGTGGGGTTTTTGCTGTCCTCCAACAGACCTCCTAGTGTGACAAGATCCAGCACATTCAACTACAATTCAAACTTTGTGAGAAGTTCCACAACTCCATAAACTGGACTAACTCTGACAGCAGCTTACTGAAACAGGCAAATTAACAGAACTGTATTGATGCAACCTTCAGAGGCCTATGAAGTCATCAAAAAGTCACTGGTAAGTTCAGTTTGCTTTTGAGTAGGCCATACACAAGCATATTTAGATGAATGAAAATGTATGGGTATAAATAAAGCCACAAGCCATCGTTGTCACCATTATTTCTATACTAAAAAATGGAAAATATGAAGTATTGTTCTCACTTTCCAAAGCTACAGATGGAACCTGTTTTGAATATTCAGCAAAGATCCAAAAAAATTGCCACCATGGGGTACTCATTTTCCTCTTGGTCCTCAGGAAAATTTATCCTGCTTTATTAATGGATTTCTTTATTTGTTTACAATCATATTCACGTACATGATAGTGTTTGTGAGTTCCCAAGCTCTCTATTCCATGTGTTTCATGGGTCATTCCCATGCATGGCAGCTTTAGCTATATCATGATAATGTTACAAATTAAAGTTGTATTAGGAAACAGTGTTAAACAGAAAATTAGAGCATATCTTGCATAATAGGAGGGCAGAACATACAGAGACTTCTGCCACTGGTAAGCCAGTTGTTATTGCCCTTGTCTCTTCACAAAGAGAAACTGCTTACTGTAAAGGCTCAGAGAAGTTGACTTTAGTCGTGGTGGTGGGTTGTGGTGGTGCACTATGAGCTGAGAAATGCTTATTATGCCTTGGCCTTGATAAACTGCACCCAGGTTAAGTCCCTCTTGAGTTTATCAGAAACACTATCTGTTCCCAGGAACTAACAGGTATCTAGCAACCATCTGTTTTTTAACAAACAGCCTTGGAAACTTATTTTTCTTGCCCGAATAACAACTCAAGTGGAATAACATTTTTGTTACTTAACCTTCAAAGAAATTTACCAACTCGAATTTTGGCCAGGATGGAAAATTACTATGACTAAAGCCCACTCTCTTGCGACCCTATAAACAGCAGTCCAAAGTGAGATCCTTTTGAGCTGTCTATCCCCAGAAAATAAGAGCCTACTGTGTATGTCTCAAACACAGCTGACAAGCAGATGGTTATGGAGCCAACCAAGGTCTGTTACTAATAACAGATGAGAACTGTTGGTAATAACCAAGGACTATTGATATTAACATGCCATGAGAAAGAACAAGATTCGGCTGAAGAAAGGGGCCATGCAGAGATAGAACAGTACTTTTCCATGAGAAAGAACCACAACACAGTACGGCACAAGCACAGGAATGAGGCCGAGAAGTGGGCATGGACCATACAGTGGGATAAGACCACCAAAGACTCCCGAAACTCTCCAACCCCTTTCCAGAAAGGCCTGATAGAATGGACTGCACATGAAAACTTATTTGCATAGACAGGGCAGAGAAACCTATCCACAAAAATGTACCACATACCAGGACTGGCAGTGTCCCCAGGACCCTCATCAACCAGACCAATCCAGCTGGACTGACACTGAAACCAGGATTATCATCTGGATCAATGCTGAACATCCCATCAGCTGGATCAACACTGAAACCAGGACTGACATCCTATCAGCTGGATCAATGCTGGAACCATGACTGGTGATATCTTTTTTCTCTTTTTCTCTCTTTTCTCCTTTATGATATCAGTAGCTCCTCCTAAATCTTGCCCTTGGGACCATCCACCACATTGATTGCCCTCCTTTGGACAACTAATGATCTGAAGTCCCTCATATACAAAGGCACCCAGAACAGCTCACAGCACTTGAGATGAGGCTGCACAAGTGCAGAGTAGAGCAAGACAATCATCTGCCTCAGTTGGCTGGCGATGCTGTGCCTGATGCACCCCAGGACACAGTTGGCCCTTTTGGCTGCCAGGGCACACTGCTGACTCATATTTAACTTGCTATCAACCCAGAGGTCTTTCTTAGTCATGCTGCCATTCTTACTCTGCCCAATTTTAAGCAACACAAAAAGAGCAACGTAATGGCTGCAAAGAAATGCAACCCAAATGTCATGGTAGAGGCTATATAGCCATTACATCAGGCACATGGCATTCTTACACTCAACTTGTAATTTGTCTCCTGACATGTCATATGACCTCGGACTAGTCAGTTCACAATCTGAGCTAGATGTATTGCTTTCTTTGACCTGTAAAACTAGAAGATCTTTGAACTAGAAAAGCATCTTCTTTATCACTCTATAAGCATGTTAACTGCCTCAAACATTTAATGTACAGCCTCAAAGTTGTACAAAACTGAAGTACAGGTGTGGATAGGCACATGTGCGGCTGACCGTTCTGTCATATACAGTCACCTTCTGTTTATTCCTCAAATCCCTCCACTCGCCCCATGCGAGACAAAAATCCAAGACACCTTTCAGTGCACTGGTTGTACGATGATAGCACATTCCAGGCAAGGTGTCTCTGGAAATGGGCACATGGGGCATTTATGTCCCAGATTCAGAAGATCCAGTTGTAAAGTTAAACTGACTCTAGACATGGGCCAGGAGGCCTGTGCTGTGTTATAAGTGTATTTAGTGGCACACTGAGAGGTCTTTTGGTTCAACTTTATTCACCAGCAGAACTTACCTGCTGTTGGAAAATGCTTAAGAAGGACAACTTGTTAAACACAGAGACACATTTTTGTGCAGTAATAATGTCTTTTCTGTGTGCCACTATGAACTAAGCATTTTCTATGCTGTTTTCCACAGCCATTGTAGAGATTTCTCCATTCATTCTCAGCCCATGCAGTTTTTTTGTGCACATGCTAAACCACTTGCCAGCAGATGTACAGCCAAGTTCAAACTGAACCACCAGAGACAGCTCTCTCACTTTTCTGTAATGTCTGCAAAAAAGGTGGAAACTAAAAATGGCCACTAAGGCTTCAAATTGAACAGCTGACACTACATAAAACATTGAAGAAACACAGAGGTCAGAAATGAAGCAGGGTTAGCAACCTTAAATGAAATGAGCTGGGATTCTTGTTTATGCATCACTTGCTTTGTGCTTCACAAGAATTAGATCTGTCTAAGTACATTTATAAGGAGGCAGCTCAGGATTAATTTCTGGATAAATGAGTCCTTTCGTGGTGACAAGACATCCATGCTGATTCTTCTGCTGCAGCAAAAATTTTCAAAGGCTATTTCTTTCATAAATTCCAGAAAAGTTTCTAGGAGAGGATGGTTTGTTAGTTCATTTTCTAACAGTCCTTGTAAGAAGGTGAAATCATATAATCATAGAATGGTTTGAATTGGAAAAGACTTTTAGCCCAACCGTCATGTTTGTAATGTTTATAGAAGCTTAAATATTTCTTTAACAAAGGTGGCATTGGCTCCCACTTAACATAAATGTACTCATTTCACTGATTTTGTTGGCAAAAAGCCTTAAGTAATACTTCTGTTAAGAGAAGACTAGTGTCCTTAAATCACTTTCCAAACAGTTTCTAGGTTTACCTTTCAGATTAAATTAAGGCTTGGCTGACATAATCTGGAGATCTGATGTGCTTTGTGCAGGGAGGAGCTGGCAAAGTTTAATTTTAGGAAGGTACTACATTCAATTCCACTTTTCTAAACTTGTTTCTGAACAAGTCTTCTTGAAGTCATTGTCATACAGGCATGTGTGTGAAAATCCATCATGAGTATCTGAAATGTCTAGGCCTGGAAAAGAAGCTACATACATGACAAATACTTCAAAATGTTTTGTTCATATCTATCTTAGTTTCCTCATAAACAAAAATAAACCGGCCTATTGTTTCCTGAATAGCAACAAACTACAGGTAGAACATTTACCTGTGCCTATAATAGGAAAATGAAGCGGTAAGAGAGTCTAAGCATAAACGGTTTTCTTAAATAGAAAAGATAAAATTCTGGCTACAGTGAAATCAATATTATAGCTTCTGCTGACTTCAACAGCGTCACGGAAAGCAGGGATGGAAGCCAGCCAACCCATCTTAGATCACCTTCTGATGCTTAAAAAAGAGATAAAAAACTTTCCTGACAAGGATAAGGAGTTGGGCTTTAATGGAAGATTCCAGGTCCACAATATACATAGACGAGCGCCCACCATAGCACCAGTACCCCTTTTTCAATACTGATCAATTATCATATCTAATGGATACATCCAATCCTAAAATTGTTCATCTCTTGTCCTGCCCCCCAGGTCTGCCCCTTGGAGCTTTTCCAGGGGCTTTTGAGCCTTCCATCTTGCTTTGTCTACCTCATATCTTGTTATTTCTCTCCAGTTTCATGTCCCAAAAGGGACATCCTTGCTAGTAATTGTTTTTCCCAGAAAGAACATTAAACAACATTTCACAGATCATGAGAAAGAGGTTTTCTACTATCCCAAGCGTGAGAAACCATGCAGCTATGCTAAAATCCAGAAAATAAAGTATATAAGAAATCTTAAGCCGTCATTCATACTAAATGTTTCATAATGCAAAGACAGATAACACAAAATTCGTAGAAATCAGAGTAAAATAAGGAGATGGTAATAGGGACAAGGATCTTAGCTTAGCACAGGCAGCAGGATCCAAGTAATACCACTGCCCCATTTCTGAACACTTAGCTAAGGTTCTCACCATATTAGTTGCACTGCTGGTTTTGAAGAAATAGATTAACTCCTGCTCATCACTTTTAGGAAAATATTTTTGGGAAGCCATAAAAAAAGATACAGAAAATCACTCATGCTCCCAGCTTCAAACATGTAGTTATCTATTTTCTTCACGTTTCAGAGACCAATGAGTGGAATGACCTTGCCCCTTGGAGGATTTTTGCAAGAAAGCCCAAGATACAAATGCAATAACGTGCTCCAAGTTCTTGGCCTAATCTCTACTTAGCATGTTCCTGACACTTACCAAAAGTGAAAAGTCATATATTACCTTTTTAGTGCATCAATTAACAGCTAGACGAAAGCAAAAGCAGCTAAATCTAGATGTTTCAAATACAGAGACACAGCAAAATGAGTACAGAATTGCTGATCTACATAGCATGGGTTTGCTATGTAATATGTAATATGGGTGCTTAGCGGCACTCAGAGAATTTTAAGCACTTTTAAACTATGAAGTATTGCCAAGTATTAGCTCAGATGTGTTAAATACGTTGTCAGGTGTCTGCACCGTGGTTAAATACAATAGAAAATGACCACATATTTCCTACAGTTTGTAGCTTTGCAACAAGTATGTAGAATGAATGAACTTTACACGACTAACAGAGGAGGGCACCAATTGTTCCACTTAGAAAGTGGAACTGAAAGAACAAAACCTCGTATCAGATCTAAATTTGATCCTCTTAGGCCTTGTAGTAGAATTAAAAGCTACTCTAGGTAATGCAGAAACATATTCTGCTACATATGAGGATAATTCTGTAACTGCTTTGCTCATGTCTTAGTTTATATTTCCAACCCAGCCTGTCATTTTTACTTTTGTAACTTCTCTCTCTCAGGGTAGCTGATACCCTTCCATCCCCAATGTGGCTGTTTAGAATATTCAGGGAATCAAATTAAAATAGATACTCACATCAATAGTTTGGATTTTCTGGCCCTAAATGCTAGCCCCTGCCTAGAGGTGCTAAGATTGGTACAAGATTTGACAGGACCTTATTTGCAGTTTCCTAATTTTAGATCTTCCCTATGGACTATACAAGCAGCCAAGAGAGAAGTAGAAGGTCTTTGACCGTGCCCTAGGTGACCATGCTCTTTCTATGGGCAAAGCAGCCCCAGAAAGACCTTAAAAATAAATTCTCCTTTCTTTTTTCATGCCAGCTAAGTAGAAGAATGAAAATGTTCTATACAACTTTTCACAAAATTTCCCACACTTTTTCTAGTTGCAAATGAATTTCTAGTAACAATCTGATACCTCTATAAAGAATTGGTCAATGAAGGGAAACTAGAAAGAGCAACAGCCTCTTATTCCTTTATAAGCATTAGAGATCACTTTCAGACAAATTACATTAACTTTTTACTCCCTTAGTGAATGTCTTACATGTACAACAACAAAACAAAGGGAGTACAACATCTGACTCCTTCATGTTATTAACACCCATAAATCACAAGTCATACATAATGCTAATACTGTATCTATTAAAATATTCAATTTCACAGTATAGATTTGATGTGAACTATCACCTTGTTTCTGGACAAAGGTTCCAGAATCTTCACCACTTCTCACAATGCCTTTCTACCCTTTACAACAGGAATTACAGCATATGCATGTAAATCCCATCCATCTCTGGTATGAACATGTCCAAAATTCAACAATTTACAGAAAAAAACACAATAGTTCACAAAGGGAACACAGCCTTACATGTCAAAATACTGGCAGCTGTGGGCATTTTTGCTAAGCCATGGATACTTTTAAGTCTCTAAGTCCCAGCAGAGGACTAATGAACTGTACAGTTGGCTTATTACTGGTCTTCATTTTGCATAACTCCATGAAAAGCCCTTATGATGGTTGAAGTGTACATCTGCAATCTTTTCTGTAAAATTTAGGAGAATGCAGAAATGTTTGTGGATTAGAACAAAAACATTATTGCAATAGGATAATCCAAACACAAGTCAAGAAACCCAGCCAGCTGGAGCCCTTTTTCTGCCTTCTCTTTCACCCCTCTGTCCACACAGGCTTATGCATACATAATGAGCAAGCCTTACGCTTTGTCAAGGAAAAAATAAAAAACAACAAAAATTAATCTATCCCTGCATCTGTTTTGTATCACGCACAAGCAATGTGTGTGCACATAATTAAAAAGTGAGATTACACTTTCTATTTCAATAGATTCACACAGTTGACAGGAGAGTGCCATTTCAAAGGTCAACAAAATTCTTAACCATAGGGCTAAGAACATTTCAATGTCTAATCATTTATTCCTTTTGTTAACATCTGCTTAACTAATTAATTGTAAATGTGCTAAGAAAAGTTCCCTTTTCTACCAGTCCACATTTTTGCCTCAGCCAAGAAGAAAGTCAGAAGATTCCAGCATCTTCAAAGACAATCAACAACAGAGTAATCAGAGTATTTTGTCAAAAATTAATGTCACAACATTTATTTTTAAGAAGGAAAAATAATCCTGACTTTTTCACTCCTTGCCTATACAAGAAAGAATGGAAGATGAACAAAACAGATTTTTTCAACTTTGTCAATCTCCCTTAATTCATGCAGCTAAAGCTGCTTTTATTATTGTCCATTTATACACTTGCTGATTCGAAGTAAATTACACAATGGAAATAATGGCCACCAACTTTTAAGAGCCTACAGAACTGAAGGCTCCAGTGCAAGAATAGCAGGATTTTTTTTCCTAGTCACCTTATTGTCATTCTTCCTTTTATGAAATGACCAATTGCTGACTCTTCTGTGAGGATACAATCCCTACAATTCCAAGTGTGTTCACAATGGTTTCTGTATCTGCATCTACAGCTCACTTGATACCTTGCTAGTTCTGTTTGTCAAACATTTAGTCTACAGTAATCCTGTAACTGAAATTAAAGTTCACCTTCCCTTATGGAGCAACCCATTGTTACTGCTCTCACACAAATACTTAAGTCCCATAAGAGAGTCTTCTAAGAGACACAAAGGCTCCAAATTATTTACAGTGAGACTTGGGAGCCCAAGTGCTGTTAAATAACCACTCTTGCAATTATGAAGGAAGATACTTTTGAAGACCATAACTATTATTTGTAACTTCATTAGAGTCCTGTGTAGCTAGTAGCCTTCAGGTCAGAGCAAACTGACTACATAAGAACCTAACAAAGCTAGAGATGATGAAGAATAAACTTAGAAGTGAATACTTAGGATTAGTAGTAGTATGAATAGTACATAAAAAAAGACCAAAATAAATGAAGAGCAAGAACAAAAAAACCCTCATTGAGCCTCTACTGTCTGCATTTCAATAGGGAGAAGAACAAGAGAGATCCTTAAAATGACTACACTTTGTTCAGTATTCTTTTCCACTGCACTTTAATAGCAACACCTCTGGGCCATGCTTTCTCACAAAGGTATTCAAAGGATATTTATTTCTCTCTTGTTCTATTATGATACATTTTAATTAGTGTTATTTTAAAATATACACACAGGACCATTTTATAAATTCAGGAGGATATCATGAGGCAAGTGTGTGATATTGGGAAAGCATTGCTTCGTAGCCAGTATGAGAATTGTGCTGCAAATGTCACCTTCATTTCTCTCTGGCTAAAGAACAGTGATGCTGTAGCCTGGCAGTACCTTAGTTGGCCATGGCCTTCCTTCTGTGTTACATAATTCTATGGCACGGAAGCTGCACTACCACTACTGGTAAAAAGGTTAATGGAAACAGCCTTAGTCTAGATTGCCCCTAGCAGCAATTACTGGTGCCTATGAAAACAAGATCCAAGATCCTTTCCCTTATTACTATCAACAGCACAGGACTTAGCCAAAATCAATGACTGAAGTACTTTGAAACTATCCCACAGAAGCTAGGCAAGTCCAAGTACAATCAGAAGCTACCAGTGAAGTGAGGTCATATGGCAATGTGAAAGCACGGAATAAATTGCCAAT
>WEIV01015513.1:0-23097 GCA_013390005.1 Calyptomena viridis
TAAGATCCTTGAGTCCAACCATTGGCCCAGTAGCACCATGTTTGCCACTAAACCATGTCCATAAGTTCCATATCCACATGTTTTTTTAATGTTTCCAGGGATAAAAGGGAAGAGGTTTCATAACAATCTAAGAAGGAAATTTTTTACACTGAGAAAAATCAATGATTGGAACAATCTCCCCAGAGACACAGTGGAGTCCCCATTGCTGGAGGTTTTCAAAATGGGATTGGACAGTAATTCTACAATAATAGGTTGTACATAATTTCATCCTTTCCAACAAGGGCTTCTCTATGACTGATTCTACAATAGCACTGGCTGCCATTTGAGGTAGGAGTGGCCCACTTTGCCCCTGGCAGAAGAGAAGAGGAATAGCCAAGAGATGGTTTTGCACAAGTATCCAAATTCTGCCTGCTGCATGTGTGTCTTCCTCTCCCTGCTGCTGCTGCTTCTCTGGGTCATCTGGGAGCTGTGGGGCTGCATCACGAGGTTCTTTCAGCAGTGGTCATGAACCAAACCTCTCGTCTCCTCCCCACAGCTCTCCTCACTCTGATCTTTTGTTCTTCCAACAAAATAAAACACAAGTCCTACTTATCCTTTTTATTCACATGTCAACAGTTCAAGAAATGCAGGAAAGCTAGGAGTACTTCTCCCACAGGTGAATGTGGGCTGTTCTGAGGAGAATTAATAGGCTTGAGAGGGTAATAATCCTGTATTTCAAGAGGATAAAGGAATCTCCTTAAAGGATAGGCTGAAGGAAGAAAGTGAGGAAAGACACTTTCCCCAAGAACACATTATACTTCATATGTGTACTGTATTGTTAAATGTTCTTGTTATACACGTGTCTACCCATTTTTAATCATGATAAATGGGCAACAGTGAGCTTCAGGAACATCTGATTTCTTTCAATTAGAAAAAAAACTTTCTTAGTGTATAGTTGAATGCTATTGTATCTTTAAGTAGAGTCGGGGGGGACATGCTTCCATAAAAATATAATGAAACTGTATGCTGGTGAATACAGATTCTTGGGCTCTCTAATGATTTCCCGTCTAAGTCTGTTACATCAGTTCAAGTTCCTTGAAAATTCATACATGCAAGCCTGGTCCGTCATTTTCCACATTTTTTTTAATCTTATATACCCATACAAAGTTGGTTTAGGATCCCATCAGACCAGTTTGATAGCATTTTAAATTTCATATTCACAGCTGTAAGCAACAGCACCAAATGTGAGGCAGGAAAGGATCAGACTCCACATTCATAAGGAGGACTTGACTACATGATATATCCACACTGTGCTTTTATGTTTTTCTTCTTGGTGTGGAAATAATTTCATGTTTATGGATGTCTGTGTTTATTTTAATGAGTTGTTAGTTGTTATCTTGACTAAACTACATGGACTACAAGATTTTGTATCTAAGCAATTGAAGTAAAGGGGCAACAAATTCATGTGCACTCTTATAGAAGAAGAGAATACACGTTCTAGAATTAAAAAGAATAAATGCTAAAGCAAGAATTAAAGAAAAGGATGAAGGTGTTCCACAGAAGGAGTGAAATGGTCCACAAACAAGCATTTAAACACTGGTTACACTTGCTGTAAATCATAAAAAAGACGAGAGTGCATATTGTGCTTGTACACCCACATCAAAATATGAGTTTGCAGCAAACCAGGAAATTTGCTGTAAGTTGGGGAAACAATGATAAAGCTTCTTTGTTTATATTTCTTAAAATCATGGTGTTTTCAGAGAAGTCTCAGGGGTTTTATCTATTAATTTTTTTGTAAATATGATGCCCACACTTATTGCTTTTGGTGCTATTTTTATTTCTAATTTACAAATAGACTACTCCACTTTAAGGACTGAACTTAGATAAACAAGTCACATGCACAGAAGTTCCAATAACAATATGATAATCATGATAAAAGCAGCATGCCTGGTAAGACTCTCTTTGAAAATATTGTGAAAAATACTTTTAGTCTGATTTTGTGAACATCTTCAGAAATATCAGAGAAATTATTCTGGGGTTTTTTCATTTTGAAGTCACATTGCAATCATAGTCAGTCATGGTTATGAAGATGGCACCTTTAAAATGTTCTTATCTTTTCTTAAGGCAGCAGAAACTGCAGAAACTGGAAGGGAGACTGTGCAAACACACATGTATTCTGGACAGAAAAAGTGCATCTTCATTTTACCGGTTACCAGCTGTGATCTCACACAAACAGAACTGAGCCACTTTGATAAGGAAGAGTAACACTGTCATACATTCATATAATGCATAGTATACTTTAGTTCTTACCTCCAAAGATAGAGCAGCTGACCAGGTACAGCAAATTCAATGTCTCTTCTAACTAATTTGAAGCTTCCTGTGAGTCTGTCCTACACCAAAATGCAACGTTCTGTTTATATTTCCCTTTTAAATACAATTCTAAGATAATATCTGTTTTACTTCTAATCCTCTGTAGCAAAGAAGTATAGAAAGGAAGTCCCTTAGGAGATTAGGGGGTTTTATAACTGACTGAACTGCAACACACTGAACTTGCTTCCTCTTTTATGCCTAAATGAAACTTCATTGTGAAACTGTGCCCTGTTAAAATAGCTGATTGCAACACCCTCAGTCCAGGCAGGTGGACTGTTATATGAAAAAAATGCTGGTGAGCTGAAAAGTTAGAACAATCCTAGAGAAACTGCTTGTCTCTTGGCAACTTACAGTGCCTTCCATGTCAGCCCCTGTCTATCGATCTCCTTTTAACTGACACAGTGAGACATCTTGACACGTCAAGCTTGTCATGCCAAATAGGCTTAAAAAGAGTGAGGTGCCAAAGCAGAAACACATTCCACAGAAGGCCTTCTTTGTTGTCTGCAGACCCTTGTATATATCATTTGCCACCAAACAGCACAGCACAGCTGCTTCATCAGGTTTTGCTTGGTATCGGCAACACCTCTCAGGAGGAAAGTTAGACCTGAAAGTTAGACCTTGTCCTTTTTAGCACTGTGTACCTCAGTGCCTCCATACCCAGGCAAGCAGCTTGTCTTAGCAGGAGCAGTAAATGAAAGTAACTTAGGCAAATGGAAAGTCAACCTCTAAGCTTGAGGTGTATGGACAGTGAATATTGCTTTGAAGTTGGTGTTGGAGTATTCCTTAGAGGGCAGAAGACAAGTGCTGTTTGAAGTTTGGAACTGGACTGTTTGCATTGATCCCAATAGAACATACAGAATTTGCTTTAAAAAGCAACATTAGGTATCCATACATTGTAATAATAAGAGAAATAGATTAGAAATGGATTTTAATTCTCTGTAAATTTTGACTTCCTCATTGAAGACCACTTTTTTTTCTCAGAATCCTCCAACTCTATCAGCCTGAAGCGACACTTCTAAGAACATCATTTTCCTAAATAATCACTATGATACAACATATGATCGAGACAAGTATCAAGTTCTTCTTTCAAAGTATCAAGTTCTTCTTCCAAAGCCTTCTTAGAAATAGGCATGACAAAAATACATGTGCCAGTTTGGCCACACCTACACATAACTATGTAATTCATGCAACAGTTTCATAAGCAACACTGTACCAAATCATATTCCATGGTAGGATCAACAGCATCTAAAAAGCACAAAAACTGGACAAAATTGGCAGCTTCATGCAAGTCTCAACAGATATCTTTGCTATAAAAGTGCTCTCTGTGGAAACAAAGCTACTGTAGTACAAGACAAACTATTTTATGATTAATATTAACATTAACATTATTATATTTTTTTCTCTGATCCTTCATTCCTACTATAGACCAATCTTGGGCTTGTCAAATTTCTATTGGTCCAACACTTTGTTTTGATGTTTCCTTATCTGGATAAAATAGTATTGAGGCGATCAAGAAATAAGTCACTAGGAAGTTTTATCTCTTTTGTAGATTCAGAGAGCTCTACAGTCACAGAAGCTCAATATTTCTAGTTAGACTGTCAGGAAATAGATTTGGTAGTAAAAAAAAGCATTTCTATAAAGGTCCTCAGAGAGTTTTCAAAATATTTTTTAATCATTTAAATTCATGTTAAAACAAGAACATACAAATGGACAGCTATTTTAAAGTAAAATATGCTTACACAGCCAGAAAAGTACAGTTACCCAGAACCACTGAAAAATTAATCTACTTTCATAAAGGTATCTAAGTATGGATTTAAGATTTAACTTCAGGCACACAGATCTGGATAAATAAGTGGCCTTTTTTTTTGCCCCAGTCATGCACATGGAATGTTTTCAGTTCTCTAGAGAAAGCCAAACAGTGTGTGTATTTCTTCACAGTAGCTTTATGTACCTATGGAAGGGAGATGTAAAACTGTAATTTCACGTCATATAAATTGCACATTAACATCCTGACAGCCTAAGCTATGAGGACACTCATTTGTTCTAGTGACCTTTTCCACATTCACTCCTGAAGAGTGAGTTATCCTGAAGATAACTTGGAAGAGTTATCCTCAGCTAAGGAGCACTGTCCTACACAAATTTTTACCATGTGGTTTATAATCTGCTCTGAGTGTAGTACTCTAAGGGCCAGATCCATCCCTGAATGAGTTGGAGATGATACAGTACAGCAGCTCCTGACTCCTTTCACCAAGACCCCCACGTGTGCTGTGCCTCCTGTGCCCAGTGGAATACACGTAAGAGGAATTGATGTGAGAGGAAAAGCTTCAGCACCCTAGGGAGCCTTTCAGTCAGTCTCTTCCATCTGTAAATGTAGTTCAGATTGTCTGAGGCCATGCCAACTCACTTTTGTCAGTGTACTTCTCTACAGCAAGCCTAACACATCAAGACTGTGTATCCCTATCCCCAAAAAGAGAAAAGAAAAACATTTTAAGTAAATTGCCATTCCCTTCTCTACCATATTCTTTCAAAATAAATGTGCCAGTTCTTTGCCCTCACTGTGCTTTTGCCTCTTGAAGCATGTGAAGTAGATTCCTTTTGGATGAAAGTCAACAGGAGGACACACACCAGGGCCATACCTGAAATTTGCCATGGGCAAGTTCCTTACGGACTTCCATGGAACCACAGTGGAGCTGATCCAAAATAGCCGCCCCCAGACCATGAATCCCAGGGAGGCAGGGCTTCAGCAGCAGCTGCTTTTCTGGCCACATCTGCTCCAAATGTGACACATTACTGGCTGATGTAGGCAGAACAGAAAAATGCTGAAAAGGGACTCATCTCTGGGATAGTACCTGAGAGTCCATCCTTCCCTGAGTCCATCATTGCCAACTGATGCCATTGAGCTTGTGTGACTCAGAACAGTGTAACTGATAACAGGGCTGAAGTTCCTTCTTTACAGCTACAGGCTCCAACATAGAAGTTCAGAAAAAATAATCCTCTGCTTAGCCTGGCCTGTTCGGTCAAACAGTGCAAAGGTCTGTCACTTGCAGGCAAAATGTTTGTATTCTAGAGATTACAAATTGTGAGCTTTTGATAGGACTAATATTCCATAAACTTTTGTTAAAATTAATAGTAGGAATAAGTGCAGGAAATAAATCAATATTCCTGCACAAAATCAAGCAGGTATGTACACAGCAAGATCTCTCTGGCTATCAAATGATTTTAGCTCTATTCTCATTTGGTATGTCTATACCTTTAACCACGAATTTTAAAATTTACAAGGTTAAAGACACCACCTTAAGATTATCACCTGGTTTATGATTACTTTGTGCAATAGGACAAAGGGGATATTTTTAAACCTTTTGATCTTTTGGAAGGAAAGAGTTTATGGGAAGAAGAGAAGCGTTATCTAGTACTTCATCATAAAGAGCATAAATGATTGATGTTCCTTACAGCAGCAAAATCAGATATATTTCAAGCTTCCCAGTATGCTACACTTGATTAATACTGAGAACTCAGTTTTCAATGCATTAATTACACCAGTACAATCAATTAATTGAGTAAACCAGCAGTCTTTAAACAGGAAAGAACCTCCATCAGTTTTCTTTCCTCTTACTGGTAGTAGAAAATAAATCAGTAAAATTTTCTAGGTAAAATGTGAGGATTTCCATTTTCCAAATGACAGCCAAGCAAATCTGGTTTTGAGATATTTCAGGAAGTCTTCTGGATTAATTACTCCAGCCTTCCATCTGTTATGTGGAAAAAAGGTGGTTGTGACATCGTTCTCTTGGCCATGCTCTTCCAAGGAGGAAAAAATGGTCATGGATGCACAGAGAGCTTTGCCATTCTGGGAAAGGTGAGGGAGTTTCAGTGCCCACCTGTGTTTACTGTATCCAGCTGCCCAGGGCCAGTGATTGTCCACGCAGCAATGAGAAGTCTGGCTGCCCTTGGCTCCCAGAGCCTTAACTTCAGGAACTCAGGGAGCACAATACCTTCCATATAGCTAAATCCACCAAATTCTGCACCCTGAGTTTGATACTTCAAAATGAAGCATTCATCATCACACAAAAGTGACCACTAAATCTTCTAGTTAAATACAGAGGAAGGGTTATGAATTTCCTGGTTTCTTGTTGCATTATAATATATCTTTTTGTACTCCAGGTACAGATAGGGCAATAATAGGATACATTCACTGTCTTACATGCTTTTTCTAGTCAACAAAATATAAAATTTATTCCCGTGTTAAATTTTGTTTCTCTTTTGTGGGTCACATATATATTTAGTTATATGCAGACATCTCTACAGGTTCAATCTATGTGAAAATCAAGAAAACAAAAGCAGGTCTTTCAATATGAAAAAATTATAAGCAAGACCATTGCACCTTCTTATAAAACCTCCAAGGTCCAGTGGAGTTTTCTATGGGAAAATATGGCAATATTGGATGCAGATATTGAACATGTTCTATGTTCCCAGCATTAGCCTTGTCTAGTAGTGAGTAGCTAGTTAATGATGTTTTTTCAGTTCATGTGCTTTTCTCCTCTCACTAATTTACATGAACTAGGAGGTTGATCATGTCACAGTTCAGAGATCTTTCCCTTCAGTCTCAACCTCTCCTTACTCATAATCCTTTATTTACATTTAGTGGTCAAATTGTCCTGCCCATGTTCTCTTTAAATGACCGTAAATAATGGTGTACTGATGTATCCAGAACAAAGTACTTTATTGTACAAGTGACCCCACTGATGGTAGAGTCTGTCCTGAGGTTTCCCTGCATAACCACATATGGGCACATAAGCCTATAAGTGCTGCTATTCAGCCTGAAGTGCATGAATCATGAGTGCCTGCAAAGCATCAGAAGACAGAGTGCTGGGCGGGCTGCCCTCTTTCCATTGCCAACATCCGGCCAAAAGGCAAAAACTTCTCTTTTTTCCCCTCTTTTTTTTTGTCTTTTAACTGGTACCATGATAATTTAGAAACATATGGTTTTAAAGCAACAAGCAAGAATATCTAAGTGCCACCTACTTTTGAACACCTCTCAAACAATAATGAGGATTAAAGGTGATCTACAGTGTGCAAATACACATATGACACATATGAGTATACATATATAGATGTATATATTTACTGGCGCCCTGATATACACCAAGGAAGCTGTGTGCAGCTTGCTCTCTTCTGGTGACTGAAACACCTCAGGATATGATGCATTTCAGTAGGCAGCAGAGGGGAGCCTGGCAGAGTGCAAACCACAACCACTCCTCAAGCAACGAAGCGTATTCTTCCCCAGCTCACCATCCAGCTGGGAGAAAGGGTTTATCAGCAGCTATAACTCTCCTCATGTTTACACCTTCCAGATCTTTTTAGGCACTCTTCTGGGGTTGTTTATTAAGCTTCTCAGGATGCAGATATCAGTTCAGCTCCTTTCATAGAATTCATGTTTTGATAGACATCATCATTTCTTTGAAAGTCAACTTTCAAAGAGGAAGTTTAGCAACTACTTTTTTTTTTTTTTTTTGAAGGGGGAGGGTTTGCTCAAGATTCATCATTCCTCTGTAAGAATTTAAATTTTCCAAGTATGTATATATACGCTGACAGTTTAGTGTTTTCTCCCAGTTTTGTTTAATGCTTTTCATACATTGAAAACTTCTTTAAATACTTGAAATTCATATAAATCATTTCAGCAATGCGAGAAAATTAATAATTATTATTTTTTATGTCAAGTCCTGAGCATGCATAGCAAGTAAGAGTGATCAAATTAGTATTTCGGGTGGCAAACAAATAAAACAGTTATACCAGATCCCCGAATTTCAAAGCATCTCCTGCAGAATAAAAAAAGTGCTTGAGTCCCCAACTATGTCAGATCACTTCCTCCCACAGGAATCCCTTAGGGATGTTATACTGCATTCTTTACCTTCCAAGTTTGAAATTATTATTTGCATATGCTCTATTAACATCCTATCTACCAAAAAGAAAGGCATATCATTGGATTATTGATAAGACTAATCAGTAGGTTGGGGAAGAAATATTTTTCCTGCTTCCACCTTTTATAGAAGGAGTCTTTACAGGTGCAGTGTCTAGAGCAGAGATTCCAGCAGCCCACACCATCCTAGGAAGAGGGCAGCAGAGCTGAGGTTCTCTCACCAATGTTGCCAGAGCTTGGCTCTCTTTCCACAAGAACGTTTTTCCGCATTTTTTCCCTCTGGATGAGCTCAGAATTCCCTTCTCAGCAGGTCTCCAGATTTAATAAACTCTAAGCCTCAGCAAATCCCAGCTGATAAGAGGAGGAGCTTGTTGTTTCACCTGCCTGCACCTTGAGGACAAGGAAGACTATTCATCTCTGCAGGGTGAATACAAGCAGTTTTCTTCCTGGCTTTCTGCCAGACTCCCTCTCTGGCTACACAGACCCTCTGGGATACACCAGTACTTTCTAAAGGAAGTACTGGTTAATTATATTACAAAAGTTTCAAATGCTATTTCCAAGGGCATTACAGCTTGTCTGGAACACTGCCTACATATATAAGATCCTGCCATATGATACACACTCTAATTCCACTGCTTGCATTGGGTCTTTGTTAAAAATAAATCATACATCCTGCTGCTAATGTACTTCTTTGTTCAGTGACAACTAATCACTAGTGGTGAGGCTTTAAGATCAGGCAAAGGGTTTTTATCTCTAAAACAGGATAGAGCAGTAGATGAGAGGTTTCTTTTTTGTTTTCATACACCTCAATGTAACATAATAAAATCAAAGGCAGTCGGGCTACTAAGAAGGAATTTTTTTGTTAGCATATCAAAATACCATCCAAAAAAATTACAGCAATCCAAAAGATGTTACAGAGGTCTGATTACTTTAGGTGTATTGGCATATGTCTGTAATTTCCAGGTAGAGCCATGCTATGATAACTGGACAAATTTCATGTATCTTTTTTCTCCACTGGCTCTTAATTTGACCCTGATTTCTACTTCATTCATTTTCCTATTCCTTTTTCTTTCCAGCAACCAACTTTTTCAGCTATCCGAAATTCTCTGTCAGTGACAGTCATTTGAAAATTGTGTCTGAATGCAGTAACAGAATAATTAGTTGATCTGCTGAATACTTTTAACAAAATAAAATCCTATACTTTGGTCCATGCAAACCAGATGCCAGAAAATCACTGTCTGTGGTTGTGTTTGAGTTAGGTACTCCTGGGAACCGTGCCATGAGTAAAGAAAAACAGGACAAGCAGCAAATGTGAGAGTCTGGAACAAGCATGGACAAATTGCCAGTTCCAAGTGTTAACAAAGAAATTATGTTCAGCACAGTTTGCTGCTGCTGAGCATTATCCAGGGGCATAAGACCTGGCAAAGGCAGTGAGAGGAAGGAATGGAATCATGGACAAGTTTCTGAAAAGCACATTGAAACCAAAGGATCGCTGAGTTGATGTTTTTTAAAGAGATGGTTGCTGGTAAGGGACAGAAATACATTAAATTGAGCAATTGTACAGGTGTAGAGAACCAGGGAAGCTTTATCAGATGAAGGCTTCAACTAATATTCTGCAAGGAAGACTGGTAGGGAAAGGTTATTTAGTCACATAAATAAGAGGAAAATAATTTTAGGAAAATGTATCCAGTGTGGTTTCTTAAAAAACCAAATATACTTACTTTGAGGTGGAATTCAGTGAGCTAATGACAAGTGTATGTTTGATGTGGTGCTTGAGGAATTTACTGAAGATATATATACATATTCAGGAAGACTGGGGCAGAAATAATATAAAGACTTAGAAATAAGGTAGAGCATTTTAAATTTAAAAACTGAAATTATGAGCCACCAATGTCTCATTGTAGAAAGAAGACCAACATCACCTTGTGCTGCATTAGACAGAGCATTGTTTGCAGTTTGAGAGCTGATCCTTCCCCTCTGCTCCACCCTTGAAGATACTCAAAACCAGTTGGTCACAATCCTGCTCTCACAGGCTGTCTCTGAGCAGATATTTAAAACAGATGATCTTTACAGGTGACTTCCTGCCTCAGCTGATCTGTGTTTCTAAATAGGAAGGAGGTAAAGAATACAACATTTGATACAAAACTCAGGAAATATTTTTCTGCAAATGTTTGTTGCCACTGCAACATAAAATAACAGTGATGTGTGAGTACAATACACAAACATATGTGACTGCAAGCACAATGAGACAATAGACAAAAACTGGATATAAAAGTAGACAAAGAGGGAGCAGAATAACCACAAAGGAGGAAAATGGTGGCTAAAAGTAAAGAGAGATTTTTGTGCTCAAAGCAACTTTTGATATTTGATAATTGAGGCTATATTGCCAACACTCAACATCCTCTATGTTTCTGAATGAGATCTGTAAATATTACATGACTAATTTTCTCAACTTGTACAATCCCTTAATAGCAAGCACAAGTTTACATAACACTTTCAGGTAAACCAGACAATCTTAAGGATTTGATTACACAAAAGGGAAACAAATTATTTCCATAACCACTTTGCAAAACTGGAAATCAGGAGAAAACGGACTGTAGGTCATGGCCATGGGCCAAATATTTATATTTCCGTAGTAAAAGATATGAATGCTGGCATCAAGAATCCCAAAAGAGCAGAGATATTTCTGAAAACCAATAAGTGGTAGGAAACTTAAATTTCAGGACAATGTGGACAACTCCTAAGTCAGTCTAAGGAATGTTTTCATCTTTCTGGGCATTCTAGAAATGTTGAAAAAATGTAGGCCTGTGCTCTCAAGTAAAATTAGTAATTGCCTTTTTTTTTAGCTTTAAATTGTTTATCTTTTGTTTGTGTTAGGTAGTTGGCATCTTTATTGACTTTTTAAAGCTATTTGTTAGGGAGGAACTAGGTAAATCATCATAAATTAGAGATGTTTAGTATTTGTGCTATTTCTCTTTTTTTTTTCACGCCAAGCCGCACAAGCATCATTATTTACAACACAAAAATTGTAACTAAAAAATTACAGTGACCTACAGACATCTGCATCATCATCAAACTGAGGAGCCATCCATGCTAAGTTAGACTGAGCAAAATTAAATAATAGAAAAGACTTGTAAAATAATTATACATACCAGTTGCCATAATAAAAAGCACCAAGCACCAGAGCACAATTCACATTCTGCTATGGATTTACTGTTACCCGTAACTAGGAAATATTTCACAATATCCCTGACACACCCATGTGTGATACATGATGCAAACAATGTTCACGGAAATTCGTATCCAGCCTTGTACTGGAACATGCTACTTTGAACCCTATGTTGTTATGCCTGGGCAACATTCAGGATTAAGGCTCATTGCTGTGCTTAAAGCAGCTTATTTAAACACCAACCTGACATGAGGAACAGTGGGTGTCCTTGTAGAGCAGGAGGGAAGGATCTTTGTCCTGTCCTCTAAAAAAATTTATTCTTATGAAACCATTTGGGAAATGACAAGCTCTTCCACCAGCAGACTGGAAAGAATCATCGTTTTATTTTTCTTTTTCCCACTTCTCCAGTGCTCAGGCCCACAACCACGGAATATTATTGGACTCACCTGCTCCAGGTGACATGGCACACATTTAAAAGCACAAAGGTGAGAAGAAGCATTTGGGTCTCTTAAGATTTGCATTAATGAGATAAGATATAACTTGTAAAATTTGCTAAGAAATGGACACTCCATCTCTGAACTGCTTCTGGGGCAAAACACATCCCAGTTCCTCATTCTTTGCCTTCTGAGATAAATGAACCAAGCATTGCTCAGAAAGGTGTTTCATGAACTTTGCACAACAGGTGAAATTAGTTATAATCAGGACAACCTCTGAACTTGAACCAACAAATAGAGACAGAGCAACTGTGTAATAAGTTCAGTATCCACACACAGAAGGTCACCCCACATACAGGGAAAATAACTTCTCACCTTTCTTCCACAACAGCCTCTTCTTCAATGAGTGATTACTTATCAGATTTCTTTGGGAGGCTGGTCGTTTAAAGTTTACCTGATGAGGGCTTTTTGCAAAGCCAAAAGATAGTGTGTCATTTTTAAATCCTCCTTCTCTGGCCCAGAAACCTCTCTTGAGAAATCCCAGCTTTGTTAGCTGGGATCACCTGTTTTACAGACACTGTCTCAGATGTCAAAACTATAAAAAAATTAAATCTTCTGCTGATGTGTATAAGGAAAATAGCATTTCAGTCACAAAAGAGCCCTGTGTTTTAAAACAAGCTTACAATTATTACAAAATCTTAAAGAGGAAGAGGCAAAAAGAAAATAAGAATCAGTCTTTTCAGGGGAAGGTACAGAAAAAAATCCTTTTACTTGGATTTCTGTCATCTGGGAAGGTAAGGGATAGCATAATTGAATGTCTAGGGGGAAAAAAGCGGTGTTTCTAATCTTAGAAGAAGATGAGGAGGTGACTTTCTAAGTTCCCTCTCAAACTAAATTATTCTATGAAAATTAATGTCATTGTACTATTAGAAAACCACTTAGCACTTTATGTTATTTGATGTGTATTGTGATGTTATTTTAATACAACATCTGGAAATATTATATTCTATTATAAAAACCTTGTATTTATATTGCACATATATAAGACATTTACTCAATCATATATAATATATACATGTGTATTAATTGTAATTATTTAGTGTTCATACAATATATTTTTGAAGTTCATGTCATATATTTAACCACTGTGAATTAATTAGAACTGTATTTCTCTACATTTCAAATGCTTCCAAGATTTCTAATACTCTCTGCACTCTTTTATTTTAGCAGACTCATGCACTTCACCATTAATCATCTGAGAACTCTGTACAAAATACGCCACAGATGTAGGTTTTTTTTCTGTTCACTCGTTCATCATTTGCAAAAGTACAACAAACAAAATAGTAAGCAAAGATTACAGAAAGCAAATAATTTTTATATTACAATTTTAATCTTGTTTGTTTCTTAAGTAAGCAATGACACAGCAAAGCAAACACACACATACCCCAAGCACATTTTAGGGCATCCAAAGGAGAAAGGCACATCTTTCCTTCTTAAATTCACTGCAAAGTCTTCCTTTGACTGCAGGGGGAGCAAGAATTTTAAAACATTTAGATGTGGTGCACTCACTGTGCAGTGTCTTTTTCATTAGCCAGATAATTATTCCTGCATAGATCAGAAAGAATAAAGTACACCCATAGCATATGAAATCAAACTGAGCAATGTGTTGCCTCAGGCTGACTCTCTGTCTCAAAATATATGGCAGAAACAAATGTATAAAAGAGGCTAAAGTTAGTATTTAATTTCTTTGTATTATTATACCAAAAATATAATTTCATACAGAATGAACAGCCAGCTTTAAATTTAATCTTAGAATAACAGAAAACATATGTCATTAGAAAAGTAATTTTTCTACCTCTGCAATAAGTAGATGAACTTTACCACTGCTACACTGATGTTTAGCCTTATGATTTTATCTACACCCCTATTATCTTTTGCCTTAATATCCTCAATAAGGAGTATATACAGACAAATCACTCTTTTGTAGTCATTAGAATCTTATTAAACTGCACAGAAGAATCAATGCAGCTTCTAGAAGTTAATGTACTCACAGGGATGACTCACAAATAAAGCAGCTGGAGCAGTTTCCACCCCAGCTCTCAACTTTGCCCCTAAGGAGCTTCTGCTCTTGTGGAAGAGCACTGTAACCTGGAGAGAACCAAATGCCATGAGTAAGCTGTTCTGATAATGGACCAAGAGCATTACTGAAATTAGAAGTTGATAACAAGTAGCTGCAATATGAATACATAAGTACATTCTGTTAATGAACCACTGCTAGGTAGACTGAAATGTCAAAGACCCTGAAATATGAGGGGACAGCATAACTGCAGTCTGCTGCAGTTGTCAGGGAAACCTGAGCAGGAAACTATGTTTTGAGGCATATTAAAACAAAACAGGAACCTGCTCTTGGGAAGCCATTCAGCCAGTGTATAAGCTTCATATAATTCAGCATGTGCAGAACTGCACAATAACCTATTGAAATAGTCACAACTGAAAGCAGAGGTGGAACCATCTTTGTGCTGCTTATATGAGCCTGTAACAAATACCTGCTGTTGTACAAGTGTCTGTGTTTTAGAACCCAGGGTGAAAATCTGACCACTCTGTTTACCTGCAATGCTACCTATGTAAGTGTTACCTTACAGTCACCCCAAAGACAGCCCTTAAGTTTGCCTCTGCCCAAGCATCCTGCCCAGCAGACCTGGCTGTAATCCAGCTGGCTCTGACAGAGGCAGGTATTGACACCAGCACTGCCCTGGGTTTCCAGGGCTGTGACAAGCCTGGGGTTTGTGCTGGGTCAGGACAGTGTGGTCAGCAGTTCATCCTTGCCTTCCAGGATTGGAGCAGGAATAGCTGAGCTGGTCACTGTTAAAGACAAGCAATTTTCTTCTTTTTGCATGTTGTGCTATTCCACCAGTGCACCAGGAAAGTGCATTCTTTAGATTAGCTGTCCTAGTAATGCTTAGGATATGTGGTCTCAGCAGATGCTCATAAAATATACAATAAATTATCATAATGTCAAATTCAGTCTTTGAAGATCAGTCTATATATCCACTTTCTCTTTGGGGAACAGGGCTTTTTGTCTTAATGATATGTACTAGATATGTCCCAACTTTCTCACGCTCTTCTCAGGATATTCTAGAGGTTTTTTACCTCGCAAATTCAGTTATTCTCTAGTATAGTAGAGCCCTTTTCTCTTGGGCAGCTTCATTGATAGTGTCAATGATAGCTTGGTTAACTTCTTCCCTGTGTTTTTCTTGTAGTTTATTTTAGTTGATTACATCTGAGAGTTTCTTTCTCTAGAGCTGTGTTGTTACTTTCTTTCTTCATAAACATAGCTTTCAGGTTCTGCTTTGCCAATCACAGAAAGAAATACAAGCAATATCTTCCAGATTAATTTCAAATCCAATTCAATTCCCAATACAAACTCAATAAAGCATCTTTTATGAAGCTCAGAAAGACTGGTGTTCATTTTGGTGTCCCCAGAGAGGTATAACTGCCACCTCACAGAGCAAATGAGTTTTCTGTCTCAGGAAAAAACAAGCATTATATGTGTCTGTCTCTAGTCCTTTGAACCTAGAACACTCCAAAATAGAGACACAAGCTCCAGGAAGAGCTCCTGCTGGTGTGTGCCATCACATCAGTGTCAGAAAGGATGTGCTGCTCTGGACTAGTTCTTTCTCACCCTGGTCTCTGGAAGCATTGCTAGAACTGAGCCCTCCTCATCTGACATCCAGAATGTCTTTGCCTACAAATCAGGCTTTGCTGGACTCTTCTTAGCTAATCAGTGATCTTCCGAATAGGTAGTGGACTGTAAATACCAAGTCCTCACTGGGACTACAGAGGTTTATTTTAAACACCTATTCTCTTATTTAGGGGAAGAAAACTCAAAAATACATAAAAAATACTAGAACCATAAAAACAGGCAGAGAGTTTTGATCTGTCAGCAGCTCTTAAGTCTGGGTTATCCAATTACCATATAAAGCTCTGCTTTTATGTCTTCCTGCCTTTATTTTGAATCATCTGTGTAGGTTACACATCTGTTAACTATTCATCTAGGAGCAATTTCTACCCATTCCTCAGCTGTTAAAACTCATGCAAAAGTTAAAAACTGAAGCAAAGGCATGTCCCATGCTCCTCTTCTGGCGAGAAATTCCTTGGCACTGAAATCAGAGGTTGGGATTTGCATTCATTCTGAGTCCTCAGTGACCTTGTATGGAAGTAACCATTGCGATTACCAGCAGTTCCACTTTCAGTGCAGGTACTTACAGAATACCATTCTAACAAGCCCGTTTTCCTGACGGGGTATCCATTCCCACGTTTCATGTTTCTGGGTAAGAATGTAGCCACAGCAACTAGCAGATTAGCTGAAATTGTATGCTCTTCTAGCACTGCACCCCTTGGACGTCTGTGGGGCTCTCTCTTTTTGCATTTTAAAACTTTCAGATGCTCTCTGATGACATTCATCCCTATAGCTGACACCCTGCCCCACAGAGGTAATTTTGATTTGAGTGTTCATGGCAAAGGTGACTGACATCAGTGAATGACTGTTTCAGAATGATCTCAGGACTGTGTCCATTTCAAAATCTATAGGATGGCTCCCTATACATTCTTTATTAAACCACTAAGACTATGAAGCACTACACAACTGACAGAGTATTTGGATACAGTGCAGGTAGTGACAGCAGTCTTGAGGCCATTCTTTGCTTGAAGCACTTCCACTGTTTCCATTCTGCTTGGAGACATGCCCCATGGAAACCGGCACACAGGACTTCCGAAGGAAAGACAAGTTTTTCAGCTGCAGCTTATGCTTCTTGAGAAATGCCAGCACTGGTACACTGCCTCCATGCTGCCCTCTGTCTCTTTCATATTCCAACTTGTCTCTGTTTAGATTACAAATAGAGAGGAACTGAAAGCATGTGGCTTGTGCCTGCCTCCAGCCTTGTCATGGAGTTGAAGGGAGTAGAGCTGGAGCCTGGCTATGGGTACTTGGTACCGAGTGCTTGTTGCACTTACCCTCAAGAAAAGCCACAGACCCACAGAACCGTGTATGCTGGAAGGAACCCCTGGAGGCCAACTGGTCCTACCTCCTGCTCAAAGCAGGCACAGCTAGAGCAGGTTGGTCAGACCTTGTCCAGTTCCATTTTGAGTACTTTGAAGGATGGAGATTTTACAGCCTCTCTGGGCATCTGCTTGACAACTCTAATTGTGAGGGGAAAATACAAAAATTCCTTATTTCTAGCTATCCCTTACATCTAAACAAAATGCATGTGTTCCAACTGGTGTCTCTTCCCTCCTGTCCTGTCACCATGCATCATTTCCAAGAGATTGGATCCATCTCCTCTACACACTCCCACCAGGTAAAGTTACAGGCAGCAGTAAGATGTCTCATAGGCTTTCACTTCCTAGGACTGAGCAAACTTGGCTCTCTCAGATGCTCTTTGTACATTAACTACTAGTCCACAGGAACTCCAGACGCTGGTAACTTCCAATATAATGAGAGCATAAAGAATGTCCAGAAGAGCTCGGTGTAGCTGAGCTCTCCCATCAGTTTTATGGGAGATAGACTAGTTATGAGATGCAAAATTAAACCCAGCAATGTTTTAAAGTTATTCTCAAAAGCAGACAGTATAGTCCAGTCTTCATGATAATAATGTCCATTAACATCTCCAGAATTTCCCAACAGATAGCTAACATTTGATTTGATGATATGGAGGCTGAAGGTCTGTGAGCATCTGAGGCAATCTAAGCCTCAGCTTAGATATTGCAGCTGCTGAATATTTCATGCTGTCCCTAGTCTCCACCACATCATCTCCTTAACCTTTCCCATGCTCCTTGCTGAGGAAAGCTCTGCTTTTGCACCAGCTCTGGCACTCATTACAGCAAGTGAGTCAATTCAGCTTCTTGGCAGAGAACAATCTGCTTTTATTTTGTCTGGGTATGTTTTCTGCCATATTAATGAGTTCAGACAACTCAAGAAAGGATCCAATAAACACCAGACCCATTGCACAACAAGCAGAAACTCTGCATGGCCAGATCAGCATAGTAGTGGTAAAAATGTCATCTCTCAGGACCTATGTGCAAATAGATCCACAGGGTCAGTGGAATCCTGACAATTATTATCAGTTTATTCAGCCGTGTGCTCTCTGAGGGCAACAGGAATGCAGTTACTGATGCCTGAGAAAGGCAATAGCCAGGAAACACCGTGCCTTTGGACCTGGGAGAAAGCTGTGCTTCACCTCTGCTCTGCAAGGGACTTGCTACGTGACCACTGGCCTGTAATTTAACTGCTCTGAGCCTTTCTCTGTATCTGAAAAAAAATGCCAGAGGCATTACACTTTCACAAGAGGGTTTGTAAAGATCAAAAACTTTTGAATTTCATAGACAAAGAAATGTATGGATCCTGGGAGCATCTCATTACCCAGAGTAAACAATCAGTACTAAATTCTCCAGGCCCTTTCTGAGGATATTGCACAGTAATTCAGCATGCAATAACCAAACTGAAGCAGAAAACTCAAAAGATGGGATAGATTTTCTTTACTAAATATGTATTATTTTCCTTAGTATAACTAAAGATATTTTTACATAAAGAAAATATACTTGATGGTATGTTTTAATAAACACTATCCTTCTGTAGTCTCTGTGGTTGGCACTTCCCACTTGAAATTTTTATTTTCTCCTGCTTTGTACTAGTTCTTCTGCAGGATATAAGAGCTCAGGTTAGTACAGGATTAACAGAATTTTCTTAAACCCAGTGTAGCAGCAGTCCCGTGGTTTTCATGCAATTCCACTGCTGTTTCTTCTTCTAGTATCTACACCATATATAAAAACCAGAGCCAGGAGTGTATATCACTAAATTTTCAATCCTGAGCTAGGATTTAGAGGTGAAAGTGTCAAATTTCAGGATTTAGAGCAATTCACATTTTCTTTTAATCTTACTATCACACAGTAATTTCACTTGAGCTTATTTTGGAAATATCCACTATTCAGTGAAAAAAAAAAAAGATGCATATGAAAAGATGCTCAGTATAAGCAGCAGTTGCATTGCCTCTGCTAATTCAAAGGCTAAAGTAAAGAACAGAATGAGCCTGTGAGAGCTGGCCCTATCATCAGTTTATGGAGCATGAATTGGATCAACTCATTTGATAAAAAGGAGTTTAAAAAAAATAAAAAAGCTACTAAAATACAGGTGCTATGAAACCAGTAGAAAACGAACTCAGTTTTAATGTGTCCCTTCAATCATAGAATCACAGACTATGCTGAGTTAGAAGGGATCCATCAGGATCATCGAGTCCAACTCCTGGCCCTGCAGAGGACACCCCAGAATCACACCATGTGCCTGCAAGTATTGTTTAAATGCTCCTTGAATGCAGTGTATAATTTCAGGAATAAATTTGGCAGTCAGTGTCATAATTTTTTATGCAAGCTAGAAGACCTAATATCTCAGAGTTTTGAAACATGGAGTATCTACTATGCCACTAATTCCTCTTTTTAATTCCCAGGAATGTTTACTTTTATCTGTATAAAATTCTTGGGATATTTTTTTCTGGTTTCCCCATTTTGATTCGAATAATAGGGCTTTGGGCAACCTAGTCTAGTGTCCCTGGTCTAGAAGGGGGGTTGGAAGTTGATGATCTTTGATGTATCTTACAATCCAAGCCACTCTGTGATTCTATGACTCATGTAAAGACTTATTGGCTTAATAACTACTCTTCAAAGGGCTTAGTATTAATTGTCTTCAACATATGAATTTATTTTATCTAACTTTTATTTTTGCCCACCAGAAAGACAGCAACTGCAATGATTGCTCAGTGATTACAGTGTGAGAGTGATTCTAAATATAAAGTGTCATTCAGGGAAAACTATTGTCTAATATCAGGTCAGAAGTAAAACACATCCTGTGAGACATTCCTTGCATCACTGCAGTCATGGCTTCACAATAAAACCATTCTTGCCAAATGGTGGCATGTGGACACCTTCCAAAATAAACGTAGGAGACAGAACCCAGAAGTGTTCATTCTAATTGCCCCTCCCTCCCCCAGATCTACAAAAGATTCCCTGCATAGGGTGCTGCAGACGATCTATGTAAATAGGAGGGCACTGGCAGCCAAGGTCATGACCTGTTTGTGTCCCTGAGCCAGAGATGGAGTTTATCCACACGTGCAGGCAGTGCACCCTCGCACATGCCCCTCACCTTCCCAGCAGGCACAGGGCTGCATGTGCCCGAGTGACTCGCTACCCTGACGCACCATACACTTCACAACTACACCTGTTCCAGGCTAGTTCCAAATATTTGCCTTCCACTCTTCCTGAGGGGACACAAAGAAAAGACATCTATAAGGAAGAGCAGGATTTGATGGCCAAGTCCTTTCTGTCACTAAAGGGCAGATGGAAAAGATGTGAACCTCTGGCATCCACTCCTTCATTCACACTGTATCACATGCTCGGAGTAGCCCGATATAGTCACACTGTCCTTAGCTTGAGGTCATAAAGAAGAATCAGCCAGAAAGAGCAGAACATAATTGCCAACTTCCCTTCATTCTGCTGAGATTAAAGAAAAAAAAAGAAACTGAAACTAAAAAACCCAAGGCAAAAGCAAAAAAGTGGGTTTATGTGCTATTGAAATTGGTTCTTTAGGAACTAAATTATGTTGCCTCTGAAAAATACACTGTGAATATTTACATGGTTAATGAATGTGTTCTAAATGTGTTCACTACCTTAAAAATATTTTTTAAAAAACCCCAAGCCTGTGGGGCTGTATTCACAGGTGGGAAAACCTTTCACTTGAGTTCAGTTTACAGAACAAGATGTCAAGAAGCTGGATGTGCAACAAGAGCATCATTTGCAGGAATCTGCTTTGCGTGGGAGTTGAAAACAAGTCATATCTTCATAAACGTAACATTTAACAGAATTCAACTTTCTTACAATTAAGTTCTCCAAAATCAATGTAAGCCTCCATTATTTCTGCCAGGCTGGAAATTGTTATAGTAGGTATATCTAACTTCCAAAAATCTCTCCTTCTGTTAGGAATAATATATACAAGGCTCCTAACTAGCACTTGAGCTCTATTTTCTTTTTTTTTTCCTTCCATTTCATACCTTCTTCAGCAGGGGAATAGCACAGCTAACAAGCTGCATTGTGCAGACTTGCCTCAGTGAGGTATGAGCCAGAATCAGAAGAAATTAATCCACATAGATATTCATGCTCCTTCCTTTAAAAGAAGCTAATTCCTTTAAAACTGTCTCAACCGAGTGTGGCCTCACACCTCTTACTGTAAAGGTATGGCCACAGCTCTGCCCTTCTTTCCCCTGCAGGCACCTTCCCTGGGACAGTGCCCACTACCCCTACTCTGCAAATAGGAACGCTCATGTATTGTACAATAAATACCACAGGAAAAAAATGTTCTATTCCAACACTGAACAGGAATGTAAAAGAAGGGAGACCACACTCTGGAATGAGGGAGGAAGAATAAGCTATTCTCCCTGACTCTGCATTTCCTAGTTTCAGACTAAATTATTTCCTCCTTCTGTCTGTCTTACTTGTGTGTCTCTTGTGGGTCAAAGAAATATCATAGGTTATTGCTGCCACTCCTTTTGTTCCTGGTCTATGAACATACACAGGAGTTGCTAAAGAACACCTAAGGAAATGGTAGATCTCCACGTGCTAGAAAATTTCTGTAACTCACCAGCTTATAAATTGTACATAGGTGCAATAGTTTTTCGTATTTTATGCAAATATCCATCAAATTGCTTCCTCTCTTTCTGGATCCTACAGGCCTCAATCTTTGTTGAAAATAGTCACATCTTATCTTGGGTTTTTAAAATACACCCAGAACACAAAACTACAGTCTTTAAAAGAGACAAAAGAAATAAAAAAATAACACAAACCCCAGATTTTTCCTAGGAACTACATTAATGAGATTTAACTAAGATCCCATGGGATTAATTCTTTGATTTGCTAATCTAAATGGAGATCCTCTACCCTTGCATAAGTTTTCCTTGTGAAATGCAGCTGCTGCCCGTGGCTTTAGAGTAGAAGTTCCTTGTAGCAAACACAGTGACACGTGAGGGAAGTAGAGGGCAGATCTCTGGCAAAGCCAGGCAGAATCATTATAATCTTCTAGTCCAAACTGCTGTGGATCCTTCCCTAAGGGGTACAGCATGTTCCTGAGCAAATTCATCTCTGAACTCTAGGTAAGTTCTAAGAAAAAATGCCACTCTTGGGTACAAAATCTGAGAATAATAGAGAATCCTTTATAGTATGGTAAATGGTTCCAGTTTTTCATTACTCTCAGTCTTGAAAATGTAGATCTTACCGCTAAACTGAGTTTGTCTCATTTCAGATTTTGTAATTACGGGCTGCAATTAAACCCCCTGCTATTACACATCAGCTGTTCATGTCCCAGACAGGGCTTCTAGGTGCCAGCTGAAGCACTAACAAACAAAATAAGGAAACGTCGGAAGAGCTGAATAAGATGTCACACAAAGCATTCCCAAGTTGCAGCAATCAGATTTTGCTTATCAGGGAGGGCCAGCAGCAAAACATCCCGAGTCTGGACAACCACCAGTAATGAGGAGTTACACTGAAGAAAAATCTATTTAATGGTGTGTGTGGGGGCTGATTTATTGGCACTGTGTGTCGCTGGTGACTTTTCCTGTGCTCCAGTCAGCATTGTCGCCTGTTGCAATTCCATCACGGGTCTTGCAACACCAGCGGTTTTTCTTGAAGCACGAGTTGCCAACATGGAGTAAGGAAGGGAAACAAAGATTCCATTTAAGTCAATGAATATTCCTGTGTGATGCAGGTTAAAGCTCCAAAACATGAAAGACCTCTTCGGGGCTGTATTATAGATATAGACAACATATCTCAGCCAACGCCATGGTCACTCAGTTTTGCACTGAACATAAGATTTCCAGGGGACACGCCGGCCTGGCATCTCCCGAGTGGGAATCCCGCCTCAGGGAGCGAGGGGTTTCTTCCCGCTCTTCCCAATTACGAGCGAAACAGGTTTCGCTCCGGGGAACTCCGTCTCTGAGCACAAGTGGCCCCAGACGGATGTGCGGGAGCGGGTCCGGCAGATGCCCCGGGACCGGCCCGGGCTCCCCTCAGCTGCCGCCTCAGCTTTCCCGCCGCCCCGCCCGGGCCCTCAGGAGGAACGTTGGGGGGGGAGGGGGGCCGTGACGCGCGCCGTGCGTCACGTGACACACCCCCTTTCGCGCCCCCTCGCGCGAACC
>WEIV01015513.1:23154-43368 GCA_013390005.1 Calyptomena viridis
AGCGGGCCCGCAGGGCCGGGCTGCGCTGCCCCGGCTCCTGCCTCCTGTTGCCAGAGAAGCTTTGCCGGCTGGCCCGGGGGTGCCGAGCGGCCCGTGTCCCCCGCCGATGTCCCTCTGTCGCCCGTCCCGCGGAGCGCGGCGGGGAGCGGTCCCAGAGCGGCGTCTCTGCGGCTGCTCGAGGGGACCGCGAAATCCCGCTGCTTCGAGCGGGCTGCGTTTTAAACCGCTCCGGTTTTAAATCTGTCGGGGTTTAAATCCTTCGGTATCTCGCCCTGAACGGAGTCAATTGGACATGGCCCTTGGGCGCTAGAGAAGCAGATCCGTGCGCGTTCAGCGATTGTGATTAGCTGGTGTTCAAACAATGCGATGACTCCGCTGTGTTCCCCTCTAATACCTACCCGGGCCTGCTGGAGTGACTGCTGCAGCTCCAGCCCCAGTGTCAGGGAATCCTGGGCACTGGAAGTGTTCAGGTGTCTGAACCTGCACACCTTATGAAACACTGGCTCGTTTAAACGCTGGAGGAAGAGAAGTTTGTTTAGGAATAGAACAATTAAGATATTAATCATGTATATGAATGCTTTAATTGAAGGATTTAGTTATTTGTACATTATGCAATAGTCTGTAACGAATGTTGTTCTGTATGAAACTTGCTATATAAACTTCCTGCTTGCAAATCTCTGCAAGTGTCCTCTCCTCTAGTCAGTAAGTCATGCTAATTTAACTCACTTGAATCCCAGTATAAATTCCTCCACAAATGTGGAAAAGAAATAATGACTAGATATAAAATGTTGTTAAATGTGCATAGTATTGAATTGGTTTGCTCTGGCTTTTTTTTTTTTTTTAACGCTTCCCTCATGTGAAATGTTCTTTCATGAAGCAGGAGACTAGAATATCATCCTGACCTGTGTTACCATTATTACTCAATATCATGACCTTCATGGGATTGTCAAATGACAAAACACAGATCTGGGGGTGGAGAGAAACTCCAAACTGACAAATGACACCAGCAGGCTGTCCTGAATGCCAGTCAGGAGTCCTTTTTGGGAACAAGTCTGAAGAAGTTCTCTGTTACACATGAAGATAAATTCCATCTGCTTTTATGCATACGCCAAGATAACTTTTTTCTTATCCTAAAAGGATAACACTAGTAGAACTAAAGAGACACTGCAAGCTTTAAATTTATATGAAAGCACTTTTTACAAGTATTTTTACAAGTTCCTCTTACAAGAATTTCTTACAGTAGACACATTCATTGATGGCCTGTATGCATTCAGAGGGGATTTTGTCTGTCTACATGAGGTGCATTTCCTCTGCTTGAGGACTTGGATGCTCCCTAATTTTTTTCAAAAAGTGTAACGTGTCTGTCACTGTTCAATTCTTCTTGTATCCATCTCAGTTTCTCTCAACTCATGTCAAAATACAACATTTTCTTAACCTTGGCAAGTATGTAATACTATTGTGATAATAAGTTAAGTGGATTTGGGCAAATAAGATACATGGTCACTGAATTAAATCAGAACATGGGGTGGGGGAAGAAGAGGGCAAAGTGTGCAGGGATCTGCTACAAGCCACATCAGCCGTTCAGATAAGAGGACCCATATCTGGAGAATTCTGTGCTGGAAAGGGATTGCTGCAGTCAGAAGGGAGACTTTGCTCTGAAATATTTTAAGCCAAAATGTAATGTAGTATTGTTTATGCCTGAGTTGTTTCCTTCGCTCTTTGACTGCCTCTTGTTCTTTTACCATTAGTTATTTTGCTTGCCTTTCTCACTTATGTCTGCATTTTTTATAGAGTGCTTCCAACAATTTTCATCTTCACCAAGTCACAAGCCAAAATCGAGTTCTTATTTACTTTACATATGTATCTTCAGTAGTTCAGTGCAACTGTTATCTAATTTTTTAAGGTGGAAGACATATGATTTTGACAAGGTGAAAGAGTTCTTGGCAAAAAATTGTCCGGTCCTACAGGGCCAAAGATTAGTGTCTAAATTTGATTCTAAATTTGCAGTTACTGATGGCAGCTTTACCAGTGGTGTTCCACAGCAGTCAGCAGTGAGAGCTGATACCCCCAAGTATGTTCATCAACAGCTGTGGGCATGGGCTGGAATGCTCTCTCAAATGGGGATGACCAGTTGACTGGAATTCCAGTTGGAGAAGGGGCCTGGCAGAATCTTCATAAAGTTCAATGAAGTTTAGCACTTGTGACAGAAGGCTAAGAAGCTCCTTGGTGAAAAAGGACACAGATTCCTGCTGGACAGCAAGTTGAATATAAATGAGCAGTGCATCCTTGTGCTGGTAAAGATTAACCACATTAAGAAAAGTGCAGAAAGTAATTACTGCCATCTCTGTGTGGTGTTGGATCCCCCAGAGGACAAGAGGGTTTGAAGAACTGGACTTCATCCAGCCAGAGGGTCACTAACATGATCACTGTGCTGCAGGTTTCCTCACAAGGGAGGCTTGTGGAGACAAAGGAGTGTCTTCAGCTCTTTAACTACAGCTTGTAGAGAACACTGAACCAGCCTTTTCTCAGATGTGCATAGAAAAAGGCAATGAACTCAAGTTGCAGCACGTAAAGTTTCAAATAGATGTAAAGAAGAAATATTTCACTATAAGGGCCCAGAAAGCCTATGGAATTTCCAGCCTTGCAGATACTCAACACCTGACTAGAAAAGGACCTGAACAACCTGGTCTGAAATTTAGGCTTACCTGAGCAGTGAGTTGAGCTAGATGACCTCCAGAGATTCCTTTCAGAATAAATTATCCCCTGTACAGACACAAGCTTTCAGTCTCCTGCTTGCTTGAAGGAGGAGCACAGTGTGAGCACAAATGCTAAAGAAACACCAGAATTCAGGTTTTCTGTTACTGTCACTCCTTATTTTTATCCTTGCCTTTCACACAAAACACACATACAGTTGGAGTTTATGCTGTAGCTTTACGCTCCAAGAACCCTATTTTTTATCTTTACTTTGATAAGCTACTTTTGCAAAATGAACTATGTAACTATTTTTGAGGTTGCAACTTTTCTGTTAAGTTGCGTTGAACCTGGATAACAGATTCAGAGTTACCAGGGAGACTGCAGTGCTGCTGGTACCAGTGCAATTACTTAAGGCTTAAAGATATCTTAAAGCTATCAAGCAGGAAAATAAATTGAGTAGGCTAAACAAGTGTGCCCAGATGACTAAATTCTGGCCAAGATGTTTTGTCAAACATTTTCATCAAATACTTGCATTTGTCATGAAGAATCGTATAAAAATCCACTATAACTTCTTCTGCAAAAGTCTTAGCATCAGGAGCTAATGGCCAACTGAACCACTCTTTGATCTCTTGAAAGGTATTTGCTGGATAAAGTCTTTCTGGCATTTTATGCAGGAACAGCAAGAATTGAAATATACAGTGAAGTACCTATATAGTTCTTTAAGAACTTTTAAGTTCTATATTTGTCAGTCAACCACAGAAATTTTTTTCCCACCTCTGTGAAACAGTTCTTTCTTCCTTTACTTCATCTCCAGAAGGAACATTCAAATAAAGCTATATCACACTGCAAGCATTATTTTCAATAAAAACCCCCTGATTTTATATAAGGAAGAGATTAATACCCATCAAGGTTACCCTTCAGAAGGGAACCTATTTCACCTCTCCACTGAAGTAACATGACCTTTTGGGAAAAAGCAAATCTTGATTGTATAGCTAGCAAAAAGGGTCAAAAATAATGCAAATACATTTTTTCCCCTAGTTCTTATCACTTAAAATACAGTATAATTTTGCTTTTTAATCCCATAAGCATAAACACCTCCTAGAAGGGGGAGAGAGGTCTGTTCAGCAGGATCATTCCAAGAAAGTTCATTAAACTGTACTTATTCATAAATTCTGACAGTCTGCTCTTCCTAGTTAAATGCTATAGAGGGAATTATTGTTTGTCTGTTATCCTTACCCAGGCTGAGTTGATATCAATGTGATTTCAGAACTCCAGCTCTGAGCTTGTTTGCCTGCAAAGTTTGCCTGTTCCAGCTTAACAGAAACTCATGAGGATACAGCACATACTAACAAAAACAGCTTTTCTGCAGGCAGAGTTGCATGACAAAGCTTGAGAGTAATGAAGAGTTACTTCCAAAATCTGTTTTCACAATTGTCTTTTCAGCTGTGCAGCTTCTTGCATCACTTCTGTGAGCCTCATATTTCTTTTCATTTTTTGAAAATTGTTACAACTGTTTGATATGAATTCTCTTCCATAATATAATAAAAACTTAATGTAATGCATGATAATACATAATAGGGGTAACTGCACCCCTTCATGTGATGTGATGTATTATATTAAAGACCCTGTAAAGAGCTTGAGTTAAGTGATCAGTTCTTACTCAACATGCAAGGAATGAAAGCCTCTACTCCCAACAAATTACTGAAACACATTTCAAAACTGTTTCAACAGAAATGTATTGACTTTATGTGAATTACTCACAGAATATTCTGAGTTGAAGGGACCTACAAGGATCATCAAGTCCAACTACTGGCCCTGCACAGGACCATCCCCAAGAGTCACACCACGTACCCAAGAGTATCATCCAAATTCTTCTTGAAATCTGCCAAACTTGGTGCAGTGACCACTCCCCTAGGGAGGCTGTTCCAGCATCCAACCACTCTCTGGGTGAAGAACCCTTTTTTAATATCCAGCCTAACCCTCCCCTGATACAACTTCGTGCTGTTCCCTTGGATCCTGTCACTGCTCAGCACAGAGAAGAGATCAGTGCCTGCCCCTCATGAGGAAGTTGTAACTGCACTGAGGTCTTCCCTCAGCCTCCTCTTCTCCAGGCTCAACAGACCAGGTGCCCTCAGCTGCTCCTCACGCGCTTCACCTCAAGGCCCTTCATCTTTGTTGCCCTCCTTTGGATGCTCTCTAATGGCTCAGTATCTTTCTGTTATTGCAGGGACCAAAACTGCCCACAATACCATACTTACAGTCACTTATTTTTCTGTCTCACAGCTGCCAAACAGACTGTAGAGGGGATTTTTTTTTTTTTTTTTAACAAGAGTTGTGGGTTTTTTTGGAGAGAATGGGCAACTTAGGCTAGGTCTCATTTGTTCTATTTATTCCCTACTTTATTTATCGTCTTGTGAGTTTAAATTTAGTGACTTTCATATTTGGCATCTTTTCACATATCAGAATTCTATTTATCAGTGTAGAATTGTGGAATCATAGAATAATTTGGGTGGGAAGGGACCTTAAAGATCACCTAGTCCCACCCCCCGCCATGGGCAGGGACGCCTTCCACTAGACCAGGTTGCTCATGGCTCCATCCAACCTGGCCTTGAACATGGATTGTTCCAAGCAAAACTTTTTAATCCCTTTTCCTGAGGTACAAGGAGTGTCTGCTGCTTTTGTTGAGATTGTCAGAAGCTTGTGAATTTGCTGGTAATGGGAAGTGTGTTTAGTTCTTCTCTATGGGCATGAAAAAATCTGTGCATTTATAGCGGTATTGCTTCTGTTGAGAATTTATTGCTGTCAAAATTTATTGCTGTGTCTGAGGGTCACACATTCCAGGTTCACTCAGTGACTTTGTCTAGTTGAATCTGTATTTCCTGCTACCAGTAGTAATCCTTTGCACTGCCCTCTGTTTCAAGAAATACTGAATGATTGGTGGTGAAGGATTACAGAATGGTATTTAACATTAGGTCAGATACATACAGGCTCAGTAAAAAGTTCTTTTTCTGTCTCTATTCTAAAAACTTAGTAAATGTGAATATGCTTTTGTCAGAAAGGTGATTTTAAGTAAAAACATCTTGCTGTGTACATGCAGACTTAACCTCTCCCATTAGCTATGTTGTGTAGCATTTTAAGACCCATATCCCATTTTGCAAGTTCCTTCCAAATGTGTAGTACTGACAGAGCTTTCCCTTTTATTAGGATATTCTGATGTCAAGCTGAGCTGGTAGATGAAACACAGATACATAAATAGAGTAAAAAGAATACAGTGGTGCTTTTTCTATGTAATCTTTCCAACTGACAGCAGAAGAGAACAATCATGTACCTTTTTAGGACTTCTTTTCTGGGCAGTAGAGAGTGAAAATTAGTTTTCAGTGTTTTCCAGAGGTTGTGCTGTTTTCATCCTTGGTGGTTTTCAAGACTTGACTAGGAAAAAAGTCCTTGAGCAGCCTGGCCTAATCTCATAGCTGATCCTGCTTTGAGTAGAAGGTTTTACTAAAGATCTTTGAAGGTCCCTTTCAGCCTGAATTATTCTGTGATTCTAATATATAAATAGAATGTTTCTAAACTTCAAAGTTTCATTCTAAAGATACTCTAATGTTCCAAAGAAATTGGAGAATCAGAACTTCATGTCCTTTTTGTCAGAATTCTTCTAAGGGTTTCAGAATAAAGTGTACTGCCTAAATGTAATCAAGAGCCTGTAGATTAAAAGCTTTAAGAGAAATTCCTAAAATTTGTGAAATAAGAAGAGAGCATTAACAAGGAAGTCTAGAAAAGATTCAGATGTATCCTAGAGGTTGGATGGGTATAACTGCATTTTGTTTCTTTAGCATGAGAGAGGTTTCTAAATCTGACATGTCTGCTTGCCATAGGAAGGTAGGATGATGTCCTACACTGACATGTTCTTCAGTTCACCTGAACCCACTGTTAGATTTTACTTTCCAGATCCCTGAACATTTTTCAAGCGAAAGATTCTGCATGATGTTCATGAGAAAGAGCCCTTCTCACAGGAATGTCATAATTGCCCAGACAATTACTCTGGCTTACTCATTGTACAATTAAGTTGGATGTTTTACCAGGTGTCATCTTAGCTTGGCCATAGCAGAGATTCCTTTTGGAAACAGGCCCCTGATGGTTAATGAAGGTTGTTGTGCATTTCACCTGACCTTCTACTGCACAATCTAACTTGTGACTCCTTACGAATACCCATTACCATAGTCCTCATGATTCTCTACTCTACTGGGTTTTATTGTAGTATATCCAAATTTTAGTTACTTTTCTGCATGTTCTTCTCTTTTTTAATGTATTGTTTTGCTGCAGTGGCATTCTTTTCCTGTCAGATTTTTCATGAGCTCTGTACTTGTAGTTTGTTTTGAACAAACTGGGTTCTGCCTGGGTGCTTTTTCTCTCTTCACAGTTTGGTCCCTTCTGTGATTTCCCACAGATTTTTATTCTTCCTAAAAGTGAGCTAACCCAAGAAAACACATAGCTCTGGCATCAGAGTGTTGTTACAAACAACACAGTATTTTACTGAAAGATATTCTAAAATGCATCATTATTTTAATTTATACAACTGTCACAAAAAAAAAGTGTTTTTCTCCCAATCTATCAAGGAAAGAAAAGCAGTTATAATTGACAGATTGGCAACAAAGTTTACCAAAATATTCTTTGTAAATATTTTGCGATGTTTAATTACAAAAGTGCATATATCTGAACCCAGGTTATATGATATTGGGATTGGTGATAGAAAATTACTATCCATTGTCACAGCACTGTATTGATTGTTGTTTAAACTTCTGTGTTCATAGAAAATTCCATTGTGTAATTTATTTGCAGGTTTTTAATGCAGAAACTGCAGAGCTCTTGAGTCACCACCAAGTTGAAATAAAGCAAGAATTTCCTAAAGAAGGGTATGAATTTTTTTGTTGTTTTTTATTTGTGTGCATTTTGGTAGAGTTTATGTGGTTTTATCTCTGAGTGACCAATTTTATTAAAAATTATTAAGAGCATAGTATCTGCTATAAAAGACTGTGTAGTAGGAAAAAAAACCATAAAAAAACTCACACCGGGTGTCCAGTATGTGCCCTGAGTTACAAAAAATAAAAATACTTAGTGTTTTGTTCTGGTCACTCATTACCATATTTTATGTCTAAACTTTAAAGTTTAAAACTAGAATTTAAATGAGACTTGACACCTCATGTAAGGTGGTAAAGCTGGTCATTTTTACAGTTTAACCAAAGCCTTCAGCTCAGTCCGTTGACATATCTTAGTTTGTTCTCTGAGTGGTTTATTTGTTTGTTTGTTCCTAACTGACTTTCCATTTGCTGCCAATGCCTCCTGTATGGAATAAAACAAAACAAAACAAAATCATTTGTTTTCTTCAGACTTTTTTTTTCCTTAAAAATACAGCTTACAGTTTTAAAAGGGTCTGAAATTCCTTATACTTTTCCTAGATATGTAAAACACACTTTGTAGTTAGAATTTGTATCAAAATGCTCAGCTTGTTTTTCAGACTAGAATTTGTTTTTATATGCAATTTTTTGTTAACTGGTGCTTATGTTTGTTAAAGATGGGTGGAACAAGATCCAAAGGAAATATTAGAGTCTGTCTATGAATGTGTGGAAAACACCTGTGAAAAACTGAAACAACTGAACATAGACATCTCTAACATAAAAGGTACTTAGGGATAACTGAGGGTTTTAACGTACTTGTGGTCAAGCAATTCAGATTCTCTAGTTTTTAACTTAATAAATAGAAAGGTGGCAGCATGTGCCAGCCTCAAGTAAAATGTTAAATTGGATTGGAAAGCAGGTTTTGGGGGAGGAATAATGAGAAAATAAGTCCCTTGTGTATATTAGGAATGCAGGATCTACAAAGTAGACTTAACCTAATCTTGTAAAATCACAGAGACAAGTGATAAATGAAGAAATTCTGAAATTTAATTTAGGATCTCTTGGGAAAGCTAATTTTCCTGTCAGTGTTGTTGCTGTCTCAGTTTGTGACCAAAAAATGAGAGAGATTTAGAGCATATAGATTAAACAGCAAAAGTTGGAAAATGAGTTTTTAGAAGTAACATTTCTAGATTATAATGTGAAAAACTTGGAAGCCTTTTATTTCCCATTTACTTTCCTCTTCTCCTTACCTGTCCTTCCCTCCTCTCCACCTCTCCATTCCTCCCTCACCCCCCCAAAAGAGGAAAACAAACCTTCTGAAAAGGATACTTCTTTCTATTTTGTCCCGAAGCCATTGGAGTCACCAATCAGAGAGAAACAACAGTGGTTTGGGACAAGACAACTGGAGAACCTCTTTATAATGCTATTGGTAACTACTGTACTTTCTGAATATGTAATATCATAATATGAGCATGTGGTGGAAAAAATACTTTCCTGGTTTCCTGTGCACATCTCATTGTGGCCTAGCCTACTAATTTCTTTGATTTTTTGGTATCTGTGTCACAAGATATGTGTTTGTCTACACACCAGTGCAGTTAAAAAAAAATTCTGTAAAAATTCTTGCTTAATAAATCAATTTATGAATTTTCAAATAACCCCCAAAGTTCCTGAGGGTTTCCTTTCACATAATGAAGGTCTGACTTGCACCCAATCACTTCCTTTGGAATTTTCAGGGTGCTGTTGATTTAACTTTAAAGGAAGATCATGTTAAGTGATAATGAATACTTACTGATTCAAAGTTTTATTTTTAACTTACCTGAGCTTTCCTAATTTTGTCATCTGAGAAATGGTGATTGTCTAGAATTGCTCTTTTAAGCCATGTCAAGTGCCAGATACTTTAGGACAGTATCACTGAAAAAACAGGACTCTTCTATATTCAAATATGTGTAGTTAACAGCTTTATCTTAAACCCAGCTATATCTTGATAACTGACATTGTCCTTTAGTTCAAAGTTTACACAGGAACAGTAAATAATCAACCTGCTATTTGTTTTTTAACGTCTTTGTTTAATTACAGCCATCTGCTCGAAAGTAATATTAGTCATTTGCTTATATTCCGATAAGTATATATCTCATTATGTGGAAACTCCTGTTTGATTTCTCAAGTCATTTGGTCTTCTAAATCAAATGAGGTTATCTAATCATTTTTTATTTTTACAAGAGTGCATTTAAAATACTATGACAATACAATATTCTTTCAACTACATGAAAAGACAAAATTAGACAGGAATTTACTGTTAGTCTTACTGGTAGTTTTATAGAGGCAGCCTGTACATGTCAGTTTTTGTGTATTAAACCTGCTAATCAGTTACTTTTATTCATGTTTTTAGTGTGGCTTGACCTGAGAACCCAGTCAACAGTTGAACGTCTTCTTAAAAGAATTCCAGGAAGAAACAAAGCCTTTTCTAAGGTAAGAGGTTTTTCAGAACATTTAAATGGCAGCTGCTACTGTATGTGATGTTTGGGATAGACACATTTAAAATTCCCCAAAACAAACTAAGTCATTTGTAGCTTCTAGTTCCTTCTTGCCAAATAATAAAAATGTGCATAATGCACCGATCTCAGACTAGAAAAAGTTTCATTTCCTTAAAGTAAGTGATTCTTTAAGATCTCACTAGAGAAGGTCAATGAGTAATAGTGAGACTTAATCATGTACTATCTAGCCAATGATAAGTAAACATCACACACAAAAATTAAGATCATGTAGAAAAAACTGCTTGGGAAAAAAATTATTGATATAAAATGTGTTATCCATTCTTACCTTATGCATTAATATTGAAATTATTGCAGCCAATCTGATAACTAGGAAAGTAGTTCATAAAGGGCAAATTCTTTTTTTTATATATGAGTGTACATATATATATATATATATAACAATTTGGGAAAAGTGCTTGCAAAAGGTGTTACAATTCTTTGATTAATATTGACCTTGACTGATTGTATAAATATTAGGTATTTTTTATATTCTGTATTTTCCTACAGGCAGGAAGTGGATGTCAAAAAGCATATAAATTTTCTTCATTTTGAAGTTCCAGTAGGACACAGATTTCATCTTTCCTGTGTTCTGCTGCTCTTTTTTGTTGTTGTGACTTGTTGTTTAGTCATATGGAGATGTCCTAGATAAGACAGGACTTCTGCAAACAACTTTTTCCACGTAAATGGTCTTTGAACTGCATTGAGATCAGCTTTGATCTTTGTCCATTAATGCACTGGTTATTTGGTTTTGATGTTTTCAGACTTGTGTGTTGTACGCTTAGTACTTATTTAAATAACAAATTTTTGTAATTTCTCTGAGTTTTACATGTTTGTTTTTTCACTTACTATCACCATTTTTATATATAACTGCAGTATTTATGGAAAAGATACTTGCATGGTGTTTAAATGATTTTTTTTAACTTAACAGTTTAAGACTGGTCTTCCACTTAGCACTTACTTTAGTGCAGTGAAACTTCGATGGCTTTTGGATAATGTGGAAGAGGTTGGGCAAGCAGTTGATGATGGAAGGGCCATGTTTGGGACTATTGATTCATGGCTTATATGGGTATGTATTTGTGAGTTTATTGTCACTCTTTTTAAAATTAAGTTCTATATCATACAAATTTCTGTGCAAAGTACTGTGACGAAGTACTGTGTCACATTGTGATCATGCAACGATGTCAATACAACCCACTAAAGAAATTCCATTAAAGTTCCTTGCAAGATGAACTTTTACTGTCCCTGTACCACTGTAACTTTGAAGTGATGCTTATGTGTAATTTACCATTATAGGTTGCTGTAAAATTTTGCTCATGCTTTTGGAAGAACCTTGGACTCTAGAAAGGTGTATTAGGTCTGCCTCTAGTTGTTACGGAAATATCAGAGTTGCCACTCCTAAGTTGAAAGCTTTGTGATTTAGATTTTTTTTTGTAATTTGTTGAAGGAAACCTATATCTTTCCTTGGCAAACTGTTATTTTTTTGTTCAGAGTTTAACAGGTGGAAAAAATGGAGGCATTCACTGTACAGATGTAACCAATGCCAGTAGAACGATGTTGTTCAACATTCATTCCTTGGAATGGGATCCTGAGCTCTGCAAGTAAGCTCGTTTTTTCACTAATACTATTATTTAAATAGTTTCTAACTCATTTAATAGTAAGAATCTCTTATGTAGACTGAGATCAGCAGTTACTGTTGTATTTACTGTTGACATTAGTAAGTAAGATCCATTGTTCTACAGATGTCCAATTTACAATGGTCTGGATTAAATAAAAGTAGCAGAATCTTTCTGTAGGTGGAGGACTGATTCATGGAAACATTTAATAGTGTCTAAGCACTTAATAGTTTTTTATTATTCAATCGGAAGTGTAAGGCAGTTACAATGATAATATCTCAATTTTAAACTTAAATTTATTAACAACAGTATTATAAAGATATTGTTGGAAGAGGAGTGACTTCCCACATGAAAGAGTTGGATATGTCCTCAAAATATTGGAACATACGGTGTTTTACTCCAAAAATCAATGCCACATACTGTAACAAGTGAAAGAACACATAGCTGTGGATTACACCCTGGAAATCAAAGTTCCTTTTATAGTTGGGGGGTTTTATTTCTAGCTTAAAGTTATTTAAGACATAAATGCAAGACACTTTCTGATTTAGCACTGACCATATATATACACATTATTTTGTACTGTGTTCAGGTTCTTTGATATTCCTATGGAAATTCTTCCAAAAGTGCGAAGCTCCTCTGAGATTTATGGCCTGATGGTATGTTTTCTAGTATTTGTCTGAACTTAATTTTGTAAAAATATAACTGTATCCATATGGATTTGACAGAATTTCCATAGATTAAGACTAATGGCTTTTTCTAGACCATTATTTTTTGATTTATGATTAGTATGTTGTTATCTGCTGTTATATAATATTATATGAAGTTGAATATTTGTTTACTTTGATGCAGCACCAACTCTTCTGATACAGTAGCATCTAATTTATTAGCTTCAAAATTGGATAAACTGGATATTGTGATTTTGCATTCTTTTTCCTGGTAGATTGCATTTTTTTTAATTAAGAACAGGCAGTTTGTAATTAAGACAAGCTATGAGATTTTTATTTAAAATACAACTCTAACTTCCCTGAAATGTAAATATTTTTGCTAATGTGTTAATGGAAATGCCACAATAAGTCATTGCTGACTTTTATTATGTGAAGGTCAGATTGGAGTGAATTGTATTAAGATGAATGAGCAAGGTAAATGGAAAAAGATACTGCCTGACCACTACAACAGAATTGCTCGTCTCTTTAAATGTGAACTTCTGTTTCTCTTCCCCTTCGATTTTTTTTCTTTTTCTTCCTTTTGCTGGCTGTAGAAAATCTGTCCTAGCCTGGTGAGTAGAGGCTTCCGTTAGGCTGACCACCTATATCTTACCCATTCTGCTCAGATGCTGTGCATTACCATTGGTTTAAGGATTAGTAAAAGTGCACTTTCTAGACCAATACATTTCCACGTATTTCCAAATCTGAGGTATCACAATTTGAGAGTTCATGTGAAAATTATTTCTAAAATGTGGTCTTGATGTATGTCTTTATCTTAATTTGCAGACTGTTGAATATTTTTTTGTATAGAGAAGTGAAAAATATATCTACTGGCTAATAGAAGTTGGCTGTATCATTTTATAAATGAGAAAAACAGGCCATTGTGTCCAAAAATATTAATTCTATTATAGTTAAACATCAGATTCATGCAGAGTTTTTAAGTGCATTTATAAATGCAGTTACCATAAATCAGTTAATTAAAATAAGAATTAAAGAAAAACAGATTCAGATTGGAAATACACTTGCATGGCTTTAGTGAAAATGCATTTCATCATTGCACAAAGAAACAATTTCAAGAAAAAAGTAAAAATTGTCAGGAAATAGTTAATTAAATAAAATTGTCAGGATATCCTCACTAAGTTTGCAGATGACACTGAATTGGGTAGAAGTGTTGATCTACCGGAGGGCAGGAAGGCTCTGCAGAGGGACCTGGACAGATTGGATCAATGGGCTGAGGTCAGCTTTATGAGGTTCAGTGAGGCCAAGTGCCAGGTCCTGCACTTCAGTCACAACAACCTCAGGCAGTGCTACAGGCTGGAGCAAGGGTGTCTGGAAATCTCCTAGTGGGAAAGGACTTGGGTGTGCTGGTTGACATGACTGAACAGGAGTCAGCACATGCCCAGGGGGATAAGAAGGCCAATAACATCCTGGCCTGTGTCAGAGAGAGTGTGGGCAGCAAGACCAAGGCAATGATTGTACTTGGCACAGGTGAGGCTGCACCTCCAATCCCATGTTCACTCTTGGACCTCTCATTCCAAGAAGGACATTGAGGTGCTGGAGCTTGTGCAGAGAAGGGCAATGGAGCTGGTAGAGGGACTGGAGCACAAGTCTGATGAGGAGCAGCTGAGGCAGCTGGGAGTGTTTAGCCTGGAGAAAAGGAGTTTGAAGGGAGACCTTATCGCTCTCTACAAGTCCCTGAAAGGAAATTGTGTTGGAGGTGGGGGTTGGTGTCTTTTCCCATGTAAAAAGTGGTAAGACAAAAGCCTTCACAGCAATGGTTTTGAGCATTGGAACAGGCTACCCAGGGAAGTGGTGGAGTCACCATGCCTGGAGGTACTTAAAAGACGTACAGATGTGGCCCTTAGGAACATAGTTTAGTGGTGGACTTGGCAGTGCAGGGTTAACTGTTGAACTCTATGATCTAAGAGATATCCAGCCTAAATGACTATGATTCTGTAGCAGGAAGGTAGCAGAAAAGCTCTGTGGTAGCATTGGAAGAAGGTCTGTATGAGGCTTAAAATGGTGTCTTGTAAAATCAGACGTCTGCTTAGGGTGTCACCATAGTAATGTTTTTTTCTTGTCACATTTTGCACTTGTGCATTTTACACTTGGCATTTACTGCACAGATTGCACCGAACCTTATGTTCTTATATGTATAGTATAATTTCAAGAACATTTATGGTAAGAACTTTTGAGGTGACATAAAGTATATCTGTAACATTTCCTGCTCTCTATTTCTTAGTGTTTTAGACATGAGCTGCATTAAGCTGAATTTGAGTGTACACCTGAACTGAACCATGTTACTTACATGGTTGTTTTCCTTTGAGCATTAGAAGTTTAGCTTCTTTTTCATTGCTTTCAATTGTAGTCATGGAAGGCTAACTCGGAGCTTTTCTTTCTCTTTTTGCAAAACAGACATCTGGAGCTTTGACAGGTGTACCAATTTCTGGGGTAAGTCCTACTTCAACTTAGATTCTGTCTTGACAACCTGATACTGCATGAACACAGCTTCACAGGAAAAAGCTTTAAGATGAGTGAATCCTGCTATGAATTAAGTTGATGTTTTTTTAGTTCAGGTTAAACATGAAGTTAAATTTGGAAGGTGAATTATTAGTTGGCCTGATTCATTGTTATTAAGGTCTGGCTGTGGAAATACAGCTGACAGCTTTAATGTGCTGCTGTTGGAAACAGGATTTCTAAGTAAATGAGTAACATTATAACATGGAAACTCTGCTCCATATATATATAAGAAGTTCTGTATATACGTAGTTCAGAAATGCTGGACACATTCTCAGCTTTTTCCAATGCAACATGAATAAAGGTAGAAAATTTTAATTTTTATTTATTTAAATTTTCCCCCATAAGTAGCACAACACATTTCATTTTTAGTTTTTATGAAGGAAAAAGTAATTAAAAAGCACAGCTTGTCTCTATAGGTTTTTCCTCACTTTCAGTTACCTGGGTGGTGCTTTGAGTTATAGTAAAATATATCTGTTCATGTTCCTTTTTCATGAATGTAATTCATGTGCAGGCATTTGCTAAAAGAAAATATCTCTCACTTTCAGTGCTTGGGTGACCAGTCTGCTGCTCTTGTTGGGCAAATGTGTTTTAAAAATGGGCAAGCAAAAAATACGTAAGTTATTATTGAAGTTGGAAGATAAACACTGCTCTGTTTTGAATTTAATATTATATTATCTTTCAAGCTGACTCCCAAATGCTTTTGTAGTTAGCACTTAATTACAGATCTTCTGTTCGATTGTGTTGACCTACAAAGTAAACTATGTCCTGACTTTTATACAAAGTAGCGAAGATGTTAAAGTTAAATGGCTTATAAGGTAGTGTTTCCAATGCAGCCACTGTGAGGAAAGCATCTCTGTGTGACAGCAATTTTTCATTTAAAATTTTTGCAAAATACAGATTAAAACAGTAGCAGTATCATTTAAAGTGTGATCTAAAGTTAAACAAATACAGGCCTGTGAGTTAGATTGCACAGACTTGAACAGGACAGCATTGCTGGACGGGAAAGATCCCTTTCAGTTGCAGTGCTTAGTTTTGCTGCTCTGTCTAGATCATAGTGGAGAATTTTGCATTTGTTTTTTCCTATTTCTCAGCCTCTTAGTGTCCCTTGTTTAAAATAGCTGATCAGTTAAATTAAGCAACTGGGGTAATCAAACATTCATTTGAGGAAAAGCTCTCTGCTTAAATGACTTACTGTTCCATTTACAACCATGTGCTTTATTGAGCATGTAGGTACACGCACAGTATGGGACTTTCACAGGTATAATTACACATTAATCTATATTTGTGGCTAATTCACCTCCACTTTTTATTTTACATTTATGCACAAATGGAGTGGTTTAGTGGCCTCGTGTTTATTAAAACAAATATGGTTCTAAGTAATATTATCACAAAGTAATTTTATAATAAATGCTTTTATAACACAAAAGACCTTTTGGGGAAAAAGTGAACATCTAAACTAAAAGGTAAAAGTAAGATTTTTTTAACTTAGTTCTCTTATTGCTTTACTCTTTTTCTCTCCAAATATCAGTTATATTTGGAGAGAAAAAGAGTAAAGCAATAAGAGAAATAAGTTAAAAAGACTGTCTCAGTACTATTTTAAGCTATTCATTTTCAGGGGTTTAAAAAGGTAGGGAACTCATAATTTCTCAGAATAAGTTACAGTGGATTGTAGTATTTTGTACTCCTTTTATTAAACTGTGTCCTTATACATATGTGTATGCACACATATATGTGATGTGGTCTTCAAATAAGAAACATGCCACTTTTAGAAGTTTTTGAACGGAATATGTTTAAATAAAACCCTCTTCTTTGTGACAGGGACAAAGTTTCTTAAAATATCCCCTTTAATGTTGTTAAATATTTATTTTATAAAGTAGCTTTCATAATCAGCTTAAATTGAAGTAAGTAAACACTGCCACCAGAGAGGAATTCACACTTTTTCAGCCCTATCTGCTCCTTGATCAAGAAATAGCCAGAGAGAGAGGAATGTGACTAGATTTTTTTTAGATCCAGACTGCATTTAAATCAACTTTTTGAGGACGGTTTTATCATCAGTTAATGGTAAAATAACCTTCAAGGGTCAAAATGTGGTGTCTTGATTTTCCACAGGGGATTCATGGCTTGATGAATTACAGTAACAGGTTACCCTTTAAACACTCTTGTTTTAACTTTGCTTTATTTTCATGCTAGGTACGGAACAGGTTGTTTTTTGCTGTGCAATACAGGTCAGAAGGTCAGTTGCATTTTTGAGTTGTTGACTTTTTTTTTTGCAATATTTATTTAAGTTCTTGAATGCAGCTATAAGTTAGCCTTTCTTAGCCTTACTAACAACCATTAGATTGCCAGGCATAAGGAAAAGCACACACTGAAATCTGAAAGAATAGAAAGTGATAATTTGTTGAAGATGTTTCAGTAAGGCTACATTTCCTACCTCCTTAAGCTTCCAAACAGAACTTTTCATAGCAGTGTTTCTTGCCCTTTCCTTGTACAAGTTTCTTAATGTCATCTAGAGAGGGGTGAGTGTTATGTTACTTAACCTGAGTGTCTTTGCTATAATGAGGAGGCTTTTTTCTCCTTCTCTTGGCTATTTTATTTCTTCCCTTCATTTTCTGTCATTTCTTTGTAGCTGGAGTTGAATAAATAACTCGAAGCTTTGGCTTCCTTCTCATTTACATATCCTGAAGACCCCCAGTTCTTTGCTATAATGAGGCTGGAAAGATCTGTGGCAGCTTGTGGAGATGAGAATTAGCACCAGTGATCTGAGGGTTCTATGTCAGGTGTCTGTTTAGAGTGACTGATAATGTACTTTGCTTAAACTTTCCATATTTCATTTGAAGGTTTGGTCTCTTATTTATTATAATTTAAATGTTTTTCTTTAAGTATTTTCTGCCTCTGTTCATGCTTTACCTTTTCTTTCTCATTTCCTCATTTAGTCTGTGTTTTCTGAGCACGGTCTTCTAACCACAATAGCTTACAAACTGGGCAGAGACAAACCTGTTTATTATGCACTAGAGGTAAGTTCAGTAGTTTCTTCCTTTTTGTAGTGATACATCTTCTTGTTACTTTTGTTATCTGGTATTCTTATGTTATCTTGAGCTGGATGGAAATGAAAATAGCTCTGTATTACAGCTTGTGTGCCTCAAGGCTTGTGTGTGGTTTCGGTTTTCCCTATCTCCAATCTGAATCATGTCATCTAATAAAAATATTTCTTCAAGGCATCATTTAGATTTTCAGAGCAAGATGACAAAAACGTAGTTTTTGTTACTCAGTCTCTCAAGTCTTTAATAAATGTTATAAATAAATAAAACATAAAGATTTTTATACTAAATTTGGTTTTAAAAAAAGAGAAGGAAAAGTACTAGTGTTTCAATTATCCCCTCATAATAAAAGTCATAGCTAAATGCTTTTTATTTCTTCTGAAAGATTTTACTTCTAACTTTTAAATGTCTGAATCAAATTTTGGGGACAAAAATCCTCTAGCAATTTAGCTTTTTTTACCTACTTAATTTAGGTACCTACTTACAGAATTCTCCACATAAGTCTGAGCGCATCCAAATTCTGTAGGAAATTGTACTTTTAATTAAACTTCAGGTTTTGTTGTTCTAAAGCTCTGCTTCTGAAGCAAGGTCAGCTGAGCACCTATTTGTTACCAAGGCTTTATTGGGAACAGCAAAATGATTATTCTTCAACCTATATTGCTTAAGTGGACTAACTATTATAAATCTAATAGTTATTCTCAAAACACATATACTTAATTCTCTGCTCATATTGAGCTTTTTTAGAGAGCCTGATGTTTTCCATGTGAAACAAAGCCAACAGAGAGGATTTTGTTCGCTGGGAGAATAATTTGTGGCTTACTTTACTAGGGTGTGGCTTACTTTACCAGTACTTTACTAGGATGTGGGAGGCTGTGTTCATTTCCTCATTTGCCATGTTCTGTCAAGCTTTGGGATTTTTATTTTGTGTGGATGTTTGAGAGGTTTGTTTTATTTTTAACCCATGTTCTTAAATCAAGAACTGGAACTGTCTTGAGAGTGATTTGTGTTTCTGTATGTTGAAACACATGCATGTGTGCTTTGCTTATTCACTGTCAAGTCTTTCATGATAAAAGTCTGAAAACATGGCTTCAACAGAAGATGCTAAGTGTCCTTTGTCCTTTATCTCTGCTAGAATCAACTACAGTCTTCTGGTTAAGACAGTTGGAGAGGCTTAAAATGTGGATTCAGCCTTTTGTTTTAAATAAAACTGCTTTCTTGTAGCAGTAATAGCCAGCTGCTTAGGAAAAAACCCTTCTCCTTCTAGCAATGGCTTTAAATGAAAATTTACTTGAAGCTTAGTCCAGTAGACTTGAAATAGTCTTGTAGAGAAGTCCATTTGGACTTTGGAGTGAGATGGGAGCCATGGCATTCATTTGTGATATGATGGAACCATTCAGGCCCGAATTCAAAAATTCAGAGCAATTTTGCTGTCAAATGCACCAGAACCTAAATTTTCTGTCTTTCTGGGTATTTGTGTTTAGACTAGACATTCTTGTTTCTTTAAATCAAAGCATAAAAATCTTAATTTGTAAGGAAAAGAAGTTGAATGCTACTGGACCTCATAAGTGTACATTCAGAAGAAGAAAAAAATTGTAAAGACAAGAAGACTGCTTAGAAAATGTCATTGTACCTTCCCCTCATTGAAAAAAGCATACCATATGCACCTTTTCTACATAGAGCCTGTGTAACAGGCAGCCCTTTTCACATGGCAGTCCCCAGATGCCAAAATCCTGTGGCTTGATTGTGAGCTTGAAGCTGTGCCTGTAAGTCTGCAGTTGGAGGCCACAGCTACCCCTCCTCTCCAGTCTTTTGGAAAGGAACACAAAGCTACCAGTTGCTGACTCCTAATGTAGTGATTTTGTTTCCTTCAGGGATCTGTGGCAATAGCTGGTGCTGCTGTTCGTTGGCTGAGAGACAATCTGGGTATCGTTGAGTCTTCAGAGGAAGTTGGTGAGTATTCATAATTTAGAACTGTTCAGGCTTTTAAGTTTTCCAACGTCATGATGTCTCTATTGGTGAATGAAAGCTCAAAATAGTAAAGAAAAGCTGGAAGATGTATATATTTTGCTCTGTTTAAAAAATTTGTTTTTCATACACGAGCTGACTGTTGTTGATACATGTATTTCATAGATCCTGTCAATACAGTCTTGGAAACTTCATTTTGTCTTACTTTATTCTGCCAAACTCATCAGCTTCATTTTATTGCAATCTGTACT
>WEIV01015513.1:47925-128462 GCA_013390005.1 Calyptomena viridis
AGTGACATAGAATAAAGTACTGCTGGAAAAAGACAGACAGAAACTTCACCCAAGCTTCTGCTTTTGAAGCTGTGCTGACAGCCTCTAAATCCTCAGAAGGTTGTGAAGGAGTTTGGAAGTAGCATTCTAATTCTCTCATTCTTGTACCAGAAGTCAGGGTAGAGTTTACAGGGAACTGAACTGACAGTCTGGTTTGTTGTCTGCTTCTCTTTCCTTGTCTGTCCTTTCATCCATTCCCTCTCATGTGACAGCTCAATGAACTTTCCAGCAGAAAATTATCCCTCTTTTTGCTGGGCTATTTTTCTGCTGGATTAATGACCTCAGCTGACTCACCGAGGAGTGCAGCAAATGTCAGAATGTGAGACAGGACATGTGGTTGAGACTAGGAGAGAGGGGAATAAAGCTCTCACACTGAGTGAGGGTGACGTTCACTGTTTGAGCAGATCTAATACTCCCCCATACTTCAGTCAATGTGCTTTTATCTCAATGACAGGAGTGCCTGATCAGGTCTCTGGACAAATTTCGATGAACAGATTAAGACCTATTGACACAGATAAAATATATGTACATTTTTCAAAGATATATTAATTCTGTATTAATTAATTTATACATTAATTCTGTGTTGTCAAAAACAAAGTTCTTTTAATTCCAGTTAAAATTGAAGTCTCTGGAAAACCCTTTAATTTCACATTCATTGGAGGTCTTGCCTGTTTTGTTGTGACATTCAGTCCTCCTGAGTACCTTGTTATCCAAAAAGCTCCTTCCTTATGCAGTGAGATGGTATTTGGTACATTTTTAGTTCCAGAAGTCATTATGGAAAAATAAGCAATTTTTCAGTTCTAAGAGCTGTACAATGTTGTCATTAGACAAAATTTGCATACTTGGATACTTTGCTCTTCGTCCAATCTCCATACAATAGAGATAGCAGCAGCATGATCATGCTTTGTTTTGTTCCTTCATCCCTTCCTGGTTTCTAGCATTATTTTCATTTTTTTTTTAATCTCTACTGAGTGCATGATGCTCCAACATGCTCTTGCATAGTGGTAAACAAAACCAGAGCCTCCAACAGTGCTGAAGTTCTGGATGGTAAAAAGGGCAGATAATACTGACTGAAACAAATGTAAAATGATATATTTGAAGGAAATAAAAGGTGGAGAGCAGTACGAGTGTAGTACTGCAAGCAGACTTTGCTGCTGTGCTATAAGTCCTGTTTTCCAGGTTATTTCTAGTGCATTGAACAGTGCAGGCCCATGGACAGATGCTGCCACCATAAAAATGGCCTTAGTGTTACCTTGTAATTTCTAACGTTTATTTATCCTGTGGCAGTTCCTTTAGTTAATGTGAAGATTTTCTGGTAAGGGACCTTACTGACTTACTTCCTGGAAATGGGGAGAATCTACTGGACAGTCTGTCTCTGTGTAGTTTTTGCTACCTTGCAAACCTATAATTTCTTTGTTCTTTTTTAAATAGCATGTTGGCTTTTCCCAGTAAGGATTGTATAACTGGGTACTTTGTGAGCTACAGAACAGGGCAGAATGCATTGTAGTTTTGGTCTTTTTGTGATCTGTGTTGCTTTGTCGTTTAAAACTGAGAAAAGCACACTTCTTTTTTAGTCAAATAAATTGAAAAATTACAGAGAGAAAATCATTCTGCACTTATTTATGCCTAACTTGTCAACAAAAATTATGCACTAACCTTAAAAAATGTATATGAGACATTTAATGTACTGCTTTTACAAAACCCTAGAAAACCCACTATTCTGTGTTTAATGGTGCATGTAGGGTAATGCCATGGCATTACCAGTACCTAAGGTATGAGGCAAATCTTATGTTTTTAGGAAACCCTCTAAAAAACATATTGATAGGTATCAGTGATTTAAATACTCCACTCTTACTTATCCCCTTTTCAGTTATCTGCTGTGCCCAAAAGGAGGAAACATAGTCTTATAAAAAAATTACACTAAGAGTTTATTTTTGCTGTCTTGTTTACTGTAAAATTCTCAGATTTCAACAACTAATTCAAATATTTGAAGAGGGTACTCTTTCAAAATAGTTCAACATTCCTCAGTTCCTATAGAAGTGTCTTCCAGATTGCCACTTCAATGTTTTAATCTTTAGTGCATCAAATTAGAGAAAGTATCTGGACAAACTGTAATCAGCTAAAGGACTACTTTTAGTATTGTTTCTTCCTTTGTTATCTTTCATAAATGTTGTAGTTGTCATCAGCTTTTCTTCAAAATTCTTCTTCTCAGGCCACATAACAGCACATAGGCGACATATAGAGCACTGGAGGAGAAAGATCTACACCAGGATTTCTGTAATGAACATGATGCACATGCTGATGTTAAACAAAACTGTATTGTCACTATATCTGTTTTGACCTTTTAATATATAGGAGAAGAGAATGATCTACTTAATGCTCTTCAGCAAATGCTGAAGTATCAGTATTTTACACTCAGAAGGTATCATGAATTTCTCTGCAATTAAATTGTAACATATATTACTCTTATTTAAGATCTTAGATGCCATGAACAAGGACTGTGGGATACCACTAAATCAGTTACAAGTAGACGGAGGAATGACCAATAACAAAATTCTCATGCAACTCCAATCAGACATTCTTTGTATTCCAGTAGGTAAGATGAAATTGCAGCTCCTATTTTCTTTTTAAAACTGAAAACAACATTGGTTTGCAATGGCTGTTGAGAGTAAATTGGATGGCAAATTATATTTAGATAGATATGTTGTATCTAGATATGTAAATCTTTGATTCTAATGTCAAAAAATTGTCTTCTCTGTGGTTTACCTCAGTAAAGCCATCAATGCCTGAAACAACAGCTTTAGGAGCTGCTATGGCAGCAGGAGCTGCAGAAGGAGTTGGAGTTTGGAGTCTGAATCCTGGAGATTTGACAGCAGTAACATGTGAACTATTTGAACCACAGATCAACACGGAGGGTAAAATCCTTTTATGTTATCTGAGTTGCAGATTTATTTTTTGACCAACAGATCAGGTTCTCTCTTTATTTTAATCTCACATGCTGATATAAAATGAATATCCTATGAATATTCTCAAAAAAGGTTGAAGATCAACTTGGTAGTGTTTGGTTTAGAGAAAAGTGCATTGGTTTTTTTTCTCTAACATTTTGTGGCGATCCATCCATAAGACAAAGGGATCATCCAAGATCCACAAATGTGTGCAGTTAGGATGACACTTAGATGGTCCACAAAAAATCAGAAAGTTTTCTAATCCATTTATTAATTTGTTATTAACATATAATAACAAATTAATTTTTTTTAATAATAGTCCCTGACCTATTCTAAAAGTACAGGGAAGGGAGAGAGAGAGAGAAAGAAAGGGAAAGGCAGAGAGAAAAAGAGATCATCAGCCCTGGTTCCAGTGTGAATCCCGCTGATGGGATGTCAGTCCAGAATCCAGTGTCAATCCAGCTGATGAGATGTCAGTCCAGAATCGAATGTCAGTCCAGCTGATGAGATGGGATGTCAGTCCAGAATCCAGTGTTGATCCAGCTGATGGTATGTCAATCCTGAATCCAGTGTCAATCCAGCTAATGGATGTCAGTCCAAAATCCAATGTCAATCCAGCTGATGATATGGGATGTCAGTCTAGAATGCAGTGTTGATCCAGCTGATAGGAGGTCAGTCCAGAATCCAGCGTTGATCCAGCTGATGAGATGGGAAGTCAGTCCACAGTCCAGTGTCAATCCATCTGATGAAACGTGATGTCAGTCCAGAATTCAATGTTGATCAGCTGCTGGGATGTCTGTTTGAAATCCAGTGTGAATCCCGCTGATGGGATGTCAGTCCAGAATCCAGTGTCAATACAGCTGATGGGATGTCAGTCCAGAATCCAGTGTTGACCCAGCTGAGATGGGATGTCAGTCCAGAATCCAGTGTCAATCCAGCTGATGGGATGTCAATCCAGAATCCAGTGTCGATCCAGCTGATGAGTTGGGATGTCAGTCCAAAATCCAATCTCGATCCAACTGATGTGATGGGATGTCAGTATAGAATCCAATGTTGATCCAGTTGATGGGATGTCAGTCTAGAATCCAATGGACAAGCTTGAGAAGCGGGACCACGAGAACCTCATGAGGTTCAGCAAGGCCAGATGCCAGGTGCTGCACGTGGTCCAGGGCAATCCTGGAGTCACAGAATCAACTTCAGGATCATCCAGTCCTACAGTCATTCCAGCACTACCATAATCACTCCTAAGCCATGTCCCTCTGACCTGCATCCAGACTCCAGAACTCCCAGAATCAGCATAAGTCCTCTTGTTGGTGAAGGCTTTTTTTACTGCTTATAAATCTTCTTATTGGTGAACATGCAGAAAATGTATAAAATTTCTTTTATTTGAAAAAGGGATTTTGTACTTTCTCTGTGCAAACAAGCACTATTGTGCAAAAGAGTGGAAACACTAATATTGTAGTGTTTGGTTCTTAAGTACTTGTAGTTGTATTCCTGTGCATTGAGAGGCTTTTCTGTGCTGATTTCTCAATTTCAGAAAGTGAGTTTCGGTACGCCAGGTGGAAGAAAGCTGTAATCAAATCTATGGGCTGGGAGACGTCTGAAGGTACTTCCAATGGTAAGTCAAAAATTAATGCAGGTCAAGTATTATTAATTAGCCAGTTAGCTTTTTCTGTTCATACTATCTCTGGACTATTGCAGTGATTTAAAGACAATTAGTTAAACCCACTTGTAGGTCTCTAAAAACAGAAAATATGAAATCAAGACTAACTGCATGTTTTACAAAATGTCATTGGCTTACAAAAGAAAAAATCTTACCTTGAAGAAGAGATACAACGCAATTGTAAGACAGTGCAGGGATTTTGTAAGCTTTCTTATACCATAACCTCATGTTGCAAAGGAGAATAGTTCCACCCTGTGATTTTTCTTGCTGTATCTTGCTTTTGTTATTTGCTTATAAAAAGGAGGGACTGATATACACATGAAAATCTATTTGGCCCATAAGGGCTAAGAGCAAGAAGTTATCATAAAGTGAAGAATTATGTAGATGTACTGTTCACACACAAAGAATTTAAAAATACTTGTGAGGGACCAAACAAGATCTGTCTTTAGAAGTTGAAGGCTTTCTCATCTCTCAAGTTTGAATTGAATTAAAGCTGCAGTCTTCAGTGATCTATAATTTAAATTTGCATTTGAACACTATTTCAGGATAAGTTTTTAGTTCTGAATTGTCCTATCACACATCATTTCATTTCCCTTTTGCTGGAAAAACTGTTAGAATGAAAAGTATTAAGTTAAGAATCCTCAAAACATAAACTCCCTCCACAATCCAAAATCCATAGTTGGAGCCCTCATGAAGGAGCTGCATGAAGTCTCTTTATTCTTGAAAGCTAAGATTTTCCTCTTGCTATCCTATATCGTAGTTTAAGTATTTTATATAACACCATGGATTACAAAAAATTCTGCCAAGGCTATTGGGAAAGGGAACAAGTAATTTAGTGTGAGCAACATGATTCACTTCAGTATTGTCCATTATGATTTAATACTCTGATGCTTCTCTTACTTATATATCTTTCTTTTCTTTTGAAGAATAAAAAATTCTGCTTTGTAGGAAATAAAACTAGATCTTTCAGTTCATGCAAAAAGAGATATGTTTATAAAAACTTACCTCACTGATTATCTGGTTTAACACCTGAGGGCAAAATGTTATTTTCCTTGGTTCTTGCTTTGAAATTTTGTCTTCTGTCTGCTAGGGAGAGTTAAGATTGAAGAATGTTAGAAATGAGCTCAACCTAGATAGTGCTGACAGTGGAATTTAGATTTGAACTCTTACACTGAGAGCCTGTTTTGAATTCTTGTGGGGTTTATGCGTAATTTTTTTAGCTTTTCTGCAAATGTCATTACATTTGGGTTTTTTTTGCTGTTCATATGATCTTTAACACATACAAATTTATATATATATTTCTCTTTTGATTTGCTTGACTGGAAACAACCTCCCCTGGATGACATCAGGTGACACTAGTATCTTCTGTAGTCTGCCTTTGGGTGTTTTTATTATGAGTAGCATGGTAATGTTAATCGGAGCACAGTACCTCTCAGGTTAGTTATTATTTGAACTAGATCACTTTAAAAGCTATCTGCACTAGTTTAAGTGTTGGGGATTTTTTTGTATTACATCTGTTTGTTTCCAGCAAAAAATGACTGATGCTTTTTTGTTGTTCATGCACACAAGTGTTTGACAGTGTGAATCAGGCATAAGATACCCAAGGGAACCAAGAGAAGGCCAGCTCGAATTCATCCTCATGTGCCATGAAATTTGTAATTGTTAGATGTGCCTCTCCCTTTATATCTATGCAGATTGCACACAGTTTATTAAAGGGATATAGGTTGAAGCAGCCTGGCAGTTTTGCATTGCCTGCATTACGGGCTGCATTGCACTTAGAATAAGGTTCCATCCTTTATCCTGTATTTCTTCTTATAATGTTTGTAATTATTTTGAAGATCTTGTTAAAATGAAGTGAAAACTTCTGTGCCTGAAAGGCTTCATGCACCCCTTTGATTTTTCTGATCCCCTTGGAACTATTGTATTGTTTTATTGTATTGTTAGAAATCTTCATCTACTAAATCTATAAAATATTCTTTTTGTACTTTGCTCTTGATGGATAAGTGAATTAATTTTGTCTAGAAGAGAAGAGACCCTAAAAGGCTTATCTGCAAAACTGAGGAAGGGACTGTGTGCATATGCAATGAAGATGCATCTTCAACCTATTAATATATGATTTATTTTAAAAGAAAATTCTTAATATGGATGACAGTGTTAGTTACTTATGCCAGAAGTAACACATTTCATTAAGATATGGTAAGAAAAAGAAGTTTATTTGATGATGTCATTTGTTCTTTGTTGTTTCAGAATTTCATTCCAAAGGAAGTATTTTACAGTATAGGCATTGTTGCTGCTTAGTAAGCTTTTTGGGGGTGGTTGTTTAGTTTTCTTTCTTTGTTTTGGTTTTGGTGGGATAGGCAGGGGATGTTAATTAAACAGACAATTGAGGACTCTAGTATGGTCCTATGATGATGTGTTTGTATTTTGTTTCTACTCATTCAACCTGAATTAACTATTCAATTGTAATTCTCCTTGCATAGAAGAGACTGTTGGAGCTTGTAGGAGAATTAAAATCAAACTAAACAAATTCTAGGCAAAAATCAAACTGAACAAGTGGATTCACAATGATTTCCTAACTCTGGAATGTGTCTGTGAATGAGAAAAATCAAAAAATCTTGATTATGGAGAATAAAATAAAATCAGCTGTGAATAAGTGGGTAAATTTTTAACAAACTGAACAAAGCAACTTAAATATAAATTCCAGGTCAGGTTCCTCACTACACAGAGGATACATAATATAATGTGAAAATCAATGATAAGTGGGGAGATAAGCAACTTAAATCCTGTGTTTACTGCTTTATAAAAACAACTAATCACTAACCTGCATATAAATACCTAAACCTGCACTTTTTCTCCCTTCCTTAAGCTTGTCAGTGCCTTTCTGACCTACAAGTGGGAAACATACTTGTCTCAGCTCACTCTGGCCTTCAGAAACCATTTTTGTCCTTGTTTTCAGATAACAGTGACTATCAATATGGTTACTGTTACTAAGTGTATATATAGTTGCTATATACACACCAATATAATTACTGTATATATGAATTTATTGGTTTATTGTTTACATGGTAAGCTTGGGGATGGGAGAAATTGTAAGAAATTTCCTTGTCTTACTTGTTTTAAAAATGATGTTGTCTGAAAAGAAATAGTAACAGTGATAATATGTATAGGTTGTAGTTTTTCCCAGCTGTGTGTTAGAGTAGAACATGATATATAGAATTTGTCTTGCTGATTGGAGGGCTGCTTCCCCCTTAGACAGTCTGGTAAATATTGGTTTGCTTTTAAAGGCCAGAACTTGCTGACCAGACTTTCCTTCTAATTCAGTACAGAAACTTCATTTAATTAGTTTGTTACATTTTATCTTTTAATGAAACATTGAAACTCCAACACAGTCATCAGTGCAGTATTTTTGAGGATTGAATTTAGTGAGGATTGAATTCATCCTTCATGTGCTGAAACAGCAGTAAGTGTTGCATGGGAACAGTGCTGTTGTTGAACATGTCTCTCTAGGGCAGGGCCATGATTTTACAGCTACTGAAACACGAAGGAAAAATCTGCTGTGCCAGAATAGAGAACACTAATGTGACAAAACCCCATTTACAGAACTGCTAAGCTGCCTTTTCATGTGGCACCTGATGACTGAATTTGAAGAACAATACTGTATTTCATGATATCATTTCATAGTTTTATCAAAATCAGGTGAATTACTTGTACCTTATTTTATGATCTTCATTCTTCTCTCCCAGGGGAGAAAGGGCCTTTATTTTGGTTTATTTCACTATTGAAGCAAGCTGTGTATAGCAACTGGAGTCCTTTCGCTAAGATTTTGTTAGGTTTTTCACACTAGTTTTGGAAGTGGACACCTAAGAGATATCAATATATTTTGTAGCTGTAATTTTTTTTTGGCAGAGAGGGGGTAAAGTTAACTAAAATTATCTTTTATTAGACTCAAGTTTAAATAAATGCCTTTGCATGCTTAAATTGACATCTCTCAAGTGAGGTATAGTGGGGATTGTCTTTATATGGGATCCTATGTGATATCTGGAGTGTAAAGTTCTTTGACTTTATTATTACAGAATGAGATGTTAGTGCTGATAGTAATACTATATTCTTCCTGCTGAAGTACTCTGTGGGGGCATTCTTAAAAATCTGTTTTTACTTTTTAGTTTCTTGTGTTGTGATAGTTACTGCCAAATTGCCTACTAATTTACATATAGGGATCACTATGCCGTTCTGCAAGATAGTTGCTGTAATATTTCCCAAATATCTGAAAGTTGAGCTCATATCCAGAAGAAAATAAGCTTAGACTACCTTCCTTCAAATCTTCTACTTGTTAAAAATTTACCCATCTTAATCGTGTGCTCTCTGCTCTCCTACTATGTTCACATCCCACACACTTAAAAGCTGACTTATCTGGTGTCACAAGACACATCTACTTTATAATTGCAGTAGTTGAAAACAAAAGTTGGTTTTACTGAATTCCTCCTATGGCTCAGCTGTGTTATAAAGTGTTGTTAAGGTTTTAGAGTAAGTTCTGTGTTCCTAATGCATGCTTTCTCTTGTTTAAGGTAAATGAGACTGCTTAATGGACTTGATGGGTGCGGCTGATTTTTTGTTGCGGTTTGTTTTGTTGTCAGAAGAGATTCTGCCATCAACGTGATTATGCTACTTGTGTGGTTCAATCTATTCCTGAATCCATCTGTCACCAGTCCCTGAGTAACCTTCCAGTGGTGCACTGAAAATTCTGTCTTCAGCCCTCCTTTACTCTGTTCCCTTCCCCATCAACTACAACTGCACTGGAGGCCTTTGCATGAACTATCTCACGTTATCCTCTAAAATTTCACAAGCCCAAGCTTTGTTTGAGAAAGTGGCATAACAAAAACCTGCAATCTCTGAGGTAGTGATGGCAGATGTTTAGCTGTCCTTTTCAAGGTTTTGGTACTTCATGCAACACACTGCACAAAGTTATTGATGCACTGTAGAACTTTGTAAACATCTTAAATTCTTCCAGCTGCTGTGAATTTTCATGTCTGTGGTTGCCAAAGATGTTTTATTGTAGTGGTCACTGGTCTGAAACACCTTCAATGGTACAAACCTTTGAAACACTAACCCAAAATGGATTACCAGTAGCATGCATTGCTATCAATGAATAGGTTGTGATATGGTCCACAGAGTACTGTTGAAATGTACAATGACAAAGTTAGAAAGTTTGGTTTGGCCTTTGGCACATGGAGTCAGCTTAAGTATTATAAGTATTTAAGACACTAAGTCGTGTAGCTGTACCTTTAAAGAGGTGGGAAAAAACAGATACTGTATTTCATCTTCTTGTGTTTTTGTGTTAGTTTGGAAAGACAAGTTTGACTCAGCATGGTATTGACAGGACAGCTGCCTTGTCTTCAGCAACTGATAACTCTTAAAGCTACTCTGTACAATTCACTTTTCTTGACCAACATTGCAAATATTCTGTTGTCCTGCTTAGGGATATTTTAGTGACGATTTGTTAAACTTTTGAAAGTTGAAACTAACTTAGTTTTCCTTAAAGAGGGTCCACTTCAAACTAAATATCAGTGCTTTATTTGTTGATTTCATTTAGTTTATCTCAGGGACCACAATATCCCTTTCAGTTTCCATGTCCATAGTTTTAACAAGTTGTCACAAAATATGCTGGGACAATCCAAAACCCTGGCTCAGAAGAGTAAGTACTTGGCATCTGAACTGGGCCACTGGAATTCACAGACAATGTACGTGACAACTCAGTCAGGTCCACTTTGAAACCTTTTGTTTTCCACATGTAAAGGAGTGAGACAGTAATCTTATCTTCAGCTTTCCTGTTTGTACCAACAGCATCCCAAATGCCAGCCTTACTGGTTAGGTCAGAGAAAAGGTGTTTTTGTATAGTGTCATTAGATGAGTATGGAATGGTAGTGAGGTTAAATGTGGGAACAACATGGAAAATTTCAAAGATTTGTTTAAATGCACTAGGAGTTAAAGGGAGCGGGTTTTGTGTACGTTTGTTCTTAAAGATTTTTTTTGTAACAAAGTTTGTTTTTCTTTGTTAAACTATGATTAGAAGCTTAGTTTTTAAAAAGATGTTAAATATATGTGTCTGAAGCAATGGATTGCACAGAAGTTCAGGTCTGTACAATATACTTAATATCAAGTGCATATTAATTTCCTTTTTATTTTCAAGTGCAATGACCTTTGAAAATGTGACTTTTAATTTAGAAGTTAGGGAAGGAACATTTTTGTCCTGTGGTTGCATATATAACTTCAGCAGAGAGGGGGGATTTTGTGCACAGGTGAAAGTATAACATCATTCAAATCCCATCTCTCCTGTAAATACTCATATGTGGGGTGTGACAGCTGAAATTTCTGGTGTTTCCAGTTTGTATCGGAAAGGTGAGGAGTGAAAAAAGAACATGATCCCACAGAAGAATCTTTATACTCCTTACCTTTACTCTGAGCTGTCACTGACTGTGCTGTACCCCAGGGAAGAGGAGTAAGAGCAGCCTGTGGAGCTTGGGGTCAGGGGCAGCACACACCTCAAACACTGGGCCTCTGGGTATGACGTCTTGCCAAAACCACTGAAGTGCTGAACCTGGGCACGATTAATGCTGACATGTTGCCTTTACCTGTGGTATATGAGGCAGGGGAGAAGCTCATCCAGAACAATTAAGAGAGGGATTTTTTGCTGCTTTTCTGACTTATCTTTTACTGGGAAACACAATTCTTATTAATTTTTCACCGAGTAAAAATCATCATTTTATTTTCAATTGCTGTTGCAAATGTTTTTTAAGAGTTTCACACCACTGTTAACTTTCTACCAACATAGTTGAAATATATTGTAAACTGCTTGTTGGCGGGGAGGGGACAAACGGTTCAAGTTAGCTTTTTGTGAAGCTGTGATTTATTTTTTTCTATAAATTACCAGTTTATAACTTCTTAATTGAGAAATGCATTAACTTGGTAATAAAGTACCATAAATTAATTGATGTAAGGTGTTGGTTTGTTCTTATACATTATCTTTCAGACACATGGTCATTAATGTTTTTCATAGAAGGCAGCAGAGCAGCCCCTCTCACAGACGTGCTTTGACTTGCTCAGACGTACAGATCAAATACATGCAGTACTGCCTTCTGCTCCAGTGATACATTCAGTCTCTGGATTAGAAATCACATTTCCTCAAGTCTCTCCATGTTCAGGAAAAAGCAGGAATGTACAAGTAAAACAGCAGGAAGGAACATGGTCAGAATACAGGTTTGATCCAAAGGGGTGGTGGGGCCAATACACCAAACACTTTTTGGTCTTGTACCATAGTCTGGTGATTGCTACAGATTCAACAGCTGTTATGAGCTGAAGGGAGAAATGTTCATGAAATAGAAAACATTGCTGAGGGCACTAGCCAGGAGCATAAGGTGTTTGTGTTATTTTAAGAAAGAAAATGTGGTGTATGATGTGGGTACATTTAAGCAGTGTGCCTGCCGCTTTCTTATTTGTTCTGTCTGTGGCTTCCAACTGCCTTCTCTCTACATCTAGTGCTCCATGATTATACAAGGATTTAGCCTTCTGTCGTCTACAAATCTTTAGTCCCCTATATTGAAATCAGCTCTGTGAGTCATAAGTAACACACACACATGCACCTGGAAACAAAAAGGCACTTAAATTTCATATGAGCACTCAAACCTTGGGTAACATGTTATTACTCAATATCGGCCTTCTCTATTGGCTCATGAGACTCCAGTGTCTTCCTTTCACATGGCAAAATTACAGCCTGGCCCTGCACCAGAGCATACTCAAATTTTGTGACTCATCAAGACGGCATATTATGAGATTAGAAATTTATTAATTTAATTGTTATCAGAAGTTTATAAATAATTTTTGTTCAGTGAAAGCTAATACAGTGTCTATTACTGGAACTCTATGCAGTATAAACAAACTTCTTAATATCCATGTCAGGATCCAAGCTATAATCTTTCCATCTAAAGAACCCTAGATCTGTATCAAGTATTGGAATGCTGTCCCATTATGAGGTGTAGGCTGGGACCAGTATGATTTTTTTTCCTTAATTATTATAATTGACTGGAATTTATGGAAGTAGTACTCATCAGTCTTGGAGATAAAAACAGGCAAATGAGTAGCAGCCCTTTAAAGCTGGGAAGTGGCACAGGAACACTGCTGGAATGATTTGTCCAGATGGACCAATGCTGTCCTGAGGGATCTCAGCAGGCTGGAGAAATGAGCTGACAGGAACCTGACAGAGCTCAGCAAGGGGAAGTACCAAGTCCTGCCCCTGGCAAGAAAGAACCTGTGCACTGGGACATGCCGGAGGCCAACCTGCTGGGAAGCAGCTTTGCAGAAAAGGTCCTGGTGGACACCACCTTGAACCATTGTTTGCAGCAATTGCAACAAAGAAGGCTGGGGCTGGATCAGGCAGAGCATCACCAGCAGGTCATGGGAGGTGATCCTTCCTCCCTACTCAGCTCTGGTCAGACATATCTCTTGCCCAGAGAAGTTGTGGGTGCCCCGTCCCTGGAAGCGTTCAGTGCCAGGTTGGATGGAGCTCTAAGCAACCTGGTCTAGTGGAAGATGCCCTTGCCCATGGCAGGGGGGGTGGAACTAGATCATCCCTTGGTCCCTTCCAGCCCAAACCATTCTATGATTCTGTGATACCTGGAGTGCTGGATCCAGTTCTGGGATTTGCCACTATGAGAGAGACAGAGACATACCAGAGGGAGACCTGTGACAGGCCACAGGGATGGATAAAGTGTTAGAGCATTTATCATGTGAGAGAAGCCGAAACAACTTGGAGCACTCATCTTGGAGAGAGCTCAGATACAAATTCCTGACAGAGTAAAAGCCATGAATCCAGACCCTTCTCAGTGGTGCCCAGTGACTGGAAAAGAAGTAAAGGGCATAAGCAAACACAGGAAATCCCATTCAAAAAGTTTTACTCTAAGGGTGGTCATACAAGGGAGGAAGTTGCTCAAACAGGTGGAGTCTCCATCCTCCAAGATAATCAAAACTCTGTGGAACATGGGCCTGGTGTCACTGGCCCTGCTCTGAGTAGGGTGTTGGCCCAGACAATCAGAGATGCCCTCCTGCCTTAGCCCTTCTGGTTAGATCAGCCACAGCTCATCTCCAGCACAGGCTGAAGGCTTGAGCCAGCTCAGAATAAAAAAAAGTCCATCCTAGTTTACTTGGAAAAAAGCAGTTCACTTTGTATGAATCAGTTGTTACCCACTGCTGTATTTCAACATTAACATTATTCAACTGGCATTATTACTCTGTTATCCTGAGTAGGTATTTGCTTTGGAAGAGTCAGCCCTATTGTGTGGGCTGATTATCATACTTGGATTAGTCTCGATAGACATTCTTTTAAGTTGCAGTGGGGTTTTAAGTAGAATGCTTTCCAGATTCCTGATTGTGAAAAATAATACCCTATTTTTCACAGGCAATTATACCACCAGGTGGATCAAAGTAGCCCAAAAGGCAAGCATGGGGTAATGTGTTTCCAAAGATATCACGGTTAAATTGCAGTTAGTAAAACCTAAAAATATGGGTTCCTTAAATTTTTTAATAGGAAAACATCCGTTTGGGAGTCATTTCTTTTTGTCTGTAGTGTTTTTTCTTTAAATCTGTGGGCTGCTGTTCTGGGGGTTCCTTCTCTGACTGTCCTTCAAAGTACATCCACTTCAGCTGGAAGGCTCTCCTGCATTTTCAGTTCTGCAGAAATGGAACACTCTGAGAACTGAAGATCCAGCAGCTCTTGCTTCCTGATCACCTGACATGCTTCTTGGGTCTTGTGCAATTAGCACAGATCTTGCAGACAGGATGGCATTTGCCATCAGTTGTCACTGTCTAGAACAAGCATTTTCCCTCCCACCACTAAAGGCATTGCAGTTGTATTCTGTTTGTTTTGGTAACAGAGTGGGTTAGTCAGTGTGCTCAACAGCACTCACATTTCCTATGCTACATCACAAACAGCTTCAGGAGTTTCGAGTGTATCATTTCAGCTTCTTATTTTTTGCTAAGTTTTCTGACTGCCTCAGTCTTCTCTCTCTTTCTTGCTTAGATTGTCTTGCAGATGAGCCCATTAAAACCTGCCATGGAGCTTATTGTTTGATACAAATTCATTAACTGTTTGCCTTCAGCTTTTATGAGAACAGAAATCCCTTCTGTGTTGCTACTCCCTGTCCAACAATAGGAGGCAGCTTACAGTTGAGAGGATGCATAACACAAGTATTACTGTCTTCCTCTGTGTAACATTTCACTTTCTTCCACAAACACAAAGCTGAGTGCTGCCCTGTTAGGAAGGAAGGTTGCTTGAAAAACTATGTAAACTACTTCAATCTCTACCTGCTTATAACTAGAATCTAACTTAAAGTCTTTTGTGAAAAGCATTTTCTGTAAATGAATGTGCCATTACAGCTTGTCAACCTCAATTTTTCAGGGATAATTGATTCTTCAGTTGTACATTTTTGAAGAAGTGACTCTTCAGTAGAAAAAACTTCTATAACAAGATAAAATACCTTTAGAGATCTCACAGTACAAATACGGGAGACATCAGATATTCTCCAAGTTTTTTTGTTTTAAGGAAGAAAGGGAAATGGGGAAATCTGGAATGTGCAAGAACCGTGTCTTCATTGTGAAGCAAAATACAAGATGATAACTTTAATATTGTTCTCAGGTAAATTTCCAAACATGCATAATTAAATCTCATCAAGTCACTCTCCCCCAGAAAACAGGTTTGTATCACCAACATAAGCTAATCCTATTTGGACTCTAGTCTTCAACAAGGTGCAAATCACTTCATGTACAATATGATGCCTCTGTTCTGTAACTCTCTAATACTGAAGTCTTAAAGAAAACAAGTTGCACTTTGTCTTGCTTTGGATTTTAGCTCATTGTCAAACTTCTGTCTCAAGGGTTATCGGGGCTGTCATATCCAGCAACACATTTCACACCATGCCATCATCTCTTTGCCTGTTACCAGTCGTTTGGTTTGATTGCTCATATTACACCAACAGATGAGTGCATACAATGCAAGGTTTGTCAAACTTTGAAATGGTAACTAATGTTAAGCAATGGTAAGCGCAACTCATATTAGTATAATTAATAATTAAATTAAATGAAACATAATAGTGCCGAAAGATTTTATTTGCTAATCTTTAAATAGGTTATTTGCTTATTCATGAGGATGTGAAATACCAAGTCTCAATTGATGTGCAAATGAGCCACGCTGTATATTGGAATATGCAGGTATGGTTTTATTACTCAGTGTGTGAGGTAAGCCCTTAGGAAAGGTAGAAAAAAAAATACCCGAATTTTAGCAGTTCAGAACAGTGTAACGCAATAGTAGATCAATATAACAAACAACAGGATGGTTAAAGGTCTTAACAGTAGGATGACACTGGTTTACAGAATATCTTTAAATATCTGAAATAGTTGGAAAATTTCATTATAACTTCATTAAAAAAGCAAATCAGTTAATCCTTCTTGCTTTTCAAAATCTGTTGAAACTATCACAACAGCATTTGACACGCTATTGTCAAAAAGAAAATGTTGAAATCGTATTTTAAATATTTATGCAGAAGTGTGAGTCACAGCTGTACTACCTTACAATAGAAACAAAGATAACATCAGCATGTGAGCAGCTCAGTTACACACTGTAGATCAGTACTGCCAAACTAGTTTGCAGTAAATGTAGTATTAAACACCTATGAGGAAAGACATTAAGCTCTTTCATAATAAAGTTTTTTTTTAAAAAAAAAGGTGGTGTAGTACTTCTTGTTTACTGATATTCCTCTAAGATTGTTAATGTTACACATTTTGACCAAAAAGTCAGGAAGTTCCAGCACCAAGGTTACACACAAACCTAGTAGTCCATATCCATTAAAGTATAATTAGGTAATTTCTTTCTCTCAATGGATATTTCATCTTGGACACTGCTTAGACTTTGAAATAAACTTATATTCCATACGAAGAAAATGGATGTAAGTAAGATCCATTCATCTTTTGTTTCTCCTTTATTTGGAAGTTAGAGGTTTTGTAGGGCACCACATTATTGTGGTTCTTGAAATAACATTGAACTACGACTGTTGCACAGACACCTCCAAGATACCTCTCTCACCTTCTTCTCTGGCCCAGTAAACAACATAAAGATTTTATATTTATATGCTCAGAAGGCTACTAGCAGTTGTTTATTAGTTTGGGTTTGCTTATCTACTCTCTCATTCTGAGTCTAGACTTGGGTCAGTTAAAGCATTCCTGCTTCAGCATGGGAACAAGGTTTCTCCATCTGTTCCCTCATCTTGTGTGAGATAACATCTGGCAGTTTTAGATCATATGCAGACATGCACCTGTATAACAGGCCACATCATACTTTAAAGATGCATTTTTCAGACCATGTACTCCTTTATCCACCTCTGAAGTGGAATCCCTCCTCTTGATGGACAACCATGTAGCTGCAGCCCAAAAGAAAGACTATATGGAGCTCTGCCACCGTCCACATGTTGTGAGTTTGTTGGGATTGAAGGTAGTATGTCATAGGGGTTTCAGAGCATTTTTCAAGAGCATTTTTGATGCACTTTATACTTACCTTTGTATAAATTCCAATACTCCCTCTCTGTGCCAGCTTCAGTGCTGAAGCCAGGCCCACACTGTCACCCTTTGTCAGCAGAGCTGTGCTGCCTGTGGCCATAAGGATATTCTGCTCTGTTGATGACTTGTTGCCTGCACACACATAGTGGCAATGCTGTGCTTTCACTGACTTCACATGCATTTAGGTGAAGAGTGTTCTAAAATCTCTGTATTAGCACAGCAAGTTTGCTTTCCTGCTATCTTGTTTCTCTGCATTGAGAAAGGCTTTTGCAGAGCTCACCTTGGCCTCATGGGCTTGAACTAAACCAGACTCTTATCAGAGAGATTTCAACACCTCATTTTTCAGGGCAAGTCACATAATGCTTCTAATTTAAAGAAATTAGAACAAATACAGTCTATTCAAAAGTACTCTTTCTTCAGCAAAGAAAAACTTTCAAATCATACAAGAAAGGAATTAATGGTAAGAGTTTACAAAAAAGCCCCCAGTGACAGTGCCACTTCATTTGGGTGTGTACACGGGTAGGATCAATTGCTTCCTACAGTCCCCTTTGTCCTTAGACTCAGCTTTAGTAGCATCCCATATGGTGGAAATATTCCAAAGAACAGGAAATAAATTTGTCACCGCTGCCATTTTCTTACCAGAGCAGATGTTAGGGAAATGTGGTCCTGGTTGTAAAAACGAAGCTCCTCTTTGATCAGCCAAGTAACTAGACATTCCTGTCCCTATGTGTGGGGCTTGTCATTTAGCAAGGCATATTTCTTACACAACAGTCCTTTGCATGTATATTTATTATGGTGTTATGTTAATTTTCAACAAGCATATATTTGTTTTGCTTCTTTGACATTTTCATCATTTGCTAGTGCCACCTAGGTTAACATTAAGCAAAAGCCACAAGTGAGTTGAGAAAAAATAGTAAATGATTGTGCAGTTAATAAACAACTGCAATATAAACAAAACAAAACAAAACATGTCTATATGATTATGGTAAGTTCTGCTTTAAATCTGAAGCTTTTGATTGATTAAAAGTTTAAAGCATAAATTGCATTTTCTGAACAGAGAAGCTTTGTTAATCACATTTTCCCTCTGCTGAAAAATACCATCTGTTTATAATTTAAAAAAAGACACTTGTTGACTGTGTTAATTTCTCGAGAAATCTCAATTCATTTATAATTAAAGGCGCTCACTTGGCAGTTTGACAAATAGAAGCCCTTTGTTTATTCAGAAAACAAGCCATGTGCAGGCAGCAGACTCAGTCTTGCTCTCTCACCCTCGTGCATCAATACACAAGCAGATTCTTGCTGCCAGTTAAACCTGGGCCATCCTTTTGGGCATTAGAATGTCTGATGAGATTACACTTTGTCCTTGTGTAGCTCCTTGTTGGGTAGATCCTGAAGGAGTGTTTAACACCATTGTCAGTAGGTGGGCAAACAGCACTGGCCTTCTGTCAGGAAGCCATGGCTGGATCCAGTCAGGTAACAACCTGGCATCATTCTGGATCCCATTCAGTCGCCTTCTTCATTCTTCTTCTCTTCATTCATTGTCCGTTTTGATATGGGCACACTCTGTGTGTTTAAATAACCCAAAATAAGACTGACCATTTATTGCTAGACTATTGCTGTGTGGGAAATGTCACTCAGTTATTTATTTATGATTCTACTGTATTTCCGCTTATCCTAGCAGAGACCAAAAAAGGCAGAGTCCCTTAACCCTGGTCAGCTGTGAGTGCACTCATCCTGTTTGTTATGCCTACAGTTCCGTGCAAATTGAAGCCGAGCCCATCAAGATCACTAATCCTCCTGGGCTTCATCTCATCACCCCTGTGAGTGTGCCTGGAAGTCCTTCAGGAGCACAGAGCCAGCCCTGGGAACCAAAATCGTGCTTCTCCCCATGTGGTAGCACGACAAGCCCCACCTACCAGCTCCCCTGACCCCCTCCAGCCACAAGACAGTAAAACTATTTTCACCCTGGTTGCTTGTTATATCCAACGGTGTGACATTCTCCTTGGTTCCCATGAAAACCAAGCACAAGAGCTGAAGCCACGTGATTTCAGTGCCCCGGCAGAGATGACAGGCTACAAATGCCCCTCTCTTTGCGCTGACTGAACTCTGATCTTGCAGAGTACAGCAGGAGGAGGTGGATGCCGTGGAAAGCAGCTGGAAGACCTGCATGACCTGCCCACCACCACCTCCCCATCCCTGCATGTTTGGGATTGCAGTAGTGGGACCAGCACTTGGCCCTAAACTTGTGCCCCGTGTGCAGCACAAGGTGGTACTTTCAGGGGAACTTCAGGGACTTTGAGGAATAATTTTGGACCTTCAAAGGTAGCACAGCAGTGCTACTTGCAGTAGGACTAAGTCATTCACCTGGGGTCGCACCAGGAGTCTGGAATGCTTTTGCTCAGGGCTGTCACAGCAGGACCTAGACAGACCAAAGACCAAGTCTTTAACCAAGATGGGCAGCTCCCACTCAGCCATTCACATCATGTCAGCTTTGCCCAGGTGACATTTAGAAACCTGATAGGGTTCTTGAATAAAATAAAACCAATTTAAAAATCCAGAGGACTGCAGCTGTACATGGTTATCAAATTTCTTGATTAAATTGTGTAAAGGAAGTGGACTTAAAACACTACAAGAGTTTTAATTAAAATTTATTTCAATCTGTAAAAGGAAACCATCAACTTTTATAATTAAATCTTGGCAAAAGGATTTTAATGGAAAATGCCAGTGCGTGAATTGCATTAATTGTGTAAAGCTACTCAATATGGCTTTCTCTGCTGCTTTGCTAATGGAGTAGGAAGGAGAATAAAAAAAAACATGCCAAAACCTTTCTGCACAAGAGTGGATATTAGTCACTTCAAACACTTTCCTGTTTAATAGAATGCATTAGCTTGACTTTCAGAGGGAGGAAAGTAATATTCTCAGTGGTGAAAAACAGCTGGATATCATTAATGGCTTCAAAGTGGAGGTGGTGCTTTCACCAATTCCATTTCCTTTCTCTCACTGCTCCCTTCTGCCCCCTTTTCAGAGCCATAGCTTTATTTTCCCTGTTCCCTCTTAACTGACTCCAAATTACAGCTTTCTGTCAAAGTGTAGCTGGATTTTTTGAGGTTGTCTTCTATATTTTGTCAAGCAAGGCTCTAATGCTTAACATTAAAAAAAAATTCTTTTCCTTTGGATTATGTTTCTTTCCATTGTTTGATCTACCTGTGAAAAAAGCAAGATAGTGAGAGAAGCCATCCTCCTCTCCCCATGTGTTCAAACACACCTTCTCCTGGCACCTCCAAAAATGGAGCTATAACTTTACTATCAAAAAGAAGTACAACTTTTATTATGTTCCCACCTTTTTCCATACATTCTTGTCTTGATAACTGTGGCTGCAGCCCTTGGTGCATTCCTCTCTGGAGAGTCTCTGTGCCCCCCTTGACCTGTCCCAAAGCCACCTCTGGAGCAGGAGGCAGGCTGTGTGCTGGCCCAGCTCTGCCACATCCAAGCTGTCAAAGCTGTATAATTTGCAAAATAATCTGATTTTTAGGGTACCTACAAGAAGGTTGTGGTGGCAGCCAAGCATGGTAAAATGTCACAAACTACTTGTTTTTCTGCAAGTGTGCTCTGACCTCGACCCAGACTAGATATCAATGGTCACTCTGTGCAGGTTTTGCCATCAGTCTCATCCCTTGGCATAATGTGGCAGAGGTTGTCTGGCTCTGCTTCAGGAGGGACACATGCTGCCACCTGACCAGGGACCTGGTGTATATACTCATCAGGCTTAAGTCCCTGCTGCTCTGTGATGTGTCACTGATAGGGCAGGAAGAAACTGCCCCTGCCACTGCCCCTGGAAACATCCCCACCCCAGGGATGGCCCCTCTTGTGCTCAGGGAGTTGCNACAGGAAGAAACTGAGGATGAGGGGAAAATGGTGCCCTGGCCATCACCCACCCCAGGGACGACCCCTCTTGTGCTCAGGGAGTTGCAGCTAAAATATTGCACCAGGTTTATTTACAGACACTGTAGGGAAAGAGAAGAAGCAACTCCCTATTTAACACAGAGTTTAACAATCCATCTTTAATGCTTTCTATCTAATGCACACTTCATATGAGACTAGCAGCATTCATTTCTAGGCAGAGAGCCTAAGTTAATGCCAGTAGCTCTGTGTTGGGTTAACCTACCATCCACCTCTCCCCTGGAGGTGTGGGAGGAGAGGGCAGGTGTGCCAGGGTGGTGGCCACCCACATCCATCTTCTGCAGGGACTGTGGCACACTGAAAGTTGCTCTTCAGCCCAGACCCTTCTTCCTTGCTTTTTCACTCAGGCTCAAAAATGGTCTAAAACTCTCCCCCAGCAAGTCCAAAGGGACATTTTCTTTCTCTTATCCCAAATCTGTTTGTCTTCTCTTCTGTGATCTGTTGGCAGGAGGAAACACTAAGAGAAGTGGTTTTCATGTGGTCCAACCTTCTCTCCACTGCTTTTTTGTGCTTGACTTTTGATGGTTTCTGAGAAAAAGGAAGAGAAAGGCTCTGCTTTTTGAAAAAGATGCCCTTTGTTGCTCTCCCCAGGAAAGAGATGTTGTCAAGAAAAGAGGAATTTCTTTGGGGCTGTCCGATAGATGAAGACCAGATTTTACAGGATTAGCTCCAGTTGAAGTGCCATCATAGAGGATACATCTGGAAAAGGTCACAAAACAGAAGAACTGTCAGCCTGTCTCTATGTGTTCCCTCATATGGTCAGGATCCAGTGTTATCTGGATATTACTGTACCCAGTGTTATATTAAAGATAAACTTCCCTGTTCTCCCATACTCCTTCACACAATGCACATGTTTTTCTCCTCATTACTGCTCATCCAATTGTCAATACAAGACCCTTTATTCACGCATTAGGAAAAGCCCTGGTAACACTCCTAGAAGGTCAATAAATGAGCTACAGCCAGTGCCATTTAATTCCTTACAGCTCTATCTGAAAGAGGTTTCAGTGATATAGCCATGGTTCTGTGATGGAAGGTAGAGCTCTTCATTAGCAAATTGCTCATCCCAGAGGGACAGGGGTGGATGTTTTTCACTGTCACCAGCCCCTCTGTTACTACCAGCCTTTTAACTGGTAAGGAAAGTCACAATGTCTCATCAGTGCCCCAGGGACGGTGTGTTTACCAAGTGATGTAGGTGCACATGCTGGGGAGCACAGGCAATAATCAGGATTTATCCCCTTCCTCCAGGGGACTACAGCTGGTTTCCCAGACATTGGCTTTTCCACTTTCTCACTGCCCAGGGATGACTTTTCCACTTAATGGGATTGCCATTGTTGTCTTTAATTATTTTAATACAAGTTTCTCAGTGCTCAGAATTCTGGATTAAAAATATTATTCACAGGTATGGTTATGTATCTGTATGCATATTTTAAAGCCTCTACTTTTCACCTCTTCTCAAGCTCAAGGACAAGATAAAAATAATTCTATTTTTCAAATCGTGTAATATTTGAGTTGTTGGACTTGGCAGCATGTTTGTATCCTCTAATTGGACTTTGGAAGACAGCTATCAGATAGGTTTATTTGGTCTACTAGAGGTTATCTTCTCTTTATGTATGTATTCTTTTTCCCCACGATGAAGCATAGGATTATTAGTGTAATGTAGTGGTGTAGTAGGATTATTCTACTTGAAGTTAATTATTTTTCCATTACCTCCCTTTTTGACGTGTTAAAAAAGAAACTTACACTATAGGGCTTAATATAGTTGCAATATGTCATATAGCTGATTTTTATTTTCAACTCCTTTTTTAAATTAAATGGTGTTTTCTGCTTTTTAGGATTTGATCTGTGACATGATGAATCATTGTATTAGTTGTGGTTTGGTATTTTTTTCTGATGGAGGCACAGAAAAGTAAACACAGCAGTTTCATTATTAGAATGCAAGACGTTCACAAACTATTTTAAAATCAAAATGTGAGTAGGTGGATGAATATATAAAATCCTTGTAATTATTGTGCCTTCCAGACTGCATGGTGGGACTATTACACAAAAACTATGATGGGCCATCAGCTCCAGATGAAGTTTGGAGCCAGTGTGTTTGTTTCCTTGCATGATCATTTTAGTTTCAAAACAACCTTCATTCTCTTCCTGCTCTTCCCGATGGGGCTACTGAGCAGAGCTTGTATAAAATACCCAAAGGCAGTTAAAACCCCAGAGTTTAATTGCTAGTGAGAAACAACTTTTGCTGAGGACATTTCTATTCCAAGCCCTGATTAGTAATTGAAAATTACCCAAGTGATGTTTACACAGCTCCTCCAGGATAAATATTTTGTAGCAGGCTGGTGATTGAGTCTCTAAATGTCTTCAGCTTATTACAATTTCATTTATAATTGAACCCTGATTTAGGATAAATAAATATTTGTAAACCGAAAGATGTCTAGTAATTACTTTTATTGTGTTTCCTCTTGTGCTTTTCCCATCTTTTAGCTGAAGGACAGGAAAGGATTTTAGTTTCTCCTGACAATGGGTTTTTACTTCATCTTTCAGGACAGGGAAATGAATAAAAATAGTACCCAGGTCAAAGTGCTGGATGTAATAACATTGATCCAGGAAATGTCTTCATTCAGAAAAGATTTTAAACTGTATTTTAGTGTTATTATCAGCTTCAGTGAGAAAAAAGTATATGTGTGTTTCCAGAATAAAACATCAGCTTTGACCAATTTTCAGCCTCAGTTCTTTTTAGTTCTGACCCCAGGAGGGACAGGAGGTCTGGGTTCCTTGATAAATGAGAACAATGAATATGCAGATCCAGTACAGCAGTCTCTTAAAGGATTTTCCTTACAGGAAACTTAGTAAAATAAACAGAATAAATTGAAGAAAGGGAAATCTCAGTGTGTATCTCACATCACAGACCCTGAAATACAGAGTGCCTGAAGCCAAGTGAAACCAGTAAATGTAGGGACCGGATGGCAAAACTGCAGTAAAAATTTTTCAGGAAAAAAAAGAAGTTTGGAAAAGTAACAAATGTTTCATTTTCTTAAATTCTAAAAGGAGTTGAATCAATAATGGGAAAGGTACCAAAATTTTATGTATCTCAGTATTGATTTTTATGTTATATTTATCCCTTGAAAGGCACTAGCAGGTCATTACTGAATTAGATAGAAGAGCCCTGGAAAGTCAAGGACTTCTACCACCCTCAAAAGCTACATATTTGTCACTCAAGGTCACAGTGACTGTATTTTTGGAAAACCATTAGTTCCACACAGTATGTAAGGAAGAACAGTCCCAGCTGTCAGACAACAAACCTGAAGATTTTGTTGCTGTCTGTGAGGATTCATAGATCACCCTTTATGTTTGGAAAAAGGGGTTTATTTTCCTACCCTAACAAATAATTTATTAAGTTTGGTTTTTCAGTTAATCATTACTTAGCATTGCATCATTAGCTGATTTGCAATCCTTAGTACAATTTTAAGTTAAATTCATGGCATTTACAGGTTGGACTCCTGTATAAGTAAATTCTTGACTAACCAGAGACTCTGTAAAAGAAAACAAATACCAGATCGATGGCTAAAAATTTCCCCCTCCCCCGAGGAAACTTGACACAAAAGCCTCTGCATTTCTTTGTGTATGTTTTCAGGGCTGGGGCCATTCACTCCTGGGTTTCTCACACAGAACCTCCAGTCAAAGGACAATGTGCAGCCCTGTTGTAGCAGCAGCAGCCAAAATTCCCATTGTGCAATGCTTCTTTTACAACTTATCTATATTAGATTGCTAGCCATCCTTCTGTTTAATTACAGTTTAAATTTAAATGCACACTTTTTTATTTAGGAAAACATTCTCTATCCTTTTCTCTCTTTCAACATCTCATGCACACTTCAGTGTCAGCTTTCCATTTCCCTCTCTGCTTCCTGACCACACTTCTTTTCTGGTTAGATCTTTTTTTTATTTCTGTTGCTTTATGAAGAACAAGGTATTTTATTTGAATATTAAGCATGCAGTATGACACAAAGAACTAGAAAATCCCCAAATTAAGCCTCCTATCTAGTTAGATTTTAGTTCACAGACATCATGATAAACTGCTCCTGATAACCCTTTTTCTTCAACAGAGATTAAATACTTGTGTTGGAGTAAAAAAGGGATTGTTTAAGGAATTTTAAATTGAAACCTTGACATTTTATAATAAATTTACTAGAAATGCTGACTTTGTGAATGAGATTAAGGGAGACGTGCTGCACCCCAAACACTGCTTGGCTGCACCTGGTGAGGTACCAGTAAATAGCTCCACCTGGATTCTGTGAACAAAGCAAGACTCAGCCCCCAAAATTAGTTTTGTGTTATTTTGGGGACTTGTGAAGAATAGAAAAAAAATAAAAAATTAAAGAGCAGCCCCAACCCCCCCCGCCACCAGTGTTTTATTCCTCATTGGTTCTTTCTAGCAGGTAAAAGATGTTAAAAATAGCATAGTATCCATAATTTATTCTGTTGTTTTTATTTCTGGTTTTGGTGCCCCATTTAATAGAAATCGTGTTCAGGCTGTCTTTGAAGAAAAATAATTTCAAAGTTTCCCTGCAGTTAGGGATTTTTTGACATGGGATTTGTGCTGAGTGTCTGCTTTAATAATTCTGTAAAGTGCAGTAAAAGAAAGAGAGTTACCGTGAACCTGGAACTCAGGCACAGCATCTTTTATATTCTTCCAATGTCTAATGTCTGTAATTTACATAGAATCTTCTGTAAATTTTTCTCTTTGTGAAAAAAATGCTTCTTTTGCTCTTTCAATCCTAGAACTATTTGCTGTATCTCATGTAATTGACAAGCTTTGCCAGACAAAATGGGGAAAATTTAATTTGCACAGTTTCATTTCTTCTCAGTTTTTAAGGATGTGATTATTTCTGTTCATCTTTTCTAAAGATTACAGGTCTTCAGTTAGGGATCTTTAAACAATAATTATTCCTGTCAGGTGGAAAGGAAGCATAAATGGACTGCTATGTATTTGGCATTTACTTTGATGATATTCAGCCTTGTTCTAAATGCCTTGTCATTATATTTACAAGATAAAGTAACCCTTGTGTTTTGGCACCAAATTTTCTTGCCTTTCTTAATGTACATAGTCCAAGCTGTCAAAACAAGTAACAAATAGATTGAAAAGAATGCACTGGGATTTGTGGAAGATGTGGACAAAAATATCTTATGGAAAAGAGAGCTGAACACATAAACCAAAGAGACTTTTTCCATTACTACTCTTCACTGATTTTCCATTATTGCAAAGGTGTCTTAGAGCTGAAAATCAGAAACTGCACTAATATTAGGTCTGATTTAATCCATATTTTCCTGTAAAATAAAATTGACTTCTATAAAAAAATAAAACTACATGTTCTAGGCTAATACATTTCTACTGTACATTGTTGTCTCTGTGAGTACTACAGTTCAGAGGTTTCAAGAATACACATTGGACACTGAATGCTGGACACTGCAGTCACTGCATTCCCATAAATATTCCTGTAAAGTGTGTTAACAGTTTTCATACATCCAAATCAGCCCTCAATAAACCTTTTACTTGTGTTCTGTGGACCTATGTTGTTTCATGCAGAATTACATGAATATCATTAATTCAATATCTTCAGATAACATAAAGCAAAATACTATTAAAAACAGTGAGAAAAGAGAAGTGAAAAAACAATGTCTGAATCAACTTGAGATTAGCTCAGCTGGTTAAAACTTGGTGCTAAAAATGCCAAGGCCATGGGTTCAATCCCCTGTTATAGGTCATTTACTTAAGAGTTGGACTTGATGATCCTTGTGGGTCCCTTCCAATTCAGAACATTGATTCTGTGAAACTTGGTTGCCCTGTTAAGACACTGCTTCTGTTAGTGGATCAGCCAGCCCAGCTCCACAAGGTGCTGAGTTTCCCAGCTGCCACCACGATCACTTGGAAAAGGAAAGATGTCTGTGCATTGTAGGATCAAATCTATATATAAAAAGGAATAGCAGTGTTTTCTCTGAGGCCTATGACTGAATTATTATGTTCTGTGAACTATAGAAGTTTCATGATGAGTTGGACAAGAAGCTCAACACGACCCACCAATGTGAGCTCTCAGCCCAGAAAGCCAAATATGTCCTGGGCTGCATCCAAAGCAGCGTGGGCAGCAGGGCCAGGGAGGGTTCTTCCCCTCCACTCTTTTGAGATCCCACCTGGAGAACTGTGTACCTGGAATGAGTCTAGGGCAGGGCCATAAAGACCAAAGGACTTTATGGAGCACATCTGCTTCAGAGACAAGCTGAGAGAGTCTTTAAATGGGCACGGAGAAAGTGCTGGCTTAACATTTGAGACCCATTTTCATCATGAAACCACGGTCTAGACCTCCCAAGTTTCATAACCAGATGAATTGAGATTGCTGTTTATTTGCCCAGAAGCTCTAACTTGGAGTATAATACACAGGGCATGCCTGTGACAAGGTGGATTTCTGTACAAGTTTTGGAGGAAGGGAGGTTTCTTTCCTTTGTAGCTTTGAAATCATTGTAGTTTTGAAACCTTCTCCTTGTACCTTACCCTGAAATTTTTAGTGAAATCAGTTTTGTTCAGGAAGCTCTTCTGCTGTGTGAAACATGCCATTGCAGGCTTGATACCAAAGACATGATCTTTTGTGAGCATAAACTCATGCACCAAACTGCAATAAATTAATAGTTAATTTGGGGCTGCTTTACACAGGCTGAGACCAAGCAATCTCACAGCTATTTTTGGCTGAGTTGATGTATATCCAGTTTGGGGAATAACTCTATTTGAATGGACTAAACCTTGCTTTTTTGTATTAAGACTTTTCATTTACCTACTTAAATGTCTTTAAAACTGGTAAGGACAAGCTAATGCATATTTCGTCTGTCCATGGGGAAGGTTATATTTTCTTTGACCTCAGTACAACATTAATAATGCTAGTATCTGCTTGTTTCTAATATCTACATAGCAAAGGATGTTTTCTCTAATTTCCAAGGTTTTTATTACCTATACTGAATCCTTTCTTTAATAAGTTAACACATGTAAATCATAAGGAGTTGGACTTTGATGACGCTTGTGGGTCCCTTCCAACTCAGGATATTTTATTATTCTATGATTCTCTAAAGTAGTTTATCAGAATATTCTATGATTCTATAAAGCATTCCATTGGCTTTGGCTTTCATTAGAGTAGATTTTTCTAATAGTACCTAGAAAATTGATGCAGGTATTTTTAACCAATGCTATGACTTGTTCACAATTATTTCCCTCAGCAGCTGTCTAATAACTTGTACTAAGATGAAGATTGTATAGGATTAATTTTGCTTTATTTGACTGGTCAGGAAAGCAGTGATGAAGTTTTCTGGGGTGGTTCCTCTGACATCATGGCCGGGTTTGCACTGTGTGTGTAAGAGATCTGGGTTCAGAACACTGTGCAACACTGGGCCAGTCCTGCAGTGTTTGTTTCCTTGGTTCAGCCCTTGAAGTGAGACGAGCAGTAACACTTTGCCACTGGAAAAGGATAGCATGGGAATGCATTGGCTTCCCTGTTGTTCTAGGAAGCAATTCTTAACTACACAGGAGGTGAGACACTGGCACAGGTTGCCCAGAGAAGCTGTGGATTCCCCAAGCCTGGACGTGTTCAAGGCCAATGAGGCTTTGAGTAACCTGGTCTAGTGGAAGGTGTCCCTGCCCATGGCAGGGGGCCTGGAATTACATGATCTTTAAGGTCTCTTCCAATCCAAACCACCCTTTGATTCTATGATTCCCTTATCACAATACTTGGCATAGTAATGGGAAAAGCCCATCTTCGGGCTTTTCTATACATTTTCATATTTATTTCTATACATTTCGCATTGATGTCTAAAGTTCTATAAGATGCAGATTTTTCAACATAACTACTATGAGAAAGATATTATAATGTTCAGTAATTTTGAAGTTTATCAATATGAGGAGAAAACAAATCAGTATAATTGGAAAAAAAATAGAAAGCTAAAAACAAAGTGAGGCTCAGACTGTTTCTCACAAATTCTGTCACTAAAAATCTTAATCTGCTGAAATATTCTTACTAAACTGGATGCACATAGAGGATCCTCTTTACTTCAGCAGGACCAGCGTCCACAGTTGTAGAACTGAGCTCCAAAATGCTCCCCTTCTGGCCAGGCATAGAAAACAGACAACAGGCATCCATGCAGCATTACACAGGCATTGTCCAGTGCTCAGGTGTCTTTAGTGAGAACATGCTGCACTTGGGTCAGTGCAGTTTAACTTGTAGTTCACACTGGTCACTCCAAAATCAGAGACAGAGAAGCAGAGGCTCTGAGGGATGACCAAGATCATGAGAGGAAACCTTTGTCTGAGCTGGTGCTGGGATTTCTGTATCCTAATGGAACAGTAGAGGTGGTGACCTCTTGCCCTAGGAAAGTGGCATGAGATTATTAAGCACACCCAGCTCACATACGTGGTGTGTCACACACCAAGTCTGCAGTGTCAGAGCAGGGACCTGCAGGAGCCCTGTGAGGCCTTTCCCTGCAACTGACAAAGGCAGGTGGAAAAATGTGACAGCTGAAAAGCATGACCTGGTAACAACCTGGATATCTGCAGAAGTCAAAAAAAACCCCAAAAACCCAACCATAAAACAAACGCTTACAAGACAAAATTCATCTCTGGGAGACAATAAGTTATTCCTCTGGATATAAAACAGGTCCCCCATTTGTCAGGGCAGGGAGTTTCTTTCAAATTGTAGAACAAATTTGATGTCAGTAGAACTCATGAGCTGGAAAAAGAGCAAAGTGGTTATCTTTCACTTCCAGTTTTAAGGAACAGCTTTGAAAGCTACTGGGAAACATTTACACACTCTGCATTTTATTGCTGTAATAAACTTGCTTTCATTTTTAAAGCCAGGCTTCACCATGTGGGAATTCCACACACTTGGTGATTTTTAAAGCTCATGAAAACATCTCTATTTCCCTCCATGGTGGAGAGATGGTTCAAGTCACAGCCAGAATACACTTACATGGTAAGCATACTATATAGCAGCCATATTTAGCATAACACTTTGCCATTACTCTGCTGTCACTGGTATGATTAAAGGTCCTTCCTGGGGTTTATGTGCTCCGTTCTCCTGAACGACTGCACATTCCCAAGTGCATTTCTATGGATACACGTGGTGGTGTGCACCTGTGGTTTATTATATTTGTCATGTTGTTTCTGTACAGTTCTGTAACCCTTTGTTTATCCCTAAATGGACTGCTTGGTCATCTCCCTTTTTCCTTCCCATACAATTGTACACTCCTGTTCTATATCCTCCTCCTAATTATCCTTAACCCTTCCCCTGGTCCGAAGTTATTCCATCCCAAAACCATATTTGTATCCTGACTCCGCCTACCCTTCCAGAACTTTCCATGTCAGTCCTGCTTACTCAACAGCTAATAGGTTTGAGTTGCAGGCCACTGGCTTCTCTATGATGTAACCCTTTCCTAAACCCTCATTACTTTAAAGTCCATAGGTCCTTTCCCACTGTACTCCCCTAATTTTGTCCCCATATTTAAACCCCTGCACAGAGCTAGCAAATGCTCTCTGTGGTTGGCTTTTCCAGGAGTCAGTTTCCACAATAAACTGTTTTCCTGTTTTCTAACCACAAAGAGTCGCTCTTAATCCCTTGCCCTCCAAAGCTGCGCCCAGAACACCAAAGGCAAAGAGGCTGAGGACAAGGCACTTTTCCTCTGAGCCTGAGCTGCCTCTGAACTGGTCATCTCCTGATAAGAGACCTTGAGTTCTAGGGTGGCCACTCCTGCTCGGTGCCCTCAGCCAGATGGCTGGAGCTAGCCAGGGCTGAAGAGGAGTTTTGGGTCCGTCCCCTGAGGCAGGCACAGCAGCTACACACTGCCAGTGCTGTGGTTGCCAAACCCTGCAGTCTGATGGCCATGAGGCTGCAGCTGCTCCATATCCCCAGGGCAGCCCCCAGCAGGTCTGAACGTGTTCCACATGGGTGGGATACACAGGCATGGACAAATGTGCTAGACACAGATCCACGCAGGAGGACACACTTGGCACTTGCATGAACACCCAGAGCACCAGCAGTCTTGCCTCTCTCCGTGGGGCAGGATGGAGATGTGAGTGGGAGCACACACACACACACACATCCAGTGTGGGCCCCCTGGCAGCTGGGCTCTGACATGGGTCCCCTCTGGGACCTGCCCCAGCCCCTCATCCCCCCCAGCTGCTGGGACCTGTGCTTGTGTGGACTTGTGTTTTCCTCCAAAGGCTTCTCAGTCTCCTTGAGAGAAGCAGGGTATTCACCCATCCTTATGTTGGATACACTTGGATCCCAATAATCTTATCTTCCATAACCTCAGCAGTGTGGAGACCCTGTCAACACAGTAAGCCAATTCCACTTTTTCCCCAGTGAGGGAGAGTACATTCGGAGAGGGCACCAGGACATGGCAGTGCTCAGAAATCAATGACCTGGATGACTGGAGTGAGTCTCAGCATTACCATTGATCCAGGTGGATCAGAAAGACAAGGCAGCATAGTGACTATTGCTGCTCAGTTCTACGTATTGATAACAGAGCTGGGATTTGAAATAGTCAATCTCTCATGAGAGAGAATTGAATTCCCACTAAGAACATTTATTAGTAAAAATTGACACCATAAATCAGAAATGCCCAGGCTTTCCACCTCAGTCTCACTGAAGAGGGGAAAATCCAAATTTAGGGATTAACTTGTAACCTAGCAAAGAACCAATTAAAAAAAACACATTGGTACAGTTAACTCACTCTTTTCTAATATTAAATTCAGAGAGAACTTGAAGTTCTATGTGAACAGTGGCTCTTGCCCTGGGATACAAATTGCATCAGCCACCATTCCAGATGGAATAACATCTCAAAATAATGCTTCAATAATGGTTATTTTTCATGACATACCTGCATGCACACAGATGTTCAACACTCACAGAGTTGACTTTAAATGCTCATAGTTAATCCATCTGGATTTTTTCACTTCTAAAAGCCTGCTTCATTTACAGAAATGCTGCTGGAGAGAAGGCAATGATCACTAGATGAACATTTGCAGCAAGAACTGTTGTTAATGTGGAAAAAATTTGCTATTCATCAGATAACCTCAGCTAAGGAACCGTCAAATACTTGGGGATTGTCCTTGACCAAAGTAGGATATATTTCATCTTGGACTAGAACTGAAAGCAACCAGGAAAACAATAACAACACGTGCCCTTTAAATGTTCTATCTTGTTTGGCAAATTTAATAGTTGAAAATAAAAAGGATCTTGTTATCCCTTTCTTGAATGATGGTCCTCAGTTTTAACAAGTATTTCAACAAGTGCTTTTACACTACTAGAGGAACATTGTGCATGCAAATCATTTATTATGGGATTGATTAAATAAAAAGCTAAGTCCAACATATATGTTTTAAAAATAAACCTATTTCAAATCTCTCACTTTAGTGTACAACACCAGGTATGTAAATTTTGATGGCAGTTGCTGTTTTGGTAGAGATAACAATTCTTACTACCAGCATTGGCTTGAGTTTCTTAAAAAGGCACCAGGATCAAGGAGACCAGCCTGCTTCTCAGTTTCATGAGAAAGCAATAGTAGAGCCTGCAGTAAGTTTCAAAATTACATATATTTTTTAAGATTTGCTTTATAGATTCATAAAGTATTTATATGGTTCTTTCTGTGTGATACAACACTGACCTGAGGTACCAGTGTTGTGAAGAACATGAACATACACACAGCTCGTCACCCACTCACTGCAGCTTTGAAGTTTTCAGAGGTTGAAGGATCATCAGGGACAGCTTCGTGGTCACACATTATTATCAGCCAAAAAAAAAAGGGGAAAAAAGATAAAAGAGCACCTGTTTGGCTTATGAACAATCAGGTTTGAGACAAATGGAGCGGGGGAATTTAAAATCAGTTACCTGGAACAGCAACCAAGACATCAGGCTCCAGTATCTGCAGTGATGAAAGAAAACCAAGGCTTTTCACCACCACAGCTGTTCGTCATGAAGAAAGCAGAGCATGTAGACAAACTTGATCAGAGGAAAGGATTCACAAGCCTTCATAAAGCCAGAGTTTTCCCTGCAGTTCTCCCAGATCCTGCTTACTCTCGTGTATCTGCCTGGAAAGTGTATTTGATGGTCATTCACTCCCTCCCCGGGGGGTCACAGGGTACTACACGTGGATACAGATCCTGGGCAGTCACACCGGCCACTCTCGGGCACACGGGGTACTTTGCAAAGAGACCCATTTACACTGCCAAAAGCAACTTCTGCTTTGCCAAGTCATTAGAATTAACTGAATAGACTCAAAAGTTGAGAATAGTAACTTCAGATGAAATGCAATGCAATCCCCCATGCCAGGAATGTTCCAGACTGGTTCAGGACACTTGAGAAAAATCCAGTAAAGAGCCCTTGAGAGCTTGGGATGAATATTCATTGAGCTGTGACTTACACCTTTGATGTAGGGCAGGGAAGTCCCAGCTTTGTTTGACCCAAACCCACAATGCTCAGGCAGCTCCTGAACCACCTTTTCTGCAAAGGCGGGGACTGTTTTTCCTGGATTTTGGTTGTTTTTTATTCTTTCCCAAAAGGCCAAGGCCCTTTCCTGCTGTGTTAACCCTACACATGAGATGCCTAGCCTGCAGGCAGGCCTGTGAAGCGATGGCCAGTGAACCACAAGACATGGCAAATGTCCAGCTGTCACTGCCTTCTGCCCCAGCACGAGGGGATGAAAAACAACTTGTTGCAACTCACGACGATTCCCTGTCACACACCACCTGCACATCCCAGCACATCACACAAGGCCATTAAATGCTTCCACAAGATGCCATGTATCCTGTTCCAGCTGGGCTCTTGGCCACCAGCAGTTTTGGGAACATTGCAACTATTCCCAGTTGTAACCAGAGCCAGAATTTGGTACCAATTCTACAAACACACTGCTGGGCTGCACCAGTCTAGAATCACAGTATCACTTTCAAACGTGTGAAAACCTCCCTCATCTAGCAGTTTTTTTCCTCAAATATTCCATTTTTTTTTCTAAAAAGCAAACCCACTCCCAGATGCCTATATTTCTTTTCCTAAAACACTTAGAAAAACGTAGGAAACCTTAAGTCAAAAGGAAAGCAGCATCTGTGTTGCATGTTTTTCATTCACAGTCTTTGTGGCTTAACTTCAACAAGGTCACGATGGTTTGAGGAATAAAGGACAATTAATTTGTCAATCTCTTCAAAACGGAACTTTTAAAGGCAGCAAATACACGTGAGGTTTTAAGTCCTGCCTATCTGGAAAGAAATTATCTGCAGAGTAGGGCTTTTATAGATGTATTTTCATTTTTTAACTTTTTTTTTAAACCAAAGTGGCCTCCTGAAAGAGGCTTTTACAGGCCTGGCCTGATTTTAACTGTCAAACTAGAACACATCACAATCACAGACCCTCTAGCTAAAAATTACCAAAGCCCCTTCTCTAACAACTTCTTAAGCTTCTACAGAACATGAGGTGACCCATTCAATCACGTGTCTAAACCAACTCCTTCCAAAAAGCGCATTTACAATCAGAAAGGGTGCAATTGAAAATATAAAGCACTTACCCACCACACCATGGATAATCTTGACTGATTAGAAGCAGCAGCACTTAATTTCTGGAATACTTACCAGATCACAGGACAAACCATCTCTCAAAGAGCCACAGGTTTAAGATATGGTTCACTACTGTCAAAACCAAGTAATTTTGAGGAATCCATCAACTAGTTTTATGCAATTCAGGCAGATCCTCCTCCTTATGAGTTCAGGGAAACAACAAAAATTATTGACCACTCAGTTGTTAGACTCTGTGTCTTTTGGCTTTGTATGGTCTCCATTAGCATAATATCCTTTACAGGCGGCTTAACTTTGTCACTTAAAATCAAAAAATTCAGTCTCAACTGCAATGATTTCTAAAGTGAAAGAATCAAATACCTGATTAAAACATAAACCTGTCCTGAAATTGTGATTATTTAACTGAGCAAAGGGAATACAGAACTAAATTACCTGTGTTTACTGGCCAAAGCCCAAAACCAAACGTGCAGTGGGTTTGTTAGGTAAGAACATGCTGAATGACTGAAACTGAGTGTGAACAAAACATGGGTGTAGCACAGCTACAGACTTCAAGGCTTAGATCATGCCAATATATTATATATAGCTCATACAGTGGAGGTAATTAGAAGACAGACAAAGTGCCTATTTGTGCATTTTCAATTCCCCACCCTCTCCCAGAGCAGTGCCTTTCTGTAAGAAGTCAGCATAGATGACTTCCACAATCCAGATCCTCAGTACCACTGCTCGTAAGCAGCAATGCTGTCAGCCAGGACACAACTTAAAGGCTATCAGCTGCTACAGCAGATAAAGCTACTTCTTTAATAACAACTTTCCATTAAAAAAATGAGACAGAACACTCAACAATCTATGTCCTGTTTCCATACCAGAAGCTTTAAAGATAACCCATCATCTAAATAGGACTCCTGCTTATCCACATCCATGGGAAGAGGATTTGGATCCCAGTTCAATATTCAGCAAATGCCTAATTGTCACCTAAATGAAAACCCCCAAAACCATGAAACAAATGTGCTATAGCTACAGGTTCAAGTGGGAAACCAGAAATAATCAGACTATGAAAGCCAAAAAAGGCTGTATTTTTAAAATGTTTCCAGCTACATACAAGAACAAATGCAGGATGTGATGTTTGCTTAGTTTTATTAATTTATTTTTGCAGGAATCTGCAACTTGGAGTATGCACTTTCTGGAGGTACCATGCATGCATAGCCTCTGAATGCTTTTATACAATTTCATCTCTTAGTAATAAGTTCATTCACAGCATACACAAATCTAGAATGTAGACACCGTATATACAGGATTAAACAAGATTGTGTCTCCTTTTTTTAATGAAAAAATTTAACAGGGTTTCACACAGCAGAAAGTATGGATTAGATACACTGGTGCCACCATAAATAAATAAGTTTCAAGAACACAGGTTTTTTTAAATTGGTTTGAAAGGTACTGGAAATCCAGGATTATATTGCATTAATTCCACTGATTTCTGATTATTCAAATCCAAGAAAAATATTTGCATTTATGGACATAAACAGCAATGAAAGCCCCAACAGAAGAAATGTGGCAAAATTCAGTCATGTCTGGGTTCATACAGTATTGACATTTTGAAACGAAAACAAATGCAGCAGCACACAGAGACAGTACTGACTGAGATGTGATATCTGTGCATGTCTTCCTTCCTTGTGGGATTTAGAGTCAGTGGAGTGCAGAGCACGTAAATTCTGTGGTACAAATGAGCTCTTGAATTGTTTATGTCCAACTTCTCATCAGGATAGTCATTTCACATTCTAGGGTACACCACTGGATTTTAAAACAAAAATTATTATCCTGATGACAAGCTTGTTTTTAACTTATTTAATATTCTCACATTCTTTTTTTAAAACATTCTTTATTGGGTTTATTTTTTCCCCATTTCAACTCAAGTGTTTCTATTTCCATTTCAAGGGATTTTACAATCAATATTAAATGTAAAAGTATTTAAAAACTGAAGTGAGAGATGTATAGTTGGGACAGAAAAAGTAACTGAAAAGTTGGATTTTTTTTTTTTAAATGTGATTCAGTAGTATATCATAATCAGAAAGTACTGAGACCAGCTCTTTTAAGAATTATTACACCTTTTCACCACACCTCCCATTTTTCAAGGGAAATACACACATACCACAGACACACAGATACACAAGTCAATCTGATCTAAGACTACATTTTACAAAGTACTTCCTTTTGCTTGACTTCCCACCCCTTTTCTCGTCACCCAAACAAGACTAATAATTACATCAAATTAAAAGTAGATCCAAAGTTCAGGATTTCTTTTGGTTTACTATGTTCTGAATAACTTTCCACAAGCCCCACTCTAAATAAACTTTAAAGAACTACAGTAGTATCCTATAATTAAAGGGAATTCATCTTAATAGCACAGTAAATATAAAATAAGCTTTATAAAATTTCAGTGAACAGTGAGATCATTTTGAATAACTGAATGTCCAAGTCAGTTACAAACTCTACCAATCTAGTAGCATGGTTGAGGGAAAGCTCAGTCATTAAGGAAAAAAGAAAACACAAGTAGTGCATTAACACAACATCAGCATCCCACCATTCTCACACACACACACAGGTTTTATACAATACAGTGCATTTTGTATGCCAGCTGACATTAGGGTTTTATGTGCATTCAATAAATATTACATAAACCAATCTTTTTGGTATAATCTACAATTCAGTTGGGGTGTGAATGGCATCACCTGCTCTCAGAAGGAAAATGGATCTTCCAATATTCAAAATACAATTTACATTCTAACAAACTAGAAATATTCAAGCACCATGTAAAATCTTTACTATTAATGTTTGATTATGGGCATTTACAAGTAAAAGAATACAACAGAAGAGTGTGTTGTTGGGGTTTTTTTGTACAAGCAACAAATGACAGTAATTGAAAAACTGGAGTAAAATTACTGGTACAAAGGAATTCTTGTTCAATTTAACAGCGCTCACTCTTCCAAAAAGTATCTTGCTGTCACATGACAGCCCTTCCTTCTCTTCTCCTGGTGAAGCTGGACTAAGATTTGCAAGTCTCCATGCATGGTTATTGCAGTTCAGGGAATTACTGAACTGAAAGTGTGTTTCCATTCCCTCTTCTTCAAAAGTAGCATCTATTCTGTCTGAAAATGGCACAAATATATTTTTGCATGACACACCTACTCCCATTTACTGTCACTTCAGTTGCTTTCTTTTTGTAATTTCAGCAAAAACAAATGAAGTTCTAGAACTTCAACAGAAGTACAAATGAACAGAAAAATTGAAATAATACAAAGGCAAAGGCATCAGGATAGAAAAGTCATGACATTACTGGTATTGTTTTGAGTAATTCATTATACAGCTGATAACAGTAATGCTTCTCCTCATCTGTTTTCTAGTTCTCAGTTTTGTCAGACTGCCCACTTACATGCACAAAATTAATATCTGCCTTTTGATTTCATTTGACAGTAATATTTTATCTCTTTCCACATGATGACTTTCCCCCACAGCAGTATAAGTCATTAGGAAGGAAAACTATCTCTGATGCCTTTGACTTTGTTTTGCTCATCAGTGGTGCAAACTGATTGCTAGATATCTCTTAGCTTATTTAAAATTATCATGAAGATTTAATTAGTGCAAGAACATATTGAAAAATACCAGATAAAATATTGGTTCCTCATCTAAGACCAACAGTTTGGTTCTTACTGTTGTCTTTATACACTATGGGGAGAGAAGACACCAGACTGAGCAATACAGCCAAGATGAGTTTTTCTCCATCCACCCCTTGAAAATGCTGCTTTATTTTAAATAAGGCTTCAGACACATGATTGTTCTACCACAGCTTAACATGTTATCACACATCAAGTGAACTGTGGTAATTGACCATATGCATGTGGCTGCCATGAGCTACAAACAGCTTAAAATGGAGTACTTTTAAACCCCTCCAGCAAGGTTTAGCCAGCAAATTTTGCCTTTCACTCTCAAAGTCAATTACCATAATTCAGCTGACATGCTTGGTCACCTCTCTGAATTGTGATGGAGTTATACCATAAAAACTCAAATGCACTGTACCAGCCTCTGACCAGTACACAGGAACAGCCCACTCGGTCACACAGTTGTGTCACATAATCATTCAGCTGCCCAAACCCAAGTTGGATTTCACAAGTATTGAGTGCTTTATTACAGCAACCTGAAGCATTCAAACAGGTTCAACATCACCTTTATAACACCGTATATCATATGCAGTAAAGTACCAGTGTGATTTTCAGTTGCAAGTCTTGTGTTCTTTAACCTATGACAAGTATTTCCTGACCAAAAGAAAAAGAATGCAGGGTGTAATTTTCCAGGATCTGGCATCTGCTTTTTTGTACAGGCTGATTTATTAACAATGTGCAAATAAACCTTTACTGAAGAGCTGATTAATTATTTTTCAGCTAACTTTGATCTGGGGCACAAAGTACCTTCTGTGCTGTAAACATCATGAATTCTTCACAAATTGGAAGCTGAAAAGGCCTAAGGAACTGGGTACAAACTCTTCTCATACACAACCATGGCTGAGCTCAAGTCTTCCAAAGGGAATTTGGAGTAGCCCATGTTTGGCATATGTCCCTGTGCTGCCACACAGCACAGGATTAGAAGGTTGTTGTATATGAAAGCATATTTTAGCTTTGAAACACGACGGCCCAATGAAAGCATGCAGCAGTATTTTCATCTGTAATGTGGTAGAATTCATTCTCTGTTTATTACCAGTGTTGACACAGCCAGGTGAGCACTGTACAAGCAAACAGGATTGTAGAAAATTACTTCTGATTAAACTCTCCGTAACACTCGCACTGTTTCTCATTTAGTCACCTCAGGTTACTATTTCAAACAGCAATTTTTTTGTAGACATAAGTTACCCTGAAAAAAAGCAGCAATTACAAATACCCTTCTCCTTGTTTTTTAAACGTTGCAAAATTTATCATTGCATTTACCTGTCTTCTTTTTCAGTAGCTTACAATCTAGAAGCACAGGGAGCCTTTGTTTTCCAGCTAGCTGTGGCCAGGTTAAGTCAGATCTGGCTCTTCAGTTTTTCTGGTTAAGTGTAACACTTCACACCATTACTAAGAGTCCTATAATTTCTTTTAAAAAACAGTAGTTTTGGGTTGGTTTTTTTTAGAGCCACTAAGCAGTAACTATAACCACAGGACTAAACACCAGTAGTTATTTGCTTTCCTGTATACATTCTTCTCAAAATTAATCCTTTTACATTTTCATTTTCTGCTTTGCTCACTGCAATGGGAAAGAATTTAACCCTTAATTTATTGATTTTTTTTTTAGTGCAGCAGAAGCAGAAACATCTTAACACATCACTCCCACCCCTTGCAATATGAAGATTGTTGACTGGCAAAGGCCGGGCAGATGGACTGAAAGGTTCCCCATGTTTCCTTCTCCTACAGCTGTCGGCTTGAGAGCCTGTTTTCAACCCAATGCAGCCCCTTCCTGAATTTCAGGTGTATCGTGGCATTTCACACTGTTCACAGCGATTTAGTGCTGGGTGGTTTAGAAAGGTGCAGCTACCACAATTCCATGGAGCTCCTTCAAAGTCTTCATCTCTTGGTTGAGTCCGTGGAGTCTGTTTGGAGCTGTTTTGATGCTCTAAAGAAAAGCCAAAAGAAAACATCTTATTTCAGAAGAGAAGGATGATAGTCAAGATCACACTTGTGGTTGGCCACCTAATTAAACAGTCTACCTTAAAATGCACAGAGAAACCTTAACATTAAAGGTCTTTTCTAAAGTACTTCTAAATCAGTTCATGAAATCTGAATATTGAAAGTTATTTCACTTTTGTAAAGAGTTATTGTTATGGCTTAGTTTTCACTGTCCCCTTAAACGGTGACAGTTATTTAATCATAACACCTTAAAACCAAAAAGAGCACTCACCACTCTTAAGTAACTGATATTGTTAAAGGTTTAATTGCTTAAAAACAATTTTGCTACTGGCACTACAACACTATCCTGTTAAGGAATGCCTTCACATGTTTACATATAACAGTGTATTACCAAATTTTAAATTCCAATAACCCTACTTTACCTGAGGTGAAAGACTACTCCTAACTTAGTTGCTTCAAACAGTATGACAGATGATATATTTTTCTGTATCTTTTTCTAGCAGAGGAAAGCAGCCTTTTCCCAAGGCTGAAAAAAATACAATATAGAAATAAAATGATAGGCCTGTTTTAAAACAAGATTGTTCTTCCTCATGGCCTTGCAGCAGGGATGTGTGTATATGAAACAGCATTAGGTCTGTTTTCATTCATAAAATCAGTATGTATGCAAATCATACATTAGGTCTGAATTCACAGAAAGACTCTGATTTCTTTGTCTCTTACCACCACTTCAAGACCTCAGGTTATCTACTAAAAGTGACAAGTACTCCCAGGATGTGGGAACATAACATTTCACAAAATGTAATATTCAAAACAACATTAACCCATACCTAGAAGGTAAGGTTAAGATACTCATCTGCTTAACAAACATCTGCAGAGCAGCTTTATTGAAGGAGAACTTATGTCTAACAAAGGCCTGCAATTTGTAGTTGCACACAAAGTGCACACGTTGCTGAGAAACACAGCAGACAGCTAGTGACAACCTTAGTGCAAAAGGGACTTAGGTTTGCCTTGAGACAAACGGAAAGGAAATAAAAGTAACCTCCTTGCCTAGATGTAAACACTCTCCAGCCCAGAAGCTGCACAGTCACAGCAACAGTGCCTGACCCCAACAAGCTCCTGCTAAGCAGGGGCAGTGTGGGCACTCCACTGTGTTCTGCTGACTGGCCAGATGGCAGCACAGAGCAGACCCTTGTCTGCCCTCACCCGTCTGTCTGCCCACGGCTTCAACAGCTCAATGTTAAAGAATATTTATTATTTAAGGAAATAAAAAAAAAATTGATGTCTGCATGTTAAAAGCCCAGAATACAGCAGGCCAGCCCTAAAACTGATCTCTAATAAACTGACAGACAAAACCAAGAAGGTAGTCGTACGAATCTTCACGAGGCACTATCTTTCCAACTGCCAAATACAATTAACTTAATGCAAGTTTTGCATATTAGTTTGCCTTGAAATAATAAATCAAATAGGCTAGTGTCATTAAGAGAATCCCTTCAAGCATCACAAAGTATAGTTCCTTAAATCAACCAGATGGTATCTGCAATTTTACATGAAACCAGGCACCTGCCTTCACACCACTGCTCACCTGTTGTTACTGGCTTTCCTGGACACTACCACTGATGTAGAGAACTCATCCCAGTATTCCTTTCTTTGAACCACAAGCACTAGTTCTAGGCCTTCTCTTTCTTTTAAATTTCCACACAGTACATTAAGGGGTAAAATACTCATTTCAAAAGAGAGAAAGTTTCCTCATATGAATTCAAAAGTCAACTACAGAAACTTTTGTGAAGTCCTTATCAGCAACCAGAATTTATTTACAAAATTTGGAAGGTCAAGGAGACCATATGCTACCGATTCAGAAGAGCTACTTCATTTCCACTAACAAGTGCAGTACATGCTAGTTACAGTAAGAGGAGACACAGTATTATGAACCTTATCACACAGAGAAAAATGCTTTTCCTCTGTATCAGAGTTTAGGATCTCAGATTTTATCTTTCTCCTGGAATAGCCAAAGTGTTTAAAAACTTCCACTAATATTTTAAATCATTCTTTGAACAGATTCCAGGAAGAATAAAAAAAACACAAATCAAAAAATACCTGAGACAAAAGGTAGAGTTCTGCTCTGAAATCACCACTAAACAGTGGAATTCAGGGAGTTGCTGAGCTACACAGCAACTGAGTATCAACTCAGGATGCACTGAGTCACCCTGGGATGTACTGACTGAATCCCCACTGGACAGAAAGTGAGACTAAATGACATAGCTCCTATGCTTACATAAAACAAAGTGTCCTAAACTGGATATGAATCCTAATACTATATAATTAGCACTGAAAATTACTGAACCTGTACAAGTGGGACACTTATCTCTTTAGACCAATGTGAGGAAGTGTCCTCCTTGGTCCTTAAAATGTCTGAAGCTGTGAAATTCATACTATGCACGAAGAAAATAGGTACAAAGTGCAACCAGCAGAGTTAAAATATAATTAAGAATATAAATGCAAATTTAAAAAAGCTGCTGTGACCAATTAAACTTGCATAAAAGACTCCAACTAAACTATACAATCCTAATAACATGTATTAAACAAACCTGACAGAGCTTTTAACCTAGAAGCATTTAAAAAGAACATTAGGAGGCTCAAGTTAACATGTAAAAGTTTGTATATTTTCAACTCTTTTTCTAATAGTGAGTAACTGTATTTACAGTCAAGGTATTAACAGAACATTCATTTGCAACAATCTGCCTGAGGAAAACAAGCTGTAGCCAGGACTACTCCACTCACATAAAAATGTTTTGGTTTGATTTATATATAGAGAAAAGTTATATATGTAGGATTGCTTCCTGTCACCAAAGCAATTTTTTTAAAAGAAAAAAAAAAACTCTCCCAATGCAAATTAGGTAACTTGATGCAGATTTGTTGACCTACCCTTTTTATATGGCTTTGGTGGCACAACAGGACCAGGCTCTATGTTATCATAGAAGTTACATGTGGCTTTCGGATCAAAGTTTCCTGTAGGAAAGTAAGAAAGTATAACTTGAAGGTTATTTAAATACCTATGCCAGTGATATGAACATCTAGAGGCTTCTGATCTCAAGCATATTATTATGACATTGTATCTTAGCTTTTTGACAAGTTTTGTTGACCCTGGTAATTTTTAGCAGGGTAATCCCATGTTAAAAGAATCAACTCCAGCTCAAGGTTTTGTATTGCTTTGGAAATATGTTAATTGTAAATCTTTCTACAGGACACTTCCACGATGAAAAAAACCTGTGCATATTCTGACCTATTTTATTCCATTTATGACAAGTTTCTGTTGCAAAAAAAGAAGATTTTTGAAGACCTAAGTAGATTTCTGTTTGCCAACTTCTTGTTACAACCTGTAGTTCTCTTCTGTATTGCTTGGCCACAGCCTTTGTCAGCAAAAATTTAAAATTTTAAGTAAAGGATCTCCACAAAGGAGTAAATTTTTTTATGTACACTCTTGACAAAGTCACTTTTAAGTCACACTTTCTTGGTAATGTAATTTAACTTGGCCAACAGAAATATTAGGAAATCAAGTTTATTATGTTGCAACTGAAAAAAACCGCCACCTTTTAGAGGCAAGTTGTCAATGCTCATATAAATTGAGTTTTAAAAACTTCAAGTGTTCACATTTAAGCACATACCATATTACAATCATAGGATCATTGAGGTTGGAAAAGACCTCTAACACCATTGAGTTCAACCATTACCCCAGCACTTGTCAAGTCCACTACTAAACAATGTCAAACACCACATCTACGGGTTTTTAAATACCTCCAGGGAAGGCGACTCCACCACTCCCCTGGGCAGCCTGTTCCAATGCCTGACAACTCTTTCCCAGAAGGCATTTCCCCTAATACCCAACCTAAATCTCCTGAGGCACATCTTGAGGCCATTTCCTCTCATCTGTCACTTGTCATCTGGAAGAAGAGATTGACCCCCACCTCCAACACAATCTCCTTTCAGGGACTTGTAGAGAGCGATAAGGTCTCCCTTCAAACTCCTTTTCTCCAGGCTAAACACTCCCAGCTGCCTCAGCTGCTCCTCATCAGACTTGTGCTCCAGTCCCTCTACCAGCTCCGTTGCCCTTCTCTGCACAAGCTCCAGCACCTCAATGTCCTTCTTGGAATGAGAGGTCCAAGACTGAACACAGGATTTGAGGTGCAGCCTCACCCGTGCCAAGTACAATCATTGCCTTGGTCTTGCTGCCCACACTCTCTCTGACACAGGCCAGGATGTTATTGGCCTTCTTATCTACCTGGGCACGTGTTGACTCATGTTCAGCCATGTTGGGCAACAGCCCAACAGCTCCAGGTCCTTTTCCTCTGGGCAGCTTTCCAGTCACTCTTCCCCAGGCCTGTAGCACTTCCTGGGGTTGTTGTGACCCACGGGCAGAACCTGGCACTTGGCCTTATTGAATCTCATACAACTGACCTCAGCCCATTAAACCAACCTGTCCAGATCTCTCTACAGAGCCTTCCTACCCTCCAGTAGATTAACATTCCTGACCGTGTCCAAATTATGCTTTTATAAAAAAAAAATCAATTCAATACCTCTGGATTGAAGGAGATCAACTTCTTTCAATGTACAGTCAACATTGATCTGGAGTTGTCTGTTGAGGCTTCTCAATCTGGTCATTTCCTCAGGCTAGAAAGAAACAACCCAAAATAATAATTGTGGGAAAGTCAGCATCTTATTTGAAATGGAAATAACTCTGCTTTATCTTTGTTAACACCTTTATTAGAAACTGAGCATAGATAAGACACTGAAAAAAGCCAAACTGTCTGGCCTGTTAACCCTACCCATTTGCCCTCAAAAAACATTCTTCTACTGGCATGTGAGAAGGAAAACAAATGAGTTACTTAATACTAAAATTCATCAGGAAGACAACATAGCTGAGCTCAAGCTTATAAAACCACACACATTATAAAATTCTGTATAAACTGTTATCTCGCTACCTGAGTTTGCATCAAGATGATCAGAAAACAGAATACAAGGCTGCAGCCCACATTAACTATTATTGGGTTATAACTTAGTAAGGTCAGAATTTTCTTATTTGCATCACCCCAATGACCTTCAACAAGCCAAACCTCCCAGCCCAGTATCTTTAAATGATTAAATGCTGAAGGATGGCAATGATTCTTAACAGAATAATCAGTTAAGTCCATATATTTGCATATAATTAAGAAACCTTAAGTTACTGGAATACAAAGCATTCTTAATGCTAGCAGCATCGATTATTAACAGATATGTATTAATAACTATCTTATCCCAGGATGCATTCTGGCATCAGAGAGTCACAAAATCACAGAATGTCTGAGGTTGAAAGAAACCTCTGAAGGTCACCCAGTCCAACCCTTCTGCCAAGCCTCCAACCAGACTTTGTGCCACTGATAACCACACTCTTGGCCTGGCTGATCATTGAGCTTTCTATCAACCTCACTGCTCATCCAGCCCCTACTTCATCAGCTTCTCCATGAAGATGTTACAGGAGACAATGTTGAAAGTCTTACCAAAGTCTAGATAGGTAATAACTACTGGTCTCTCCTCATTCCCCAGAACAGACTTTGCATTCTAGAAGTTTGTATCAAATTGATCAAACTTGACTTCCCCATGGTGAATCCAATGCTGACTATTGCTGATCACTTTATTGTCCTTCATGTGCCTAGAAAAGGTCTGCAGGATTAGCTGCTCAACCATCTTCCCAAGGATCAAGCTGATGCTGACCAGTCTGTAGTTCCTTGGGTCCTTCCCTTCTCGAGGACAGAAGTGGCATTTACTACCCTACAGTCTTTGGGCACTTTCCCAAACACAATTAATCAATCAAAGATTATCTAGAGTGGCCCTGCAATGACATCTGCCAGCTCACTCAGCACTTATGGGTGCATCTCATCCAGGATTATGACCTCATGTATGTCTGCTTTGCTTAAGTATTCCCTGACCTGATTCTCTTCCAATAGGGGTATACCTTCCTTGCTTCAGACTTTTCCCAGCATCTGTGTGCCTTGGGATTCCTGAATGACTGTAAAGACTAAGGCAAGGAAGACCTCCGGTATCTTAAGCCTTTTCCATGTTCTATGTAACCAGGCCCCTCATCTTGCTGAGCCCACGTTTTCACTTGCCTTCCTACTGTCACTTGGGTACTAACAGAAACCCTTTACTTTGGCCTTTGACATCCTGTGCCAAATTCAACTGCAGCTGGGCTTTGGCTTTCCTAACCCCATCCTTGCACACTCAGTGTCTCTGTTTTTACCCGAGGTACATACCTGCCAAATGCTGCCCTGAGACAGGTTAGCCATATGTAGCAGCCACTGCAGTTAAGTAGCCAACAGCCCCCACTGTGCCTTCCAGCCTACACCTGTGTGCATTGCTTATGGCCACACAGAGAGCAGGTCTGAACTGGTTTGGGTAACAACTGCACACAGCAGAAGCTATTTTTCAGCCAGATGAATTTCTTTATCAGAGTCATACAGATGTTTGGGCTAGAGTCACTTGCAGGTGGAAGTCAGACAGATAAGAAGAATCAACACGGAAAATAGGTGAGAGAGGTGCCAACTATTTGAGCCAACACTGCTACTGAAAAGTTACTTGGCACACTCTGCACATACCAAATGAGAAATATCATCTATGAGATGCAACTACTCTAACAACAAAATACCTTTTAAAAAAAAAAGTTAAACGTTCCTGCACGAACACCAAGCTCCATATGGCTCACACTTATTGAGTAGACCAGGACACACTTTTATGGGTTTTTAGGAAAGCAACTATACTCAGTTCTGTGGTCCACAAAAGTGCACACACACAACTTTCAGAAGTTCTGTTGTCAACACTAAGAAAGCTGGACACATCTGTTTCATAAATTACTAGAAGTAGTTTATCACAAGTCAAGTACTTATAATAAATTGCCTCCAAAGTCTCAAGATTTTATACTCAAAAGTATTTTTTGTACAGCATTCTAGCTCATTAAAACAAAAAATAAATGTGTATGTTGAATTAAAAATACTAACAAATTGCTTACTGTTGGAATTGCAGTCGTACAGCTGACTCTTCGGAGCCGCCTCTGCATTAGATCATGCTCCATACCATTGACTTCGGTTTTCAGACGTTCAAGCTCCTCTTTCTCAAGCTTCAGTTCCTTTGCTAATCTCTCCATCCTTGCTCGTTGATGTAACAGCAAGGCTAATGTTTTACATAGAATAAAAAGTTACTAACACACAAAAACCTGGAAGACTGAATGCTTAACTTAACTTATGCGTAAGATTCATGAGTGACCTTTCTGGAAAAAAAAGTGATCGTAAACATGCAGCCAAGTATCAGTGTGAAGATGCTTTCATGCTAAATGAACTACAATATAGAACAAAGTTCTTCCAGAATAAAAACACATTTTAGACAGTAACTTGAAGTTGATATTACCATTTTGGTCAAAGCTTCTTTTTTTGCATTTGGTCTTTCTCGTCTCAAAAATACAAAGGCACCTGTACAAGGAGACAGCTTCTCAGGATGAAACAGCAACCTAGTCATATTAATACTCTACTGACAAAAAAAAAATAAAAATACCAGAGGTAAGGTCAGAAAGTAACACACACTTCACACCTGCTGCTCACCAGCAGCTGACACACCAGCCTTGAGACATCAGCCAAATGTCAGTCCTGAATTGGTCTTTTTTTCTCCACTGCTATTACATATTATATTATAACTAAGTAGTCTTAGCATTTCAGGAATACTGAAATCCTCAACACCATACATTCCCCAATGTTCAAAGGCAAAACTATATAGCTTTAACAAAATATCCTAGAGAATCCAGAAACTAAAAAAGTAGGGTCAGCTCAGGTGCTTCAGGCTCTTTAATTCTACAACAGAGCTGACTCCTCTCACCTCTCTCTGCTGTTATGCCATTCTCTCATTTTTATGTCATGCTACTGAAATATATGACTCAGTCACAGGCTGATGTTGGGCTCTCAGACAGCCAAAGAAACAATTTTGGCTAGCTAAAAGATAATACTCAGTTTCCTCAGGAAGAGCATTTCTCAGTATTTCATCATGATGCAAAACCAGCCAAGTTAGTGTGATGCTTAATCCTTTCCGATCTGGCTGGTTTTACCTGAAGTCTGCTAGGACAGAGAAAAATAAGACATTTGATGTGGGCATTCAAAGAAGGTGCTCATGTAACAGTGTTCCAGTAAACTGTTCAAAATAAAGACGTTGTAGAACCTGCAAAAGGTGATTTCATAAAAGTTCCTAGCCAGCACTCGCCCTTTTCTTCACCCCATCTGACCAAGGCAAAGAAAAACACATAATATCTCAAGAATATTTGCATACAAGCTAAAAAAAGCATTAGAAAAATAAGGATCAACATGACACAACTTAAGGCAGAGGCACAAAAAAACCCCAAACAATCATGTTTTTTTTATCACATCAGAATTCTGCACAAAAATGTAGCACTATATGTTGGACTTTGTATGGATCCACCAATTCACGGACAAAGAACATCCTATCCAAGAATAACATCAGATGTTTTTCTACTACAGGCACCAGTATTACTGAACAAAATTGTTCTCTACTTTTTTAGTAGCATATAGTCATGCAAGCAGAATTAAGAAAAAGTACAGACATCAGGCTGTGTGATTTTACACTATTGCCACCAAACCTCATCTTTGTGTGACTCCTCCAATTTAACATGGTATGACTACATTTCATTGCTTCCTGTTACACTCTACAAACATGACTCATATACAAAGAAACAGTAAAAGTACAGAGGGCAGAATGAATTTTTGGTGATGCTTTTCACAATGGTTAACATTCAAGAGACTAAAATAAACTTGTTCCATATATTAAACTATTAAATATACTCTTCTTCAGGACTCATTTTGTGGTAGTAAAGAATACAATGTTTATCCTTCTACAATTTATTTCTACCAAGAGTTCAGAGCGCATCAATACCAAAGGCTCTGGTAGGTATTGCCACAAATGCAAATGCCCTAAAAAGCATATACTAACCAGTTCTATTTAGTTTCTTTTTCAACTACAAAAATTTAGTCAAAGACACAAAGGCAAAAACAGATTTCTACATTTCAGAATATATTTTTCTCAGCTATGTGAAGCTACTTATAGCCACTTATTTTTTACTGAAGCTGTAATAGGAACACTACCAAACAAAGCATGTGGCCTTGGAATTACAGCACTGGCAGCCATTCTTACTAAAGAACTGGGTCTAAGGAATTTCTGATTGAGTCCACTAGGTACAAACCAGCTCTTTGTCGGTAAGTTAGAAAAGCCTAAAAAACACTAAGTGAAATAAGGAATCAAGAACTACATGGCAGCACTATAAGCATTATTTCAGCACTCTAAAGTTAAAAAAAAAAAGGCAAGAAGGAACAACATAGGAACAGACTCTTTTCTAAACACAAATCCAGAAAATANATTATTTTAATACCTTTCAAAACAAAAATATTATTTGTATTGACACACAAAGATGTTTTAGCTGCAATCCTATATATTCTTCAAACTAAATAAATTGGATTCAAATGCAAAAGCCAGTGCTTCAGGTCTTATAACGCACTTGAATATTGAACAAATAAAAAAAAAAGTAAAAATCCACATATAAGTTTGTGACACAGTTCTTCAATGCAGAATTTACAAACCAGACTCACAGTATTTGAACAAACCACTTGTTATTGTTAACTGCAGTGTTTCTTAAAAGAAAAGTCCCCTAACACCAAAAACATAGCAACTTTAAGACACTCAGAAAATCTTTATGTAGATGACTGAAATTTGGTGATTTTTTAAAAAATCAGAACTCTCATTATATGACTTTTGGCATAGTTTCTATTCTTCCCTGTACAGGTTCCAAAATTCTCATTTACTAAGTAGCAAATTCAAGCTGAAAATGCATTTTACAACATCACAGTTTGCAGGGCTAAACGTTTACCTTGAGTGTAAGCATAGTCGTCTGATCCAGAACTAGAACTTCTCTGGTATTTATGGCTTCCTTTTTCTCCTCCAGATCCTGGGATTACAGAAATAGGCTGAATAGGTTCTGGTGCTGCAGAACGCTCTTCTTGGTCCACTAAATTTAAAAGATTCTCAGTCGGTGCTCGACCTACTGTGATTTTAAAAATGGTTGGGTTTGGCTGAGACACCATTACCCGAGGAGACTGTGTTGGTGCACCTGTAGGTCCAGTTGGTTGAGTGTAGGTAATATACACTGGATTAACACTAAATGGAGGTTTGGGTTGCCCCGACATACCTCTTGATGGAGAGCTTGAAGGAGGAGTAGTGGCTGTATACAGTGGGTGCTGGTTTCGTTGAGATGGTTGATTACTTATTGGTGAAGGACTTCTGTTCATTGCAGTCCCAGGTCTTTGCGGTGGCTCAACTGTAATTTCTATTTTATTCATGGAACCTTTGGATAAACTAGGTCCAGCAAAAGGAGGAAGGTACGATACAGAGTGACCGCCTTGTTTTTGAAAAGTCTGGGATGCTTGCTGATATGGATGGGGTGGGACAGTTGAAGGGCTGGGAGGCATGAAAACATGTGAACTCTGATGACTCAACTGAGGAGGCTGAACTTGGTGCTGAGGAGAGCCAAAGGGAGAGGGACACTGGGATGCCGGTGGTGATCGAAAAGCTGACTGAGGGATCTGGGGTTGTTTTGGAGAATACTGAGAAGGTTGGTAGTTCTGTTGATGTGGATATACAGGTAGAGGACGGGGAGTATAGTGTGGAACTGGGCCCTGTGGTGATGAATGCCACTGTGTATTCTGAGGAGTCTGTCGTCCTGAAGAACTTTGAGATGTTTGTCTTATATAAATAGAGCCAGGAGTCCCATAAAGATTGCTTGGAATCTGTGGAAGAATTTGTAGAGCTCTGGGTACGCTCTGTCCAGAGGGGAGGTTTTGTGATACTGTAACAGTAATGGGATTTGTACTGTACCGAGGTATGTGCATATACGTGGGAGGAGGGCCTTGCATAGCAGACGTGTTCATTCCTGGTTGTATGGAAGATGGCTGTGGAGGTGGCTGTGGAGGAGGAGTAGCTGCATTTCTATTCTGGTCATTCATGAAAAATGGATTGTAACTAGGAGAAGCTGCCACGACAGCGGGAGCAGAATGTGGTTCTTGAACTAAGCAGATCAGCTGTTTACCTGCTGTGCGCTGAGGGTCAATGTGTCCATCGCTTGAGCTGTGTACCAGTGTACGACCACCATTCAGTTGAGCTCCATCCCCCGCGTGATAGCTGGTATGAGGATGAATACCCAGATTGATGTGCAAAAGGCTGTTTCTATTCATTCTGGTGTCATCAGGGCTGTGGTACTCCATATATAAGTATTTGTTGCTCTCCTGCGCAAGGGCTCGACAACAGGCATCGAGGTTGTTGTTGTTCTAGGAGCAAGAACGGACACCTATTACTGTCACATAGCACAAGGAAGAGCCACTGCTCCGTGTTCAACAAGCCTTCAGCTGAAGCCACAGTGAAGCCCAGCCTGAACACAACTAGGGAGAAGAACATTTCATAACAGGAATTTTGAAATAACAGTAATTAATACCTGCTAAGTCATGGTGTGCAAGTTGTACATAGCTTGTTGCACCTGGCAAAATGCTCTGGTAACACTAGTTACGCTATGACATATTAATAAAAATCAAGTCATTGCGTTCTGGGGGAAGCAATGGTTAGAACTCTTGGTATCTCCTGCAAAGAACACGTCAGTACAATTAACTACTTGTAGTAACAACACAAATCAAATTAAACTAAATGAAAATTGTAAATTCTGGAAAAGCAAAACAAAAATGCAGATGACATTTTAACGTTTACCTCAGTGTTTACTGTTCACTTTTATTTTACTGTTTATCTGAGTATTTCTCTTTACCTGAAAATTTAAAAGCCTGACATTTTAAAACAGCTTTTATTGGTAGAACAGTATTTAACGTCTTAAAAAGGAAGTCAAAGTAAGTACTGCTCGAAGAAGTATTGGCAATTACATAAAGCACCTTACAATTCTGACAAAATTTTAACTGCCTTTAAGAATTTCAAGCTTAAAGCAAAAAAGATTTATTCACACATCACTGAGGAAACCAAATAACCCCTATAAATTTTTGATTTGTTCTGTGGTGCTACTAGTTGAAACTATACAGAAAAATTATGANTAAATAAGGAATCAAGAATTTCAAGGCAGCACTATAAACATTATTTCAGCACTCTAAAGTTAAAAAAAAAAAGGCAAGAAGGAACAACATAGGAACAGACTCTTTTCTAAACACAAATCCAGAAAATAACTATTGCTGGTTATCATTCCCTCATTACCCCAAATGACTGTTTTGAATGTTTGCAGACTGATTCATTTGCTCAATTTCAAATGTTTCTAGTGTATACAGCAGACAATTCCAAGAAATCTTTAGTTTTCAGCTAAAGATTAAATTTCACCTTTTTTTCCTTTACTGAATTTCTGAATTCTTCATTTATATATGGAATTAAAGCTGCGTTCTATCTCTATGCAGCAAAATGCATGCTAAAATTTGTCTGCTAATCTCTTCCTCCTCTTTGAAATCTCTAAGTGGGAAAAGTGAACTCTGGATTAAGTTATTATTTAAATATTTCTTGTAATTACCTTTATTTTAATTATTATATTTTAATACCTTTCAAATAATTATTTTANTGGTTTCGTTGAGATGGTTGATTACTTATTGGTGAAGGACTTCTGTTCATTGCAGTCCCAGGTCTTTGCGGTGGCTCAACTGTAATTTCTATTTTATTCATGGAACCTTTGGATAAACTAGGTCCAGCAAAAGGAGGAAGGTACGATACAGAGTGACCGCCTTGTTTTTGAAAAGTCTGGGATGCTTGCTGATATGGATGGGGTGGGACAGTTGAAGGGCTGGGAGGCATGAAAACATGTGAACTCTGATGACTCAACTGAGGAGGCTGAACTTGGTGCTGAGGAGAGCCAAAGGGAGAGGGACACTGGGATGCCGGTGGTGATCGAAAAGCTGACTGAGGGATCTGGGGTTGTTTTGGAGAATACTGAGAAGGTTGGTAGTTCTGTTGATGTGGATATACAGGTAGAGGACGGGGAGTATAGTGTGGAACTGGGCCCTGTGGTGATGAATGCCACTGTGTATTCTGAGGAGTCTGTCGTCCTGAAGAACTTTGAGATGTTTGTCTTATATAAATAGAGCCAGGAGTCCCATAAAGATTGCTTGGAATCTGTGGAAGAATTTGTAGAGCTCTGGGTACGCTCTGTCCAGAGGGGAGGTTTTGTGATACTGTAACAGTAATGGGATTTGTACTGTACCGAGGTATGTGCATATACGTGGGAGGAGGGCCTTGCATAGCAGACGTGTTCATTCCTGGTTGTATGGAAGATGGCTGTGGAGGTGGCTGTGGAGGAGGAGTAGCTGCATTTCTATTCTGGTCATTCATGAAAAATGGATTGTAACTAGGAGAAGCTGCCACGACAGCGGGAGCAGAATGTGGTTCTTGAACTAAGCAGATCAGCTGTTTACCTGCTGTGCGCTGAGGGTCAATATGTCCATCGCTTGAGCTGTGTACCAGTGTACGACCACCATTCAGTTGAGCTCCATCCCCCGCGTGATAGCTGGTATGAGGATGAATACCCAGATTGATGTGCAAAAGGCTATTTCTATTCATTCTGGTGTCATCAGGGCTGTGGTACTCCATATATAAGTATTTGTTGCTCTCCTGCGCAAGGGCTCGACAACAGGCATCGAGGTTGTTGTTGTTCTAGGAGCAAGAACGGACACCTATTACTGTCACATAGCACAAGGAAGAGCCACTGCTCCGTGTTCAACAAGCCTTCAGCTGAAGCCACAGTGAAGCCCAGCTCGAACACAACTAGGGAGAAGAACATTTCATAACAGGAATTTTGAAATAACGGTAATTAATACCTGCTAAGTCATGGTGTGCAAGTCATACATAGCTTGTTGCACCTGGCAAAATGCTCTGGTAACACTAGTTATGCTATGACATATTAATAAAAATCAAGTCATTGCGTTCTGGGGGAAGCAATGGTTAGAACTCTTGGTATGTCCTGCAAAGAACAGGTCAGTACAATTAACTACTTGTAGTAACAACACAAATCAAATTAAACTAAATGAAAATTGTAAATTCTGGAAAAGCAAAACAAAAATGCAGATGACATTTTAACGTTTACCTCAGTGTTTACTGTTCACTTTTATTTTACTGTTTATCTGAGTATTTCTCTTTACCTGAAAATTTAAAAGCCTGACATTTTAAAACAGCTTTTATTGGTAGAACAGTATTTAACGTCTTAAAAAGGAAGTCAAAGTAAGTACTGCTCGAAGAAGTATTGGCAATTACATAAAGCACCTTACAATTCTGACAAAATTTTAACTGCCTTTAAGAATTTCAAGCTTAAAGCAAAAAAGATTTATTCACACATCACTGAGGAAACCAAATAACCCCTATAAATTTTTGATTTGTTCTGTGGTGCTACTAGTTGAAACTATACAGAAAAATTATGAATCAAATAAGAAATACAATGGGGAATTTCCGGTCTCTTCTTGCCCTCTCTCCTCATTTTAGCTTAATCTAGTCTTGTTAAAAGAACACCACAAATGACAGCTTTTCCAAAATCACTAGAAAGCATTCCAGATGGTGAATTTTTTTCTCACCACTCTCATATAACGGCCTGTAACAGCTGTCATTCAGATTTTAAGTTAAATAGTAAAACTATAAAGAGACAAAATTTCATTTTACATTCAACTAAATCTGGCCCTCAGCACCCACACTTTGTTACATATGACCCAAGACTGGCACCTTCTGTGACACGGAGCACCTGCTTTCAGTACAAGTGTGCACACATTTATATTTAAACACACACACCCCTGCCTTCCTCAGTGTGCTAGAACTACCATTCTAAGGAATATGCATGGCTTCACTTCTATTTTAAACACTATCCCTATATAAATTTGTATACATATTAATACACATAGAGCCTTGTAATACAATTTTTAACAGCCTATCCATTGGCTAAAAGTCACGTTACATTTCTCTTCTAAGGGACCAATATCTAGTCAGACTTAATACTAGAGCAAAGATGACTTTCCCAAAATTTCATATGATTTCACTATCAGAGGAACACACATATTCAGCATCTCTCATGTGAAGACTTACTACTGAACATGACAGAAGAGTTCAGTGCTCAAATATGAATGGATCTCACTCTGTAGATGCTTCTCCCTGACTACCTCCTTTCATGCTAAGCTCTCCATCTAGACCCTGCTGGTCAGTGGGAATATCCAGACACACCACTAAAAATTTCAGATCAGAAAACATAGGAATCAGACCTTGTAATAACAACCAGCACCATAGTGACAAGACAGCAGTCTCAAAGTTAACCATTACCATCAGCCACTTGCCATCTAAACAGAACAGGGCTTCCCCTGCTTTACATTTGTCTGCAAGCAACCAATTTGTATGGATTAGAAGAAACACAATGCAAAACTACAGCCACTGCTCTAAGTAAACTTCCTCATCTGCCAGCAACACGTAGGATGCAAATGCAGCTTTGTTATTTTAGCCAAGGCTACACAAGGCCAGACGAGATCTTGTGTTTCTATTCCATTTTTGAATCTTCCCATTACCTGAAGGTATTCCCAGATGACCATTACTTGGCCAAATGCTTACATGTGGTAACTTAATTATCACTTACAATTTATGATTTTAGATGTAGAATGGAAGGATGAAATGGAAAGAAAAAGAGGTAGGGGAAGGGAGAAGCAGGGAAGAACTGCCACCTGACGTGGAAACAGAAGTCAAAAAGATGTCATGGAGATGGAAAACCTTTAGATTCCTAGCTAAGGCCAGCTCCTTATCCTGGAAGGATGAGTTACTGTTTGTAAAATCATCTTCAATATATATATACATGTTATTTATGTAGCCATCACTAATAAGCATCCCATTAGTAATTTCCTTATTCCCCATAAGCATAACAGTCACAGGTTCCACAGACAAGGAAAAACAGTCAGTGGAAAAAAACCCGCAAACCTAAGTGAGGAATGAAAAAAATTTTGTACCTAAAAGACAGGGCAAAAATGAAGTAGTGGAATCTTCCAACCTTTTAAAACAAAACCAGGGCAATGAAAATCTGTGCTCCATGTATACTAATAAAAAGAATTTTCATACTAAAATAATAAACACAGACTCTTAAAAACTCTTTACCATACCTGAAGCATGCATTGAGATACCACCCCCTCAGGTATCTCAGGGAAACGCTGCCGGAGATCATGGAGTACCTGCATGTCAAGTTGTTGACTGCCCTGCGCCATGCCAGACTGATGGTGTTCCAAATTACCAAAGAATGGAAGTCAACAGGCCTTCCAATGATTATGGTCTTCTGAGGCTTCTGGCATTTTCTGTAAGAAAGAAAACACGACTATCTTTTAAGCCATCACAACTTTTCCTTCTTCCCCAGCTGCCTGTGTAGAAAAACTACTGTATCATTTTTAGATTTAGTTATCGAGAGACAACAGTTTAAACACAAGAGTTGCAATAATCATGTCTCAAATTTTTATATTAAAACACAATGTACCACAGGTGTGTCTACATTGCATTTCACTGGAATGTGCTTGTTCAGGCACATGTTCTTTATTCAGTCTCATTGTGGCACCACGTAGGCACCACTTTAATTAATCTGACCTGCATAAAATGGAACTGTTACATATTTACTCCCAGAGAAATTCTGAACAGTTTGCAGAAAAGTCTGAACTCACCACGAAGCGCAGACATCTGTTATTGACAACATGCAAGAAATAACGGGTTGGAAAACCAAGTAGCACAATTATCCAAAATGCTCCTCTATTAAAAGCGCTTTCTCTCTTTTGTCTTTACATCACTACAAATCCAAGAAGTCAGAAGCAAATTTTGTGAAAGCAAACAAGAATGAAACAGATTTTAGAGAGTCCTTTTCAGGACCATGATAAGCATCTGTTTAAGATTTTTGTAAAGCACCTGTTATGTTCATACTAACATGACTAATGACAAAAAACCCTCCTCTTTTTCATTTCAGGAGTCTTGTATTCAACACCAAAGAGATTCTGTCTGAACTTTAATACCCAAGGACTAGTAGAAGGCAAATACAGTCTGAGTCAACAAAAGCTTTTCTCACTTGTGGTTCAGATCACAGCAGTAATCAAAAGGCAGCTGAAGTGTAAGTGAAATCCACAAAAATTTTGCATGAAGGTGGTGCATGACACAGTCCCTGTAACACATCTGTCATAGCTAAGCTTCAAAAGCCTTTCCAACAACACTGCTCAGCTGAATTCTTAAGTGCTGTGTTCAAGAAAGGAATGAGATACCAGCAGTGTTGGTGTTCAAGAAATATATCAGCTACCCAAACTTCCAAGTCGAAATCGTGCCCATCTCAACATCAGTACAACTGTGTGCTCAGGTGTTCCAGTCAGCTTTTCACTTGTGAGCTCAACTTCCAGCAGCAGCCTAGTCACACACCTCTATACACTAATAAATTCAATACCTTCCTATGTCTTTCCTCAGAAATTCTCTTAGTTTTCACAGGCAAGAAAAGAGAACATATATCTTCAAAGAAAAGTAAAATGTCAGGTTTAGGGTAAAAAAATCCTTTGGTAAAAGCTTTTGGGGTAAAAATAGCAGAAGTCAGTCCAGTCCACCATCTGTCTTTGTATGTGGACAGCTCTCAGCTGCCATCGGCATTCATTAAACACCACGTGCTCACAGAGAGGGTTCCTCTCAGTCCTACCTCATATATTCCAATATCCAGTATTACACCTGTCACATCACATACCTTTTCAAGATTAGACAGATTTGAAGAATGGTGAATAACCTTGCTGTGACTTAAGAAATACTGCAATAAACTTACACTGCATTTCTGTCCAGCGCAGTAAAGCTGCAGACCCCTTTAATTTTAAAAGGAAATGAGCCAGCTGAAAATTCTTATCTATACTCATAATAGGGGGATCTTTTATAAAACTTACTTTTTTGTAAATTACAAACAAACATCATACTCTGAAAGGCAGATCATCATAAGAACACTCAAAGAAAATCTGACAGCAATCAAGCTCTATGTGTTTCTAGACAACTTTCCTTTTCCCAGGAGGAAGAGGCTAAAATGCAGTAATGGAGGAGTACCCTACCAGAACAAATTGCTGTTAAACCCCCTTTGGAATAACAGATGACAATATCTGAAACACAACATAATAATTTTAAGAATTTTATTTGCATGAACAAGAGCCTTTGCATCACTTCTCTCTTCAAATAAAAATGTAAATGGAACATGGGTGAACAGACTGGAGATCTATCATCAAAACATACAATGTTTTTCTACAACGGTTTTAAAATAATTTATTACGTTTTCTAAAAATTTCCTGAATGTGTGGTAGGTAGAGATGTAACACAAATTAATTGCCAGTTATTGGCCAGCTATGAATCTTATCAGACTTCTAAACACAATGGATAACAAATTTCCATTTTTATTTTGAAGAGCTGAAGCTTCTAGCCTTTACAGTTACATAGAGAACCCTGAAAAGCCTACAAGAAACCCAAAATAACTGTTGAGAAGCATGAACAAATACACAATTGTTTAGAACTCCTTGGATTACATGGCTAAACTACTGTGGAAATTTGGGGTTTGGGGGGGTTTTGTTGTTTTTTCACCCCAGCCAGTACCATAAAATGCACTACTACCATTATCTAAATGCTCAACCTTTTGTCCTACCTATTGTCCAGCATTTTGTTCTGCCTATTCTGCTTGACCTGCCTACAAGTGACTGCACATTCTCCACTCTAAGCAGGCACAAACTGGCTGGAATACAATACCCACTTCCCATGTTGCTCCACAGCACGCGGCAGGCAGAGAAGCGAGTTATTCAGAGAGCCAAGAGCTTACAGCACAGGCCACACAGCTAAGATGCTTAGACAAGAACTCCTGCTGAGCCACAACAGACTAGGAAAGCAATCCTTCAAAGACCTTCTTCCACAGCTAAGGGACACACTGAGGTGCACTACATCACCAGCTTTAGTATTACTGGAAGTTCAATGCATCAAACACCAACCCAAAATCATAATGAAAGCAAGATGGTTCATCTGTAACTTTCAGAAATGAGTTGAGGGTATCCAAACTCCAGATGAAAAGTATCTCTTGAGGATGGAATAAATTAACACTGCCACATTCACAGCAATTCTAATGGCAAAACCAAAGCACTTTGGCACAGAATTGGTCCTGCTGTGTTAACACACAGAGGCAACCTCAGGAGCCACTAGGGAATCTTGGGGATTATGCAAACCACAACTCAAGTCCTAAATAAGTATAATAATCAGTTTTTCACACCTTCTACATCCACAAATTATATGTACAGAAAAACAGTATCTTTAGATTTAATCTTCTTTCCTTAAGACATTTGTGTACCTTGCAAGTTAAGAAAACAATCAGCAGTTCCATCAATCAACTGATGGCTCTTTTCTGAAAGAATGAAAAAAAAATAGAATTACTAGTCTTGATACTCCCCACAGATGTATTCAAATAGGTACAGAAGGAAATTATTTCACTACCGTCTACTTTGAAGCACTAAATCACCTCAGATGAGGAGACATGAATCATAAGGAATGAAACCCAATTGAAAACTAAATTAGGTCAATATATACTATCTGAAAATCTACACATTATGTACTAATGTGAATTTAGGCAATTACAATGTAGGGAGCAACTAGAATAATTCCCAAGTAAGAGGAAAAACCAAGGCAAAACAATAACAAAAAAAACCAGTTTATAGAATCATAAGTATTCCGAGTTGGAAGGGTCCCACAAGGATCACTGAAGTCCAACTCCAGGCCCAGCACAGGACACCCCAAGAGTCAACACCACATGGCAGAATTGTGCAAATGCTTCCTGAACTTGGACAGGCTTGGTGCTGTGACCACCTCCCTGGAGAGCCTGTTCCAGTGCCTCATCACCCTCTAGGCGAAGAACCTTTTCTTGATACCCAACTTAAACCTCCCCTGACAGAGGTTCATGCCATTCTCTTGAGTCTGGGAGATCGCCCAGAAGGCTGGGCAAACAACACCCACATGAGGTTTAACAAAGACAGTGCCAGATTCTGCACCTGGGATGGGAGAACCCTGGATGTACGTACAGAATGGGGAATGAGATGCCATAGAAACAGACCTGGTCAGTGGCAAGCTCAAGAAGCATTTGGACAACAGTCTCAGGCACATGGTGTGACTCTTGGAGATGTCCTGTGCATGTCAGGAGTTGGACTTTGACAATCCCTTCAAAACTCAGGATATTCTATGACTTACATTTGTAACAATTGAAAATTGAAATTGTGTAAATTACACTTTTGTTAGTTTCTGGAACAACCCTACCTGATAAACAAAGGCTGCTCTGGGGTAGTTGCCAGTTGAGCTTCTAGAATAGATGTGGACAAACTTCCACTGCCTGCAGAGTCACCTGGACATAGGGCTACAGTCCTCCAAGGATGCCAAGTGTCAGAGCATATGAGGCAGCATGAAACAGCAGTGAGATCAGGGGCAATTACAACTCATTTACAACCGAACAGCTTTTTCCACCTTTCTTCCCACTGAACTCAGGTGAACTCAGCCTGCTAAAACAATTTAAAACCAAAACCAACAAACTCTTTTTGCTAGCTTAATAAGCTTGCCCTGCACTATGCATACACACTGAATGTAACACCACTGTGGAAAGGAAGAAGGGGAAAAAGGGGCAAGGGATACAGGAGCAAGAACAACACCTCCCTCTTCTCAGCACACGTAAAGCTGTAACAAAAAGACATCTTCATCTGAAGCAGACTTAGAACACAAGAACGGAAGCTGCTATTGTATGAACAGCACTAAATCAGGATAGAGACTTTGCCAAGTGCTGTCAATACTGTAGAGATCATGTTGTGGCACTGCAAGAAAGCTGCCACTCAGCTGAGCTCTGCAGGTACCACCACTGAGAGGTCAGAACTGAAACTGGACTTCAAGCTCCACACCACTTGCCCACCATCCATACAACACTACTCTCTACAAAACTTCTTTCTGGAAACTGTGACAGACCAACTGATTATGGACAGCAGCCCTTTATCACCGAGATGATTCTGCCCTCTGCCTCTCCATTGATGCATTGGTTACATGCCTCCGAGGTCTGGGATACCCTCCATACACTGCATGTCAGTGGTAACACATGAGAAGACAAGAGAGTAATTAGCTCAGCTGACATATTTAGAAAGTGCTTTATTAGACTGAGTATTAATATCTTTGGGTTTTTACCCAATAGTGTGGTTTTATCAAACAAATACAATTTCAGCCAAAGTCTACGTTACTGCATCATCACTTCTCAATTCTATTTCTGTATTTCAGTACTCAAGTGGATGATAAGGTGGATAATTATTGTGGTACTTCTGACGACGACTGCAAACACACAGAAGAAATGCTGTTAAATAGAAAAATTTTTGCAAATAAACTTATATAAAACCATGACATTTGAATATGAAGATTCGAACTGACTTGCTTTGCACAAAGGATTAAGTACATAAAAACATGTTTTTTAACATCCCTTCCCACGCATAGCTACTATTTAATAGGCATCAATTATAGCCTTGTAAACATGCCCAGCACATGACCTGGCTGTAAATGCAATCATGTAATCCCACCTCTAATCCTTGAACAGCCTCTGGAACCACTGTTGCCTTAAATTCAAAGGTGCCTGCCTGCACTAGAACATTAAACAGGCTGTAACTGGATTAAAGTCATCACCATATATGAATTCCAGTACTGGAAATAATAAAGAGAACAATTTTGTACACTAAGTTTCTATTTATTTAACCATCAAAATAAACAAAACCAATTAAGTCATCCCACAAATGTCAGAACACTCACATCATGCCAGCTAAAACTTTGGATTACACCTGCAGCAAAAGCAAGCAAACACTTTTATGGTAATGTGACACCTTTATAACAATTTGCTATCTGGAAGATCTTAAAATCTCAGACACACTGAAGTGTTATAACAGCACCAAGAGCAATTTTTCCTCACAATCATCCTCAATCACACACTCACTCTCTTTAAACCTGATATATTCGACAGAAAACAAGGATTACTTTTCCCTCCAACAGTTGAGCTAAAATAATTTTTAGGATTACATACAGCTAAGAAGAGCTCTCCCATCTCAGAAATCACAATGTCCATTTGTTAGACAAGTTTTCTTTATTGGGTGATACATTATAAGTCTCTTTTATACACCAAGAGGCTGTACCACATACTAGTAAATATTTCAGTAGGAATTTATGGTTCTCTCACTCCAATGAGCAACCAGAAACAGTTGTTACTACAGAACAAGTTACAAAAGAGTAAGTTTTCAAGGCAGTGGGATAGTTCAGGAGTTATGCTCCTAAGTCACAAGTACCAGCTTCCAGAAGGGCTCTGCAACAAAAAGTTTGTTGGGCTTACAGATAATCCTGAGGTTACCACAAGTATCACCACACTACCCAAAAGTATGAGGACGATGAAGTGGCTTTCTCACCAGGACACATGATCTGTGATGATGTGTATGATCTGTGATTTCTGACTGTGAAATATTGGCTGGGAAAAATCCTGCAGTGAACAGTGCGCTGTCAGATTTCCTAATTCATCAGCTGCAGTGTTGGCCCTGCTAAAAGCAGTTTTATAATGATGCAAAAGTTTTTTGGCAGTTATATCCTATTTTGGGAATCAAAATGAGACAGAAAGGATACAAGAAAATGTGAAACTGAGTATATACTGTAAAGTATTGGAAAAGATCTACTGCAACTCCATGGATAGTAAGCTTTTTCTTCATTTTAAAGTACAGTCTGCTATTCATCCAGGTTTAGCAATTACTAGAATCTGAGGTTTATACTAGAGAGAAACTGAGCTAACAAACTGCAAAAATACTGGACTGTTGCTTAAAACACAATTTGTTCCTGAAAGTGAGCTTCTCTCTGAGAAGTGTGAGATTAACATTTATTGAAGAAATGTCTCTGAATGGATCTTTCTATGGACAGAGAACTATCTGCAGGTCACCAGTCTGAATCTCAACCAAACCAACAGGAATTCAATAATGTTCCAGCCTAAGATATGTCTGACAGCTCCTACACAAAGTGAGTGATTGTCAGCATTAGTTCCTGCTCCTACATCACAAATTCATTGTTAGGCATTAAATTCACTTTGTAAGGCATTTGGAACAGGCTTTGTTCCTAAGATATATTTACACCTGTCAAAACACAGTGAGTCCTTCCACATGACACTTCCACAAAATAAAACATTGTATGTACTTTTGCAGGACTTTAGATCAGTAAGAATTCACTAAAGCCAGAAGCTTCAAAGTCTAGAGACATAAGACATTATTTTAAAAAAATACTAATCAAATTACAGAACTTGTAAAATTTCAGTGGTATCTACACTCATGAATCATCTGTTACACACTCTAATTCATATAAATAGCCTAAATGTGTCTCTCACTTTTCTTACCTTTTCACTTTGATTTGGGCTTCTCCTATTAAAAATGCTCTGCCCTAAATAAATGAATTGCTACCAATAAATCTGAAAGACTATTGTCCATTTGCAGAGTAAAAGCAACATAATCATGTTAATTATTTGAGCCAGTGGATACTTCTATAAAAGGCACATTTCTGCACTTCACGCAGGCAGGGCTACACCATTTGAATTTTTAACCAGTTTTTTTTTACCTGGGTGGCTCAGCAAACAATTTCACTGTGAAGTAAAAAGCTTGGCCATCCTCTTAAAGTGACCTGAAGCTGAGCAAGAACTACAAAATTGAAATTCACTTATTTTAGTCACCCATGCCTTGAATTAGCAATAGGATGAGTTATTTATGACAATATAAAATCTAATTGTTTATGCTACAAAAAAAATTTAACTATTTGAATTTAGTAATTATTAAGGCAGAAAGACAAGGGAAAAGTTCTAAATTAACTGTTTAAATATCAGGTTTCCTGCTTCTGAGATAACCCCTTCAGACTTCTCTGATGGCTTACTGTAGTAGTGCTGTAAATGGGAGTTTAAAATAAAAGACTAATACCATCTCAAGTCTCTGATGAGTTTTTCTAAGACAAGCCTTGAAAATACTCTATATTCCGTAAATCGATAGAATCAAGGATTCCTATTTTGTTGATAACTATATATGGAAAAGCTTTACTGGAGGTAATCTCTGTAACACACCTGGTCTTACACGTTTTTCTGCATCATCGAGAAAATGCATATTTAAATCTGTAAAGAAGCAGCATTCCTTCTCCTGCAGAGATAACAGGAGACCCTGACCAGCACTGGTTTCAAGTTAAGTGACCTGCCTAAGTTTATCAGTGGCCCTTAAAACAGGCAACTCTGCAAAAAGCAGTATCTATTGCAAAGACTGCCTACATACTGTATTCACTACAGCTTCTACAGCCAGTATGACCAGCTGAAAAAGGACAGAAAATGGAACTGGGAAGCACAAACCTACGCAACACTCCATGGTGTGATGACTACCAGCCTCTCCTCACTGTGGCCATCCTCAACCAGAAGAAAAACCCTAGATTTTAAAGAAGTTGAGTGAGGGGATGACAAAACCTCCTTTCAGGATCCCCAGCAAACACAAACTGATGGAGGATATGACTCTACACAGAGGAAACAGAGGAGGGAAGCAGACAGGCACATAGAAACAGGAACAAAAAGTAAGGAGAAAGCAGATTACAACAAAAACCAGGAACAGACAGGAGTCAATACAGAACAACAATACAGAGAAATATGAGCCATACTCCCTACATACCAGTAAACATCAACTTCCATTTCTGAAGTTTTGAATCAAGCTTTGGTGGCCTTAGTAAATTTCTTTGACGTGACTAATTGCTATAAGATATGGTGGAGAAGTTATTTAGCATGCCTGTCTTTCATTCCAGAAGAATTTAAGACAAGGAAATGTACCACCAACCTTGCCGCCCCTGTGATATCTTCTGACAAGTCTTTGCATGAACACCCACTCACAAGGGTGTCACAAAAAAAAAAAATCACAGAGGTTACACACCACATTAATGTTATTTATGCTTTTTCCAATACAACCTACTGACATGTTGAAGTTATCTATAATCATATGGGTACATATATAGATGCTTGAGCATGTGCCATAGTTGAGGAATTGCTGTGCCCAATTTTCTAACAAGACAAGACAACCTAAAATAAAAACATTACCTGCCAACAACAAATGCATACACACGTATGTGCATGTAACTATACATATGCATATACATAGATGCCATATAAGCCCTAGATTATGCTTTCTTGCATGTTTTTTTTTTTTTGCTTTTGGGGGCCGAAAGGGCAGAGTGTCTTAAAGTTAGATTTTGGTTTCTTCAATATAATTTATTTTCTTTTAAGATCACAATCATCTTCTATTAACATTATTTGACCCCAGCTTAGCCCCAGATTGACTTCCTGGGGAGATGTGCCTTAGATACTATACAATGCAGGCATTTAAAAATTTTTTTCATTCTACAGTGACTTCAGTATTAAAAAATACTAACAGTATACNTCTTGCATGTTTTTTTTTTTTTTCTTTTGGGGGCCGGAAGGGCAGAGTGTCTTTAAGTTAGTATTTGGTTTCTTCAATATAATTTATTTTCTTTTAAGATCACAATCATCTTCTATTAACATTATTTGACCCCAGCTTAGCCCCAGATTGACTTCCTGGGGAGATGTGCCTTAGATACTATACAATGCAGGCATTTAAAAATTTTTTTCATTCTACAGTGACTTCAGTATTAAAAAATACTAACAGTATACTAAAAAAGTTCTGGTGGAGGGAAAGCTGCACATTTCCCCCCCTTCCATAAGCAAGGGCTATGTTAGAATTGTTGCAACAAGAAATGTTGGTATGTCAGGTGATGTTTAAACAATCAACACTCAGATAAACCTATAACCATCCTGTCTGTGGAACTACTTGAATAGCAGATCTCCATAAGGAAGTCTAGATATTTCAGATTCACTTGTTCCATAATCTTGGGCCAGAAATAGGGCAAGCCAAAAGAGATAATGGAAACACTAGAATATGAATACAATTGTTCATCCTAAAATGCACTGATGCATTCCTGCCAAAATTCTTTTACAGCTTCGAAGGACTTGAACAGTATCCAATATCTTGATAAAAGCTTTAGAGTATCTTCTTCCTTACAGAGAGTTCCAAACCAGGTGGGTTTAACACCAGAAAAAGCAGGCTGAGAAACTACAGATAACAGCAGGAGAACTCTAGTCACCTACACTGACCTTTTTTATGAACAAAATTAATTTCTGCTTTGAGTCATAGAATGGTTTGCATTTGAAGGGGTCTTAAACATCACCTAATTCCAACCCCACTACCCTGATCAGGGACACCTTTCACTAGATTTATACTTACTGTTTTTCCCAAATTAAAAATCTAATAGCTACTTAGTAAATTTTTCTGTTCCCAACTCAATATAGTATTTAAATTTTATAAATTTGGAAACCCACTACCTACAGCTAGTGAATAGTCTATTTTTATAACGGAGCAGTCTTCACATTGTCAAATATCTTTCATGCCCTCCAGTGTGCTCTGGGCAGAGAACACTATTGGAAACTGATTTTTTTCTAACAATTCAGCATTAAATTGGAAGCTTCAAGAATTATAATAAGGTGTAGGTCAGTCACAGCTATGTAATCACACAAACTCATCTTGAAAACCAGGCTTTACCTCTCTCTCTGTAAGGCTTTACATCAATGACTTTAGCAGGTTAACCAAAGCCGGGTTTGCAAAGGCAGGTTGTAAGAATTTAGGTCATCGGTCATAACACTTGTTTATTTTTGTTGGTCTGATACCAGAAAATTTCAAATGCAAGTGACAAGATTAACGCAATTCCTGGCTGCAGCATGCAGGACTTTTTAAATACAGCTGAGTATAAAATGACAAATTTTGTGATGATGGAGCTGGATGCCTCTTTCACAGGGCCTGTGATTGCAAGATATAGCACAAACATTAGTTAAACACCTCTGTGTCTTTACAGAATCAGGCTTACAGTATAAAAAGGGAAAGAGCTCCTTTACTACTAGCCAGTCCTTCCACAATTGACACTACATGGCTGTCTGATGGTGAAGTTACAAGTGAATTTCACTTTCATCAAGTACAGCTACTTGAAAATAAAAGGTATAAAACTGCATACAAGACAAAATTAATCAAGAACATCTTCTGAAACTTTCAGGAATAAGTAGTGTTTGGCTTTTCAAAGCATTTCACCCAGAAGTCCCTATTGACAATTCCAGTTTTTAGAATACCTCACTTTTATTCTACATGGCAAATAACCTTCCAGATGCAAGTTAAACATCTATGTTAAACACTTTAAGCAATCAGCATCTCTCTAAAGCCAAATCATTGCTTTGGCAATCTTTGGCATTGCTTAAGGCAAATCATGATCTGACTTACTGTACTCCATTAAGGTTGGTAGGATAAACTGCACTGATTTCATTTCCCTTTTAGGAAGCTATCCTCATAATCCTGCTTTAGATGAAGAAGCAAAAAAACTAGGGCTCAAAGGCAGCTTCAACTTAAAATAGTTACTATCTCATTCTACTCTTGAACAGGTTTGGATTATTTCACTTCTGAACAACAAAAAGATGCTGTCCAGCAGCTCATCCTCCAAAATCAATGTCCTCCTTTGCTCCAACAAACCTCTCTGTTCTTATGGCATTTATGGAGTCTTGTGGATAACTTCTAGAGCAGTAGCAAAAAACTGTTGAAACATTCTCTGCACTACACTTTACTTGCCCTGTTATTTGTGCTGTGCTCGGGGCTCTTCAGCTCCACCAGAAGAGTGGAAGTGACATCCACTCAACAGTCTGAGTGGCTCCAGATGTGCTGCCAGAAATGTAACATTGCCTTTCTTTCACCTGATGTGACACAGTGGTTTCTTGGCTTAGATGTTGCAGCAAAGGAGGAGATGTGGTATTAAGCTACTTCTTTAACCCATCTCCCAGTTTCTTTACTGGTAACAAGTCACAATGTCCATATGTTTTGTAGAAAGGAATAACATGGAGCATGCCCAGCTTTTCATTTAGAAACTAAGAATCTCAATCTGAAACACAGATCTTTTTTAACCTCCTGGAGACTTAAAAGAGCATCACTTACTGAGAAAACAGAGGGCAGGTAGGGGGGGAGAAATCAAGGTCGTGTATCTTCCCATAAATCCAGTGCAGTCTGGTACACAATAGGAGGTTAGACAGCAGAAAAACCTAAAGTTTAAAATAATTTCCAGTCACCCCCTGGCCAGCCAAGCATAACTGCCACCACAGGATTCCCCCGAGGCCAATACCTGACACACAGTGCCCGCCCTGGGCAGGCAGCACAAAGGGAGAGCTTTGTACATTTCTGAACCATCACAGCAGCCGAAAGCAAAAGTACATCAAAATAACATTGTAATCTGATGCCTCGATTCCAAAATCACAAGTAGTCACACCCTCTGCTTAACCAAACAGCCCCAAGACTTCTTCAGAATCCTCACACCATTAACACAAACAAACTCACAGCTCTAAGCACTTACATGACCCAGACTCAAGTGTACACTTTGGGTTCTCTCTGCTTCTAGAGGAGAGGGAGAAGGAAGGAGGTTAAAATTGTGACACTTTTAGTGCTGTTTAAGCACAAGCCTTATTCTATTTTGTTCCCTGTGTTATTCTTCCCCTACAGGATGGAAAGCAATGCTACACTTCAGCAATTAAACACTATTACTTTATTTAGAAACAAAATTCAAGCCTATCTGAAAATCAGATATCAACATACTTCCAAAATGCTATGAGCAAGCACATTTTAAGAATAATTCTGCTAAATAGCACTGTGTATTTACAACTTGGTTTTCAATACTTGAATGACGAGATAATACAGCAATACTGTAACAGACCTGTTACCTATTAGACTTCATATCATATGCAGACTCTTACTTCTTACTTACTTATCATATTCAGACTCTTACTTCCAACTGCTGAAGAAATATGCAATTAAGTAATTGGATACCTCTGAGAAGCCTGTTCTTTTATTCAGCATCAGCTTTTAAAAAACAAAGGTAGTTTATCTTCTGAAAACCCCCTGATAATACAAAAATAATTGATTACTTTCACGACCATTTCGCACCATCAGTTTTCCATTATGGTGAACCAAACTCAGTATTGTTTAAAGTTTGGGGATTTTCTTGGTTGAAAAAGAGTGGAATCTTTTTTTAAAACACTATTTACCTGAGAAGCACAATCAAAAGGATCCCCAGTTACCAGATTTACATGCTGTATCTTTTCCAACCTTACTATGTTTTAGCCAACTTCTTCCAAGAAGGGTTCCAGGGCTCTGTTCAGGGTATACACAAGACCTTGAATACTCAAGGCCCACTAATTCTCCATCATTATCTATACAGTTTAACCTATGGAGTTACTTTTAACTCAAATATCTTATTGTATATTTTATCTAATTTTCAAATTGGCTAAAAACAAGCGTCCCACAAATTTGAACACTTACAAAAGAAAAATGTACATCCAAGTCTGTGTACATGCTTGCTCAAATACAGGATCTCTTACTTTATTTGTCAAATTTCCACACCCAACCATTCACTTTGATGAGAGAAGCAACTTTCTACACACTTGAAAAGTAACTGAACTGGACACAGACCAAACAGTCTAATGAGAAACTGCCTTTATAATAAACAAATTTCCAAGCATGTGTAAGAGTAAAGACATGCTTTCTGTAGTTATACATGCTCAATTCAACTGAACTGAGTCCAGATTAAATAGAAACCACACATAAAAAAACCCCCAGGCATACAAGTTCAAACACTGCATTGACTTTCTACTCGTTGAAGTACTCACTAAGTAAAGCAAACTTTCAATAACTGAACATCAAGAAAGAATCATAATAAGCATGCTTAAATGGTATTAAAAATTCTCAACCTGCATAATTTATTATCAAAAGCAACTTTTAAAATGACAAATTATTTTCAAATAAGAAGCAAGTATTGAAAGGACATGTCATTCCTAGAAATCAAAATGGCATGTTCCAAATTTCCAGAATTGTTCATACAACTGATTTTAACTAAATAAAACTGAACTGCCAAATGTACTTTGCAGTTTAAGTAAGTTTTTAAATTACTAGTGTAAAATATGCATGTTTTTAGTGAAGACCATATAATAAGACAATCTAGACTGGTCTGGGAGTCAGTAGAAAGAGAACTTACTGGTGAATTCTGTAATACATAGAACTTCTGATCATGATGCTACTGAATGTTATTTCCAGAAAAAAAGAAAAAAGAAAATAAATTCTTAAACATCAGAAGTACAAAATAATTAACAGAAGGAGAAAACCACACCACAATAAAAAGTTACCAACATCACTACAATCAAATATCAAACTTTTTACAAACTTTTTTAACAGGGACCACAGAGCTGCAATCTAATTCCCTTCTGTGCAGAGACACAGAAGTACAGTTACAGGAGAAAAAAAAAAAATGAACATCCCAATCCATCCATTTTTTGTCCAGCATATTTTGTCAGAACTGAAAACACCAAACAGCAATCAAAGACAGAGAGGTTTGCTATGGTCATTCAACCCTGAAACAACATTCAAAATTGAAACAAGTGAGCATAAGGCACAAAACCCCTTTAACTTCAGGAAATAAAGGGGGGGGAATCTTTGTCCAGGGGAGTATTTATAATCATAAAGTGCTTAGTAATCAGACACAGACCACTCTGGGTGCTACAACAGAAAACTGACACAAAGGAAGCCTCATCTGTTTCATACTCACTTTAAAACAGCAAAACCACAACAATTCTGAAGAAAGAATCTGCTTCTCCTTTCCTTTGAATGTTTGCTCCTCCCAAGGCACCAGCACAAATTTGGAGACCAAATGGCAAAGCAGACACTACTAAAGCTAAACTTTGTTTTACAAACACTAAATACTGGCCCGATCTGGATTAGCTCCATGATTCACCTCAACCCCCCACAAAACTTTGTGTCATAGTCAAACACAAAACAGAGACAGAAGGAGGCAGGGTGAGAGAGAGGGAGGTGTTAGATCCAAGTGTCACAATCGGATCTAACCAGGAAGATCTCAAAGCAGACTCTCCCTTCAGGTAAGGCAGAAAAGGGACTGTTAGAAATGAGACATTTCCATTACAAAAGCGGTCCAAGTCCTAAGTCTTTGATTCCATTTAGCAGATTTCCTTCTGTGACACACAGGCAATTCATAATAAACTGCAACCAACACTTCTGGTTGCAACCAACATATCCAGTTGGTCACTTTTCTTAGGGATTTAGACTCTGAAGGAGAACAGGTAACATTTCTAGAAGTCTTCTTCACAAGGTTAAATGATAGAACAGTCAATATTCTTCTGAAACCCAAGTGATCTACATTCAAGCAAGCCAGAAACCTAAACCTTTGAAAAGCACTGATTGTTCTGATCTTCCCTAAAAATCTGCCTCAGATTCTTCATTTTCTTTTTTATTTGGAAGAATTGGGAAAAGTTCTTAGCCTTGATCACAGGAAAAACATAGCTATTAAACCAGATTTGTTATGAATTTCAGCAATTAGCAAATAAGAGGAATCGCACAACAAACAACAACCAAATAGCAGCACAAACTACACAAAATATTATACTGTGCTTGAAAAATGTTAGTATTTTGAGATGCACAGAAGTGATAACAGTTTAATCCAGTGTCATGAAAGAATTCAAATACACATCTAAAGACAAATTTGCAATCCTCACAGATCCCTCCTGAAAAGTTATTCTGCAGAAAAATTTACCATCACATTAAGTTACTCATCTTTGACTAGCTGTAACTATTTCATAAAACTAACACAAATTATACACATTCAAACACATATGTAATAAAAACCTATTATCATTCAACTTGATGTTCACACCTTAGTAAACTCATTTAATGTTTAAGCATTCTTTTCTACATAGCTAGTAACATCACTAACCATTAAAGGAGCCCCAGTTAAATACTGTTTAACACAAATGCAATACAGCTATTTTACAGCTTTTTAAGAATGCATTATTCAAATAATCACCACTACTTCCTGAACAGTGAAAAAAAAATTCAGCAATTTTTTGGTAGAGTATTTGTCTACAGGATAGTCCTCTAGCAGCACTCTGTCACACTGTACTTCCTGTCATGTAACCAACTAACAAGTTGCTCATAATACACAACATGGGATCATTGCTACTCCTGAACAAATAATCCAAAACATCAAGTTTTTCTGATTGCTTGACATTTATTATGGTTTAATAAAAATTATTACTATGTAATGTGCTTCCATAATTCACAAATTGTGGTGTACACAGATATAACTTGCCCTACAAGTCTAAGTATACCACACCACATCTGCTGGGAAAACAAAACAAACAACACCCTCATGCCCCGAAATAAAACCAACTGTGGTTAACAAAAAAAAAAGAAAACAAACCTCAGAAAAGCAGACAAAAGAAAGGTCTAGGCAAGTCTAAATGCATTCCCCTTAAGCATGCAGTTTTTGTTTTCTGAACAGACTAAATAGCCTTTACCATAAATAGTTTCACTTAAAAATGAGTGCAGCTTATGTAAGCATGTAGCAGTCAACCATTTTTACTGATGGCAATTCAGCCAACAATGGTAAAAAAGTAGTACATAAACGTGCTCAGTTCAGCAAGTAGCACCTTATAAGTAATTAAAAACATCAGTAGCCTTTAATCTAAGGCTAACTAAGGCCACTAGAAAGTTTCAACTCAAATATTCCATGAGTGGATACAGTAGTCCAATGACTATGCTCAGGAAGTTATTCAGAGTAGCCCCGAAGCAGAAATTTGCCACTGTTAAGAGGGCACAACTTTTCCCATAAGACACATATGTACTTTCTGGAATCTGTTTTAGCACATAATCAAAACATAGGAACAGAAGATACCAAAATGTCAATGGCATTACTACTTTCTTCCCTCTGGAATCAAAGTCCATAAATCAAACAAAACCACTTAAACCTTTTTCTTCCCCTCCGCCTCCTTCTTCTAGTGCCCCAAGCACTTATGAAAGCCTTACCTTTCAAAACTTTCAAAAAACAAGAGACATGAAGAGAATTTTTTAGGTTTCTTTACAGAAGATGGACCAAACAGCAACCTATGGGGTAGATTTTAACAGGACTCGATGGAGAGCAAAGCAGATAAGGACTGCTTGGCTTTGTGGGAGGTTTTTAAAACACAGTTCATGGAGGAGAGTCAAACTCCTTCTGATCCTCCCTGCCAGCTCCCTAACACCACTTCCCTCCTTCATCTACTTCTTAGATCCATCAAGTCCTGGAACTGCAATCCCCACAGGGATGGCTTTAGTGAGCCCAGGACTGTCAAAAATTCTCCTCCACTTCCCTGACCACCAGGTGAGAGAGCAGAATTTTCTCTTTCAGGAGATATGGATTCTTTAAAAGGCAAGAGATCTTCCTTGTGGAAACAAGAGGACACCAGTCCACTAATGCTCTCAGTAACAGATGTACATGAGAACAAACTGCACAGGGACTTCTGAAGAGGAAAACCCAGAACTGAACTGTACAGATAAGAACCAAACAGCACCAGCCTCCATGCCCTGATCCCATCTTGGGTAACATATGCTCCTAGGAGATGTGTCACGAGTTTTTGCTACAACTTTTACAGAAAGATGTCTCAGTTAAGGGAAAGCAGCTTTCAAGTGACTGGTGTTCCTCCAGAAATAGAAGGTGTTTATGACAGTACCAGAAATGTCTGTGTTGTTGGTACTAGTGTCTTGCTGAGTAACAACAACAAGGATCACTGAAGATGCCTCAATGTCCACATTACTATGGAAAGACGTCCTCCAGCTAGTGGAATTAAAGACATCAAGACTTGCTATACAGAGTGACTGAGAGGATTCTTTCTCATCTTTGGAAAACTCAGAAGTTGTCCTCTACAGAAGCCACTGATTCACCTCCCTCTCACACATCCCTTACTCTTATATGGAGGAATTCTACTTCAATAACTCAGTGATTTTTTAACTTTTTCTTTAAATTTTTACTTTTTTTTTTTTTTAAATACAATAGATCATCATTTCTAAAGACAGACCAAAAAAGCTGACCTTACTTAGGTCTCCCTTAAGCCTAAGGCTACCTTCAGCCTCATTTACCTCAACTCCCAAATTTTGAAAAGGATTGGCAGGTATAATATTTACTTGACTTGGAACTTTCTTTAAAGCAAAAGCAGCATTTACTGTCTTTAGAGACATGGTTTCAAAAGCAAAGAGGCAGGTTTCACTTAAGAGGGGTCTACATTCTGCCATTTATAAACTTAATTCAACTGCAAGTGATGTGACAGAAAATGCTTTCCCTGTCTGTTTCCTCTTAGTTTAAACTGGATATTCCAAGAAAACAATTATAAAGGAATACATTTGTTACAGGAAGTGTTAAACTCACACTGACACAGAAGGAGGTTGGATATGAACAGGGATAATTATCTCACTGTCACTGAAACCAGTAGGCATTGATGACTAACGTCTTCAGTACAGAAGCAAGACAAAGTACAAACTGCAAACATTCCTGAACAGTTACTCAAAAAGCTTCCAAACTCACGACCCATGAAGCATTTTCAGACCAACAATGAGGTTTCTTTTGAAACACCTGGATAAAGCACTGACACTCATGAAGAAGGAACAGCAGGCAAACTTTTATAATTGTATTTTTCATGATGCTGCCCAGACAGCAGGAAACAAAGCACAGACACAAACTAAACTGCTACCCCATGCTGTCCATTGGAAGCTTAATGAGTTGCAAACCCCATGGTAATGTACAAGAGCACTGACAAAAGTGTCATCTTTAAAATACAATTTCAAGTAAGTGTTCCCAGTCCAGCTACAACACTTACTCAGCAACTAAGGAAATCACATTTACACACTACCAGATCACCCAGCAGCTAAACCTTGATTTTTACCAGAAAAGGACAAAGTGGCATTTCAGCAGGATACCCAGAACATAACAAAGTGTTTAACACCTTCAAGTCAGCAGTGGGAAGAAAGATGATATTTGATGTAATGTTTGTTAGTAGAAATTTAGCATATTAACTTTTTTTTTGCATAAACATGAAGCAACAGTGTGAAACTGTACCAAATAAACATTTTTGCCTGATCTAGACACACCATTTCTGATTCAACATTAGCAGGATTACAGTGAGAATTTCTATTCCACCAAGATAATCTTAAGAATTTCAGGAAAAAAGGCAGGTATGCTTCAACTCAAAAAGAGAGCCAATAAAAAACAACCACCCCCTATTTATCAAGTATTATTAGTCCTATGCCCAATGCAAAACTCTTTCAAGTGTTAGGAAAAAACATCCACATCTCGAGTCAAACCAAAGTATACTAATTCCCCAGAGAACAAAAAGAATTATAACTGAGGATTCATACCAATGTGACAAATTACATACACAGGACAAACCAAGCCTTTCACTAGCTGTTTTCTACTGAAGCTGTGACATTGTAAAACAGTAAGAATTGTTCAAACAGATCAGACTTCAGGGCAAATAACCTTAGAATATAACCAAGGAAGGGAAAAATGAAAGCTTAAAGCAGCAACAAGATTAAAAGACTAGCACTGCTATGGATCTTGTTACCAAATCTGATAAGAAACAGTCAACAGTGAATATAATTTAGAAAATCATTCAAGTTTTTTTTCTGCCAGAACATCCAGACACACTGACAGTAACATTTTTTTTCTAAAACCTCTTCATATGCCCCTAGACCAACCATGATTTCACAGCAATTGATCTGCTTTTCAAATTAATATACTCTCTACTGGATATGCAATTTCATTTGAAAGCAAGTATTTCATTACAAGCGTGGAACATGACTGATTGAACATAATCTGCTGAAAGGTGTTTTTAAGAAAACACCCTTAATGATCCCCAAAGACCACATGCAGGTAGGAAAACATCTGTCCTTCAGCTGTGACAGCCAGGTTGCTGAACACTACTAAAGCAGAATGACCTCTCTCTCCAGTCTGTGACTTTGCTGTTTGCTTACAAAGCCCCCTGCTTTATACAACTCTGAAAAATGCAGAAGAAGTGATTTTCCTTACAATGAAGCTAGGTTAGGACAAAACTTGTTAATTCATTGAAGCTGCTTTTAAAATATATCTACTTTGAATTCAGGCCCTGAATAAAATAAAGGCCATCTGAAATTCAAAAACAAATGCTTCTTGAGAACACAAAACTTAACAGAGATGACATTTTTCACTTATACTCCAGTGCTATCTGGCTATTGTGAAACAATACTTGGGAAGGGAGAAACGTTCAATGTAGTAATCAATGGGGTGTACGAATATTGAAATGTTAGTTCCACTCTGACATTAAAATGCAACACACAGACAGTGTGATCTATCTAATATAATTAATCTTCAAAAAGAAGAAGAAAAATGCTAAGCAATAAGAACTCACTGCACAACTTGAGCTCTATTATTAGTAATGTGTGGCTTTGTCTCACCTTATTACATGTGGAATTCTGCAAGATGTATTTCAGCTTATGTCAACAAAAAGGTTTTGATGATGTTTGTTCTGCAAGTTGTGCACACTTGTGAGTCTCCTGGACACCAATACCACAGTGCCACCCCTTAAGCACTGACTGACACAGCACAGAAGTTGCTGACCAACAACTCACCTCACAAAGAGACACTCAGTACCACAGAACCATCAGGTTGAACTCACATCATTTGTCTGAAGAAGGACAGACAAATTTGTTAGGTATGACAAGGACATTCACAATTTGAAAGCCTTTCAAAGGACAATTCTGACAGACACTTCAAGGTTTGGTGGAGTATAAGAACCTATTCTAGCAATGTTTTCAACCAACACCTTCAACATTTGCATACACGAGTCTAAACAAGTATTTCAAAACTCTCATGCTCCCATTTAGGAAAAGTGCTTCTCACATGTGAGCTGGCATCAGGACATCAGTACACATTTAATGTCAACAAAACAATTCGTGGTCTTTCATGAGAACATGATGGCTAATATTGCCCTTCAGACAATATTTTAGCCTACTATGCCCACGAATAAGTAACAGTCTAGAGAAAATTTGTATTACCTATATAACTGAAAGAGAGCTCTAACTTGCAAGAAAAAAAAAAGACAATAATAGAAAAGTTTGGTAGGGATTTGAAAGTAAAATCCTAATCACAGTTTACTGCACTAGGCAGCACCAACAACTTTCACGTTGGCCTTATTTTTCTGTTTCAGTAAGGACAGTAACGTGGACAGGAAAAAATATTGCAAAACCACAAGTCACAGACATTTCTACATGTAACTTAAAACATTTGCAGTCAAAAGTAGTCCAAAAGGTGCTTATGAAAATGTTTCAGGCTTTGTATGAACTCTCTCAATTTCACACTGCATTTGTCACCTGCCTTTTAACCATGAACATAACACGTAACAAAAGTACCTCTTCCACTGCAAATACCTTCACTCACACACACAGGTACCAACACACCAGGCACTGCCCCTGTTCAGCTCAGAGCAGTGGGAACAGCAGCATCATCCAGATGCTCCTAGAGCAAATTGTGTCACCTTTCAGTTGAGTTGGATGACTAAGCAGACACGACAGACCTGACACTACCCAAAATTTACTAGATTTGATCACTTACTCAATGTTTCGATCATCACTAAAATAAATACCTTTGGTGTCAGAGAAGTAAATCAAAGGCTTTTGCTTGTGTTGTTAGTGATTTTGGTGAAACATTGCAGCTGTGGAAGTAAAGATGTGAGCTATCATCCCTCATGCAGATACAGCTCTGAAAAATAACTCCATAAAACATCTTAAATTTCCTATCTGCAGTACTTAAGTCTTGCCTCAATCGAGAATACTTCTGCAGGTCATACTTTTAGGCTACTTATGCTGTTTAAAAATATATACAAAATGAATCATCATGGGTTTAAATTCAGGAGAAAGCAAGTACAGACCAGCACAAACAAAAACTGAACTTTGTTTAAGCACTACAGGTTTTGTGAGGGGACAGAAAGAGATGAACTATTATCAGATAACCTTAAGAATCATATTAATGCTTCTCTTGGATGACTTCAAAGGAATCCTTTTCCATTAGGATTACTGCCTACTCTGCAACTCAATGGACAGACATCATCACCAAAGCTGGGTGCAAAAGAAGACACATTTTCACACCTATTCAACTTATTTTGTCTTCGTCAAGATGATGACTAATGGAATGAAAAAGGAGCCTCAGTGAAATCCAGGAAAGAACAGGAATGGCCACAGATCTCACAATACCCTCTTTAGATTTACCTTGGGTTATGACCCAAGCCAGATAAAAATACAGCACAGAAGTACTTTCATAGTACTTTCATAGTAAGAATTCTGTATACTTATTCGACTCACTGTATCTAAACAAAAATATTTAAGATTAAAGGCAGACTTAAATGCTGATTTTATTATCCTTTACTAAGGTGTGTAAAATTTTATGAACTGAGGCAGTCTACATAGCATTCTTCAGATTGCTGCCATCAACAGACACCACTCACAACACAGGACAAAGGGCAAGCTTTAACAAATGTTGTGAAACACTTTATTTTTCAGAACCCTGTTCCTCTCTCTCTACAAAGAGGAAATGAATTTAACATTTCTTCTTTTTTACAAGAAATATGTTAGCTGAAAATATACTTGCAGAGGGGCAGAACAGAGTATTGCTTTTCTCACAGGTCTGGAAAACAAAACTCAAGTTACCAGAGCAGTGACTGGCCTTTGACCACAGAAGGTTTACCTGTAAGTTGTAAGAGTTGTTATACTAAGTCCTCTGAGAACAGAAGTGGTCAAATGAACCTGCTACAGAACGTAAGCCCATAAACAATTACTACTCAATTCTGTCACAGTCAACACTATCACTAAAAATACAGATACATATCAATACATCAGCCAGATGGGTTGACCTGACCATTCACAGTATTTATTCAGAATGGAAGAAGAGAGGAAAAGGAAAGATACTGTATAACATGAAGCTCAAAAGTCATGAAACTTACTTACTATTACAGAAACTACAAATAGCCTTTAGCCAATTTCTTAATTTAGCTAACATTTAGTGCATTCATCAGTTATAAAGGTAACAACAGACCACTAATAACATCTTCAAACTGGTTACCACTGCGACCTTCCAAGATAGTTTTATGCATGTTTACCTGAACAGAGTGTCTCGCTTTAAGTTCTACCATTATTTTCCAAGTGTGGCATATCTGAGCCATTCCATTTTTTTTTTGAGACAGGAAATCTCTACCAAACCCCAAAGCACAGTTACTCCCAAGCCATCTAAGCAATTGCCTTTCCTCTCCTTTTTTTCTCCTTGCTAAAGCAAGGGAAACAACAGCCAATATCACGTTACAAGTCATGTTTGAACAAGGGGAAAGCACAGACACTGCAGCCAAACGCTAACGCTGCACAGAATCAAGCCCTAAACACAACCTGCGTCCTTCCACCTTACCCACCTATATTAAAAAAGGCACACCAAAATGAAACACGAGCCAATCTTCCCCAGGGTCAATACAAACAACTGATAAAATCTCAAACCCGACCTGAAGCCAAGACTCTGGACAGAGCACAACCAAGGCCTTGCCACCTTTGGGGGCCTCAGGGAGCCCGGGCACAGCAGCAGCACCAGCAGCAACAGCATCCTGCTGCAGTCACGCCCGAGGGCAGCGAATCGTTTACCTGCGAATCTCTCTACTTTCTATCAATTTACTTATCCCCCCCATCCGGAGCGGCGCCGGTGGCCCCGCAGCCCCCGCTCAGGGGACACCGCTCGGGATCCCCGGGCAGCCCGCCCGGCAAAGGGCTCCAAAAACAAGGACCCAAGTTTTTCCCCGCTCGGTGCGTGGGAGAGCGGCAGCAAAACAGGAGCCAGGACCAACACGAGCCGCCTCCCGTCACCACACCCGGGCCCACGCAGGGCAGGACTCCCGCTGCTCCCGGGGCAGCGCGTCCGCGTCCCCCGGGACGGCTCCAGCCGCTCCCACCCGCCAGGGACGGGACACGCACGGCCCGCGG
>WEIV01015513.1:128493-282987 GCA_013390005.1 Calyptomena viridis
GGGCGGGAGTTTGAACGAGAGGGGTAACGAGAGCGCCGTGAGTGGGCGTGGTCACGGGCGTGGTCAAGGGCGTGGTTAGGGTAAGTGGGCGGGTCCGGGGCGGGGCCACTGTGAGGGAGGGGTTGGGCCGGGGGATTCCCGGGCTTTGGGATTCCCCTGTGTTCTTTCCCCACCCGCCTTCTCCCGTGTTTTCCCTCATCTCCTTTAAACGGAGGTTTCCCGCAGCCGGCGGGACACAGCGCTGGGTGCCAGGCGGGCACCCGGGGCCAGAAGTGTTTGGGGGCTTCCCCCTCTGGAACGGAATCTGCCTCGGGATGTTGGGCGGTCACTGAAACTTCGGGGCGTCGTTTTCTGAATATTGACGGTGGACACAGGTTACAGCACAGTTCCCTCTCACAGATTGGTTCCGGTTGGAAGGGACCACAGTGGGTCATCTGGTCCAAGCTCCGTGCTCAGGCAGGGTCATCCCAGAGCACGTGGCACGGGATTGTGCCCAGACGGTTCTGGAATATCTCCGATGAGAGAGAGACTCCACACGCTCTCCACAACCTCTGCGGGCAATCTGTTGCACTCTATGTTCTTACAGAGCACGGGGTAGCTGTGAGCAGGAAAATGCCCATGTGCAAAGGTCTCATGATCCTGTGCCATTCCAAGTAGTGGTTTTGTATCCTTCTGCTGGCAGGACAGACTTGAGGCCATTGTGATTATACGGATTGATCCAACGTGAACTTTTCGTTGACATCTACGGGGGCTGAAATCTTTCTGTTGAGGCACAGCCTTGCAGATGGTTTAGTGGGTGTACATTGATATTTCATCCATAGACTGGGCCTTAGCTTGAGATTATTACATTCTCCTTGTGTGCCAGTGTAAAGCGTCTTTTCCCAAACAAAGACCATAATTTGTGTTTATCAGGGTTTGAGGATTTTTTGTGTTTGTATACTCTGTGTTTAGTTTGCATCTGTCTTTTGTACATTTTTCTTTCTTTCTTGTCACAGTTCATCAGAGCCACAGAAACACCATTGCACTGATACCAGTGAGAGCAGATGTTCTGTAACCACCTTCTGTCTCTGGTAGAGAACTGTAAGTGCAGGGGAGACGTGTATCTTTTATTGCCATTACTGACTCCCCACGTCATCTTCTGTGTGCAGAGGCCTCAGCTCCTCTGTCAGAGGTTGTGTGAAGTTAATTAAGGAGTTCCTGTATTCTAATCCCTACATCGGAAACAAGCCAAGCCTTCTGGAGAGGCAAGATGCAGAACTGGAAGTAAACAGGATCTCAGTTCAACAATACTGTTATCTAACAGACATTGATTCTTATCCTGTGATTGGAACTATTATCAAGATGCTGAAGTGCACATTCCTTGGCAAAAATCCATAATTTCCAAATATATGTGCTGAATAGTTCCAGTAACCATTTCTAGTTTCACCTTAAATGTAAGAAACTGCCCTTGGTGCAGCTATGGATGAAAGTCCCTGTGCCCTGGCTTCTTCAGCCTTTTTTGTGTTCTTCAGCTACTGGCTTGATTCATCCTGTCATTTGTTACTTTCAGATTTTTCCAATCAACATCCAAGTCAAACCTCCCCTCTACTGTTTCTCACTGACTCTGTACATTCTCTGTCCCACAGCTCCAGTCTGTCCTGGCAAACCATTATAGTTTTGTATGGGTGGGCTCTGTGGCTCCATTTCACTTCAGCAGCAACCAGTGCTTTTTGTGTGGAAATGATGCTTTTCCTTCCCAATCCTCTGCAATGAACTGTAATGGAGGACTGTCAAGCAGTTGCTTGACTCATATCCCACTTTCAGAGCAGAAGTGTTCCAACAGAAGTTGTAGAGACTTAGAATTTTTCATCTGGTCTTAGCTAGTCATAGGCTTGAGAGCAGGATTGTGATATTAGGAAATTAATCAGTCTTGAAACTTCACATTTAATCATAGCAGAGCCAGTGCTTTGCTCGAGAATTTAGGAGAAAAATCCTTATGGGTATTAGGTGCCTGATTACCTCAGAAATCAAAGATTATGTATGTTCTAACTTTGCTGAACATGTCTCTGAAAGGAGTTAATTTTATTGCTGATGCAGCTGTTCTGTCTCTTATCCAGATGACAACTACAAAAATTGATTATACGCAAAAGTAATATTAGGAAAGTATTTAGTGTATTTTTAGCTGCTTCTAATGGGATTTAGCAGCTGGAAACAAGGAGAGCTGGCACTGAGTAATCAGGGCAGTTCATAGACAGCTGTGTGAGAACCAGTGTATTAGACACAGCTCTGAAATACATCACCATTTTTTCTGTATTTTAAAAAATGCAATATATGCTATGAGGAATTTGAAAATCAGGCCTCAATACTTGCCACTCAGACAGTTAACTCAAAGTTGAATGGAATTCATTGTTAAACCCAGTTCTGTAATAATTTCTAGATGAAAATGCCTCTGGGTTCTATGTGATTATTTTTTTTTTTAATTTAATGCTTATGCCACTTATTACTATCTTTGAAAGGCCTCAGGTTTGGATTTAAATTCCATGCTATATTCATTTTAAAGCAGAACAAAAATGTAGTTATTTCTGCTCCCCTTTTCTCTTTATAAGCAACAATCCAAGAGACCCATTTTCCTATTTTGGAAGAAAGCAATTTTCTGCATGTTTGTGCCTAGGAATTGCAGTCAGAAAAGTATCTTAAGAAAATGGCCCTTCCATAGGTTTTCTGTCTGAATACTTCCTATACTCAGTTAGTTCCATTTGCAAATAAAAGCATAATTTTCCAATGTTAGTCCTGTAAGCTGAGTCTTGAATCTAAAAAGTCAAACTGAGTTCTTTCTCCCTGTTACACCGTGGTCAGTGTTTTGTCACTGAAACATGCCACACAGTTTTGTGTGAGGATGGATAAAATGGAAAACAGTTCCAATATATGGGATTGGAACACATCCATTTGTCAGAGTTTTAGTTAAAAAAATAAATAACATTTTTTGGTCCTAGAATACTTCAAGTATTTAACACTTATAAAAAAAAGCCAGGAATATGTCTAGAGCAAGGAGGTACCATTTTTTCCATATCATTTTCCTTATGGAAGGAAATTATCTTGAAATGAAGTCTAAGTAGAGTTATCTATAGGCTTGTGGTAATACCTTGTGTTAGTGTCACATCCTGCTGACCCCTGTGGTAGTTTACTTGTGTTCAAGTAGTTGGAGACTTCAGGGTTTAAGCAAAGTTATTTAGGTGGAAGCCTATGGAACCAGAGCTCACAGTGAAGGATATTGGAAGCCTATAGTGAAGGATATCCTTTGTATGACAATTTTAATTCTGCCTGCATATTCTTTAACAAATCCTGTGTCATCAGTCTCTAAGTCCACATTGCTTCTCTGTGTTTCCTTGCATTTAAGGAACGTATCCTTAGCCTTTCCTCATCTTAAGGTGAATTCTATGCCCTAAAAACAATTTCTAGAGCACAGTCAATCTACTAGATTCCAAATTTACTCAAAACTTTCTGGACTTATGCATCACGCTTTGTACTTTTCATTTTGCTNTAACCAATTAGCAGATACTACATATCATATTTACAATTCTGTACCAGTAATCATAACTTGTTGCTAACATGTTTCTTCTACCTCAAATCTATTCTACCAATGCCTATGTGCCACCTCTACTGCAGTACAAGGAGCAAGAAGAAGAAGAAGAAGAGAGAACTCAGGGCAACACCCAAAATCCTCCATCTTGTCTTCTTTTATTTCCATACTACAAAACCTAAAACAACAAGTTTTACTTCTGTGACAAACTAAACTATAAGTTATATTTTTGCTGCTTTTGCTTCTTCCATGAGTGTTGGAAGCTTTTCCCAGGGGCACAGATCAAAGACTGAATCCTCCTGGGGTCTCTGTGAGGGTTCCAGACCCTCCAGGGCAATTTGAGGTGTAGTCCAGATATCCTGGACTCCGACACAGGTTGGTGTCAGCCGTGTCACTGAGAGAGCAGTATAAAATGCATATTGTTTTAACAAGGATCATGAATTAAGAAGTTGAGTTCAAAATGAAGATATCTTGGAACTTATGAATAAACACAGCAATACTGAAGTTGAGAAGTCAAAATAAACCTCTGAGAAAATGGAAAATATTCCCAAGAGCTGTCAAAAATGTTATTGCTTTGTCTTAAGGTGGAATCTTTGCTGCCTTATGAGTGCAGATCTAAGCAACTGCAAGTTGTTGCACCCTCTGAAGGGCCACCTCACACAGTTTGGGAACCTGTTGGTGTGTGTGTAAGTGCACATGTATGACCAGGAGATGAGAAGGCACCAACCCTCACTACGGCCTTTGCTGGATTGGTGTTCTCCACTTCAGACATACATCTGCAGTCACAGCTGTATGTGCACCAGAACGTTTCCAAGGTGTGCCTTTGTATTCTCAAGTTCTGTGTGTGACTCCAGCAGGCAGGAACAGAGCTCTGCTGCAGTTTGGGAATGGTCTTCTGACCCAGAGAACAGCACAGACCCTGGGAAGATGTCCTTGCTTGTCCGGAAGAGCAGTAGAGCTAGTGCCAGCTTGCACACAGCAGTCCCCATTTTTATTTTGCAATTTCATAATTAAGTTTGCTGCTTTACAAGTTTGTCTGTGACTTGGAAGAACTAGATTCCACAGAGATACAGGTTCTCCATTAACATGCTTAAAAACTTACGAAAAGTTTCAAGTGTTCCTTTGCAGACTCTTGACAGCTGCAGTCCTGGCATAGTCATTGGCACTAGAGCTATTTAGTTGGTGCTGAAAGACCGACAGATTGAATCAGTAATAACATATAAAGTGTTGTGGCATAAGTGTTTTCCGACTGAATGGGATAGTTAGTGTGAGGAAAGTGAAAAGGCATCCTTGTATGTATGCCTTTATGAGAATGCTTTTTTGTTGTTAGGTTTCAAAGACTTTAGTAGTATAATTCAAAGGAAATTTGTGATTTTTTTTTAATTTTTTTTTCCTAAAATGATATGAAAACCATATTTCTCTTTTGGATGACATATAAAAATAATTGATTCCCTTGGGGTTATTTTTCATTGCTGTTAACTGTGGTGCTCTGGTCAGATCTAGGTTCAGAGTATCTGCAGTTTCCCTGTGGTAGCAGGAAGTTAAATGAATGATGTCATTTGCTCCTTCTGTGCCAGTGCTATTGTATGGGAATACTGTGTCCTATAAAATGAGCTTCCGTGTTTATCTTAGGTGTGGCTGTCCTTCTGCAGTGCACACACTGGCTGTGCTCTGAGTCCATTGTACCTTTTATGTGTTATATAGATGCACCTACCTTGGGGTGTCTGTGATTTGTAAGGATTTCTAAACTCTTCTAAACTCTTAAAGATAAAAGAAACATTTGTAAATTATCATGATAGAAGATTGCATGTTCTTTCTTGACTTAGGGTGATCTGGTGGTTTGCAGTTCACTCAGGATGAGAGTAACATTTTTGCCACAATTCCTATAAATGGATCACAGTGGTTTTTCCAGTTCCCAGATTTTTCACTCAAGTGTGACATTTGAAAAAGAGAGAGTGCTTTTGAGTTGTACTGACTGCTTGTCTAAACTCATCATCACATCCTGTCAGTGGCCCCATCATTGCTCAGTGCTGGCTTATCCTGTGAACAGGAACACAGGCAGATAGCAGATCACCACATCACACCAGATATAGTTGCTAATAAAAGCAGTCAGAATGATTGGGTCAGAAAAACCAATCTGTACCCATTCTTATGGAAATGCAAGAGAGTTCTGTGCAACATACAGAAAACACCATTGCCTGAGGATCAAATGTTCCTTACACTCTTTCTTCCTTTCCTACTCATCTGTTGGGCAAGAGAGACACAAAGGGTGTTACAGCTGTGTGAGTTGTTCCAGAGGGAAGGAACAGTGTGTTTTGACTGTGATGCAGATATTTCCTTTTGATATCTGTTGTTATATTCCTGGAAAGATGTAATAGAAAATGATTTCCAAACCACATTCTGCAATACCAACAAAGGTGAAACCACACTGAAGGATATGAATGAAACCCAGGTACCTACATGGGGGTCCTACTCATTATATAAATTACAATAGATTTAATTCTGTAATAGTTTTGATTGTTTAGCTTCAGGCCTACTAAAATATTTTGGGGCTGCAGTAAGCCTGCTTTAGTAGAGTGCAAGTTGTGCATAAAACACTTCTAGAATTCAGTCTATTGAGCCAGCACTCACAGTATCTTTACTCAGTAAATGATGGGGCATAACCAAAGTAAGTTTTATCTAGCTAACATGCAATTTATCAATCATATAAATGTAGCACTGTAGGTTTTAGTGGGGGTTCATAATCTTAATATGTATTTTCTGCAGGGTTTTCTGCAGGTTTGTACAGTAAGTGTTGAAATGTTGAGTCTGTATTACTCCTGTGGCTGTTCTAGCTAGATAAAAGGTAGTGTGGGCATGGCCACTGCACTAGAACCAGCTCTGTGGCAGAGGCATCTGCACAGAGGCTGCAGTGGTGTCATAGTACAGACTGGGTTAGTAGCCAGAGAAAAATGTAATTTATGACCTACATGTGTTGCTAAGTGATAATGGAGAATTTTGTCTCAAGTAACTGGGCAAAGCCTGTAACTTCTTTGACTCTGAAAAGGAAGCTTTAAGGTAGACCTCTGTGATTAAACAGTTAAAAGTGTCCCGACTGTTGATTTGCAGGTTATTACTGTCTTGCTAGTCCTGCAGAACACCTCACAGACAGAGTGGCTCTGTAAGTCAGCAGCATCACTTGTAGAGGAAGAGTGGAGTGGTTGAAGAACACTGGTACTTCAGGTAGAGTTGAGGCCAAAACTACACACTCCTGAAACTTATTCCACCATTTTTCTCCTTAATGAAAAGCAGATTCTCTGAAGATGAGAAAGAACTTCCTGCTAGTGCTTTTGTATGGAAGATTTAAATTTTATAGGGTTGGTCAATTCTGCTGAAATGCATGGCTTAGATACATTTGTTCTGTACTATTCAAGGCTCTCACAGTCCAGTCTTGTGTGTTTTTCTCTACACAGGTTAGCAGAGCATGGAAACAAGTTCTGATTAACCTTCTGTCAGGTGCTGCAGGAATAAGAGCAAGCAAAAGAAAGGACAGAAAATTCCAGCAATTCTCCTGAGTTACATGACCAGGCAAAATCAGGCCGGGTGATTTCCCGCAGGCCAGGAGTTTGAAAAGCTAGGCAAAGTTCACAGGGAGGAAGGGGGAAAAAAACAACAAAAAAAAACCCTAAACAAAAAACCCCTGAAAATATGAGTACTGAGTTTCAGAGAGGCAGCTCAGGAAACTAACATCTTTTAAATAAGCCTTTAATCTGACACGCAGCTTTCCACCACAGAAATGGAATGTCCTTTCCAGACAATGTATTTTGCTTTGTGTCAAATCTGTGCCAACACAATAGTAAACATGCAAGATGAAAAGAATGAAAATGTTCATTATTACGGTGAAATTAATGGATAAGAGAAAGTGAATACTCCGTATTTCAGACAAATAATATCAGGGAACTATGTGAAACAGTAAACAAATTAGGGTAAATATTTCAGTTTTCATTAATGGTAGTGTGACTTTAAGGAATCATATTTTTCAACCTCTTGAGAATTGTTTTCTTTACACACACTTTCAGTTATATGTAAAGTGAGGTGGCTACTCATTTCCAGACAGATAACTATGTATTTTTAATTTATGTTGCCACAAGGGAGCCACACAGTCCTTTATTGCAGTAAAACACAATGGATGTTCTTGACATGGGTTACATTTTTCACATCAGACAGTGGCTGCTGGCACTATTGTTGCAGACTGTGCTTTAAGTGGTCTGTAGGTATGCAAAGTTACTTTTTTGTCTCACTTGTCCCCAAGGAAATATTTTGTTTCAGAGTCTGCATATGCCTTTGAAAATGTACTTTCAGCAATAGAATAGCTGGAATGGTGTTATTCATCCTTGGATACAAGGATGCTGCTCCAAAACTGCTACCCAAAGTTATCAGGCTACACTGCATCTGTTTGCAAGGGAAAGCCATTCAGTTTTACAGCAATTAGAAAGTACAATGAAGTTTAAAGAACTGCTTTTTAAAACTGCCTTCCAAACCTCACTCACAGAGGGTCTGCTACTTGTTAACATTCAAGCCAAGGCAAAATTATTTGCGCTTCCTTTGGCACAGAAGCAAATCCTCCTGCATCGTTTGCATGGGAAGGCAGCCAGATTCAAAGCGTAGACAAAACTCCTCCAGTATCCCTGGAGCAGAGGGTTTGCAGGACTCCTGGCCCTGCGCCTTTCTCAGCAGCACCATAAATCTTCTGGAACCCATCAGCATAGGGGAGGCTGAGGCTGGTTTTTACTGCTTCTATTTCCTATCTCATTGCAGTCTTTCAGCCAGCAGATGTGTCTGCCAAGGTGTACATAGAGGGAGCTGGTGTAGTTCCAGGGAGCGAGTTTGTGCTATTGAATTCTGTCAGCCCTGCAGCCTCACTCAGATAAAAACATTACTGAAGTCAATAAGCTTGCAAGGACTTGCAAAAGCTGTGTGATTTTTTTGGTTTGGTTCTGTTTAAGGATGAGGCAGGTTTTAGGACAATATTCAAATGGGACCAGCATTGATTATTTGCCAAGTAACTATAGAAAAATTACATTGTGTACAGAAATTTACTCTTAAACCCTGATTTTATTTTGAGATTTTTAAGGAGCACACTTAAACCTAACATAACTGGAAGATTTCCCACTGAGTTGGTGTGCATAGGCTTAGACCTTTCACATCTGAGAAGAGAATCAAGCAGAAGACATACTCAGTTGAAAGAGAATTAAACATGCATATCTGTCTTCCTGATGGTAAATTATTTTTTTCTGGGCTTTCTTCTCCATGGGTTATGACCATATGCAAATTTTCACTGCTGTCTGTGTTTTAGTTGTTAATGACAGGATCCACAGACATCAGAGAAACCCATAGTGTCAATTTGTATTCCCATTTCAGCCCTCGCAGTTGTTAGCATAAGCTGAGAGTTTTATCTAGATTTTACTATGACAGGCTAATACCCCTGAAACCAAGTGACCACACAGAATCTCTTACAAGACCAATACAGTCATTAAGGATTGTTAAGAGACCAAAACAACGGTTGCTTTCCAGGTCAAGGTTACCAGAGGCTAATTTTTTTGAAGTTTGATTCCAAGTAGCCTGAGAACAGAAAACATCTGTAATTAGGTCAGTTTAGGTGCCTATCCTTTTGCCATTGTGCATGCAGTATGGAAACCTGAAGTCCTAACAGAAATTAAGGATTTGTCAGCTCAGTTTAGGTCAGTGTTTACAGGATAAGCTTTGTAATTAAAATTGAAATAGTAGTTCCAGTCTAATATCTCTTATATATACCTGTATATCTATCTTATCTTTTGCCAAACTCTTGGTTGCTGGCTGAGTTATGTCTTCATTTCTCTCATCTTTGACCATTTATGTTACACTACTGCCATGGTGTAGAAATTCCCTCTCCTGTGCAAACTGTTGTTCCTGCTGGTTTCTGCAAGGCCTTAGCATCTCACTGAGTTTTGTTAGATCCTAGTTCTGTTTGTTCTGCAGCTAATTCTAAGATAAATGTAATGTTTATTAACATGGCTGTGTATGTAAGCATTTATTACCTTGCGCCACGTCTCATAATTTGTAATGGTGAAGAGTGTGGTCAAAGTGTGTGTAGGAGACACTCTGGGTGGGAATAGTAGCATTTCATAGCCATTTAACACTGACAAATATGGAATCACAGGATGTTTTTTTCTCTAAATAGTGCGCAAAGTACCTGCCTCAGTTACATCTCTGCATCTTCTGAGGCACCAGAGCATTCGTAAGACATGACACCAAGTCCTGAACTTGGCCTAGAAATTGTGAGGCAGTTTAAATTTTTTCTTTCTTATGATTTTGCCAGTTAAATACAGTTAAATATAGCTTTTTTGAGATATTTGCTCTCCAAAATACAAACCACCTTTTTTTGTTCTCCAGGCATTCTTTTATAAGAGACAGTTTAACTTATTGTTAAACTTATTGTTTAACTTATTGTTAAACACTGTGATTGCTTCCTGAACAGCAGAAATGTTCTTCCTCACAGATCTCCTATTCATTTATCCTTCCCAAAGTATTTGACGTAGATAATTAACACTGGCTAATTAGAAGTATCTTCACTGTGTAATTGTACAGCCTATAATTTTTCATAGTAATGTGATTCATTTTATCTGAAGTTGTTCAACACATATCTTTATAACAATTTAATTTGCATGCCTGGTTGGTACCGCCTTCCCTTGGTTTCCTTCCTTTTGTGAGATGCTCAATTAGTCACAAGGCTAAACAGAGGAATTCAGGCAGATTCACAGCTTTGAGTACCCTTTGCTCACTGAAATCCTTTACAGGACTCAGAAAACACACTGTCCTTTAGGGCTAAACCTCCAGTGCAGCAACACAGCCCTCAATTTATAGATAGCACACCAAAAGGGAGCAATTCCATGGTCATTACTTCCCAGCAAAAGGAAGCAAGCATCCATGAAGATGGAGGGATCCGTTAGCTATGTGTATCTTTTTCCACAGCTTTACAGAAAGCTCAGGATATTTCCATTTCTGTTCTCCCCATCATGGGCCTCTCTGCATTCTCTGAAAAAGCCCTGCCTCTCACTACTCCTGGTAAGCTGTGGTAGTTTTATGGCCAGGGGCTGCATGAATCTGAAACAGAATAGCCTTTTAAGTAACAAGCACCACTGTATTCTAATGTGTTACATGAAAAAAATGCAGATTAGTAATCTTCATTTAAAAAAAAAAAGTTTTATGAGTAAGCTGTTTAGAGTTTAGTCCCCATTTTCTGATAAAATTTTAAAGTGAACGTGGACAAGAAATAGTTCTGTGCTAACATATTTACATTGTTGCTGTCTTAATTTTTTAACAGAAATATTCTTTGTAAGAACATATTTCCTAACTGAATGTCAGCTTGGTTAACAATTCGTATTTAAGTGGAACATTGGCCATGTACTGTATTTAGGCTGGCATAAGGCTCAAGCAGAAAATAAGGTAGACAGTAGTATTTTCATGTTGTCTCTGGCCTGTCTAAATTCTGGGCTATATTGGGTCTGCAATGCATGGGAAAACGAAATTGCTTCAGCCATGACTCTCCAAAAATGTCTTATATTCTGTGCCAGGTCCTGCATGCAAGATGATTCCCCAGGCCTTTGATACCAATGAATCACTTCAATAAACATCATTGTTTCTGACTTGGTTTGATTTTTCTGTCTTAGGATGTATCATAGTAGAGAACTGTTGTGCCATTTCTTTGTCCTGTGGTCTGTGGCGGTGTGTTTTATAAGTTTATATATGTACCTATGTTTCATTCTATGTACAGTTCTGTTATCCCCAGTTATTCCCTAAATATCTTTGTTATAAATNGTGCGGGGTCTGAGGCAGGGCGTCCCGCCTGGTTGGCTGCTCCTGAGTCGCCGGGTGGCTCGAGTCCTCCTGTAGAGGGCTGTTTAGCTGCCGGGTGCCCGGACCTGCCCTGTGCCCCTCAGTGTGGCTGCTAGCTAGCCAGGGCTTTGGGGATTCGGTACCCAAGTGCAGCCACCTGAGGAGGCGCGGCTGCTTTAGAAAATCTGTGAATTTGGCTTTCTCTTCCATTATATCATGAAGTGAAACTCTCAGATCCTTCTTAAGCATCACAGTTACGTTCCTCTGTCACATTGGTTCCTATACACACGTGTCTTTCCACATTATTTTTAATCCACCATGCTGAATGACCAAAGCTTGAAGTGTCAATGAAGGAGGTGTTGAGAAGGACTGAGAGGAACAGTAGCCAAGAAAGTAGCCAGTTTTCCAGTGAAAAGGAAGAGACTGAAATACCAGCCTCCAGTATAGAGAGAGACACCTCTCTTGGAGATTTTAAATGTTTGCAGGGAAGAAAGATTGGGTTTTGTCTATTTGTCATCTCCAAGTCTCTTGGCAACTAGATTCCCTTCTTTTGATTTATAACAACTCATGACTATTCTGAAAAAGACTGGAGACAGAATTAAGAAAAAAAAATAAGGTTCTTTTTTATAGTGCATTTCGTTCACAAGAAAGGGTTCTGTGGACTGTACGCCCTAAGGCTGCCTATAGCAAGTTTTACAAGAAATCTGTGTCATGGACAAGAAGCAGATTGAGTACATTGTTTCTTTGGTTTTCTCTTCCTTTTGGCAAGGGATGAGTGAAATTCTCACCTGGTAGAGATCCAACAAAAGATGAGCATTTTTGCTAATTTGCTAACATGTGCTAATGATTGGCAAAAGCATAAATGTCAATAGCTGAAGTGTTCATTTCCCAGCCCAGGTTGTGCAGCTTTTCTAAATCAGAGGATTGGATTTGTGTGAGGTCTGTGATGTAGAGAGAATTTAATGGAAGTTTTTTACTGTCAAGTGCTGATAATACTTCTGATAGAGTCTAAAAACAAATTCAGAACATGTTTTGGTGCAACATCACCACCACCAAAATAACCCAAACTTCCAACAGAATGCATCTGAGTGGCACTGTGACTTGCACACCCATGGCTGTCAACAGGTCTGAGTCAAATTTCATTCTCAGTTTCCCAGCTGAACTTTCATTGCCATTTTGGAATACACCCCTCTGGACCTGTTGCTGCCAGCAGTCTCTCCTGGTTCCCAGAGTGCACAGCCTCTTGCTGTAGGGAGGCTTCAGGTTGTGGATGTGGGGTGTAGTGAATCTGTAGTGATCAGCTGACTCCTTTCTGATGCTTTCATTGATATTGCAGTCCACTGCACATGGCATCACATCCCCATGACAAATCTGGAACAGAGCTGGCTCCCCTGCTATCATTAACTTTGGTTCAGCACGATGCTTCAGCAGCCTGCCAAGCTCTCCAGTAGTAATGAGATAAATATAACTGGCTGAAACAACAACGCAAGTGTAAGCAGCAACTTTATCTTGCCATTTCAACTTTACACTTGGGGAAAGGAATGACTGTTCTGAACAACTATCACAGCAGTTGCTGATATTAGCCTGAGCTGTTGGTGGTGACAAGGTTTCCAAAGGAGACTTACAATGTCCCAGTGGATTCATATTTTATATATGTCAGCTTGTAAATGGTTGGAACTTCCTTTTGGCATTACAAGGGATCAGCAGTAAAGAAGCTACATAAGCCAAATTCTCTCTTGTTGTAATTGATGCAATTGACTTTTCAGACAACCAGGGTACACATTTAATGCTTTCAGTGCTACATTTTTTTATTCATTTTAGTGGAACAGCTGGTTTGCCCCGGATTTGTATTAATACAAATATACAAAGGATACTGAATCATGTTCCTGAAAGTGACCATCAAAGAGCTCAGTGCTGCAGAAGAAGGGCTAAATACTTATCTCATCTACACTGTTGTAAACGGAAATTAATACCAATAAATCAGAATAATTTAGCCTGACAGGAAACTATGATACCTAATACAGAATGTACATAGCCTTTCAGCCCCTACTGTGGTAAATCTGTGCTAGCAAATGGTCCACCTGTGTTGAGGAGATGTAAAGGTAAAATAGTTGGTTTAGTATACTGGGAGCAGGGGGGAACAACCAAAAAACCTGGTTCTAACAAAAGAATACAGGAAACTCACCTGCAAAGCAAAGGGAAGTAACTGAGGGTAGATTCCAGTTGTTGCATGGCTTGAGCAATTCTGACTTCACTTGAGAAGCAAACTGAGAGCAAAATGTGTCCACTGTATCTTTAAGAGACCAGCAGCCTCACGCAAATTAGCCTTAGTCTGCAGTCTGTATGTTAAATGAATATGACTTTTTAATATACTTCCTCTGAGAGTGCAGTTGCAGATAGTGTGGGTGTACCTGTGCTTCTTGTTATTCATTCCAGGATGAGACCTTCTATGTTATGCTTGCTACTGTTCTACATTAATCTACTTTACAGTTTTATGTCAAATACTTTTTTGAAATCCAAGTAGATTATGTCCATTAATCACTTTGCCCAGTCTGTGTTCCTTGTGATCTCATCTCTTATTAATATCTTTAGGATCTTGCCTACCACCAAGGTCAAACTGGTCTATAATTTCCTAGCTCCACCCCAGGCCTTTTTAAAGAGGGTTATGTTGTGTGACTGTGTCCTTCAGTAGATGCTTCCTTTTTAGAAGGCTATGAAGAATCTTTCACCTGGTTTGTATGGTTTTGATATGTAAAGTTTTTTAGAAATCCTGAGTATGTTTCTTTGCTTTAATTGCATTAGTTTGCCCTAATGGTTTTAAGGTGTATGTCTGGACTACTCACTCCTGCAATGTTTCAACATCTGGCATCACCTTATCTTCTTCCTATATAGAAAGTGACTCACTTAATTTTTCACTTATCTATTTGTAGTGTAAGGTTTCTAATTGCAAATCAAAAAGCCTTCATCTGGTTTTTTTTTCACTTTTGTGAACACAATGATTCTTTCTGCTGTCAAAGTGTGGGCAACATACAGAATTCCTTGGGCTATACAAATATTCTTGATTAGATTCTATTTTTCATGGGTGGAAATCTAAAATAATTCCTAGGAAAGCAGCAAAAACTTTTACTAGTTCACTGAGTTTGGAATCATACCTGTCTGGCTGTCACTGCATTCTGTCTTCCCTGTATATATCCATCAAGTTAGAAAGAAGGTTCTTAGAGGGAGGACCATTTTATTTTGTAGCCTTGATCATGTGCAAGCATAGTAATGGAACTTAATAAACAAAATGAAAGAGAAATTGTAGTGCAGTAAAGAATAATATATAGATTATAGGCTAAAGCTAATCGTGATGAAGTTATCAGACAAAAATAATGGTTTAATGCATTCTGTAGGTAAAGACTGTCTAGATTGAAATAGTTACAACTGCATGGATGAAAATGACCTCTAGAAAGTTAATTAAGTAAATATCATTCTTGCCAATGGCTTCAACAGAAATCCAAAGAGACAAAAAAACATATCAGCAGCAAGTACCATACGTGTGATAATTAGAACCAATGCTTTTGGAAAGGCTTGGCTGCAGTAATGAGTCACAGAAAGAAGTTTTGACTTGTTTTTTTCAAGTGTATGTGTGACATGTGAGTAAACAGGAGATTTCACTGGAAATTCTAATTAGGAGTCCTTCAAGAGAATGAAAATACATTAAAAATAATTAATGGGAATTTCTTTATTTATTTATTCTAAAGCAAACCTTTTGCTGTTTTAAACTTTTCCTACCCTGATAATTTACTTCAGTGATATGACTAGATATATATTTTACTTGTTTTTGATTTGAATTCTCTGAGTGAGATTGCCCATGCATTTTCTATGCAGGGCAGTGCAGATGAGGGCACAGAACATGCCATGTACATTGTGTCAGCATTCTCATCGTGTAGCATAACTTCAAAGGCATGTCACAAATTAAGATCATGTTTAATGTACTGTTGTCTTTGCTGATACTTATGAAATCTGCCACCAGAGTTACAGCTTTTTTTCTGTTTTAGAGCCTAGTCTCTTCATGAAGGAGTTTACATACATGACTTGGTCAAGGATGCAGCATAATGGCTATACCTTTTGAAAAAAAAAAGTGTTTTTTTAACAGCAGCAACTAGCAGTATGGCATGGGAGGGGGCATGAGTGGTGTTCTCAGTCCTTCCAGGGAGAGGGAAAGGTTTGAGCAGGAATAGGTACCTTCAATGGTATTGAAGACAAGCGTTTGGCTCCTACACACATGCAATTAGGAGGAGGACTTTAAAGTAGGAGCAAGATCTGTCTGATAAGGTGTGTCAAGAAGAGTGTCTTTGGAAGGCTTCAAACCCAGTGAGGACAGCTTGAAAGTAGGTAAGCTGGTGAAAGTTAATCACAACCTATACAGAAGTGAAGGCACAGGGAGTAATGGGAAAGTGACAGAACAGTGGGGAGAGTCTTGTACCTGTGTGTGATAGGGTCTGTTTCAAGCAGCCGAACCCAGACACAAGAGGAGCAGTTAGAAGTTTGTGCACAGTTACAGAGCTGTGCCATCTTTGGGACATATGTGGTGAGATAGTTTATAGGACTGGAGTGCTGCATAGGTGGGTAGAGGCTCTCCAGGAAAGACAAACCAGGAAGCAGTAAGGAAAGCTTTTCAAAACGGTGGCTGGTGATGGAACTGATTGAGAGCTCCTGGATAATGATCCCATTTTTACTGGGAGGATGGTCAAATATTGGAACAGATGACCTGAAGGTTGGTGGGATCTTCATCAAGTAGGCCCCCAAGACTCTACTGGACATAACATTTTTGACCCTGCTTCGAGCAGGGGCTTGGACCAGGATGATCTCCAGAAAACCAGTCCAGTATAAGTTATTCAATGATCAAGTGGAGAGCAAGCACAGAATATTTAACCTCCTGGTACCCCATGTTCAGGCTGATTTCAGAGAGACCACACGCTTGCTTAAGCTGAAGTATGAGTAAGAACTGTACGTGACACAACAGGCCGCTGTTGTCTTTCCACCCGGCCAGACCCTGCGACAGCGGTCGCCGGTCAGGGAGGAACAGCCCTGCTGCTGTATAGACAGGGCTGTGCCTTAGGACGAACGTGAATCTTTACACGCCTGCCCTATAGCCGGACTAAGTCCCGTTAGAGAGCGTCGTTGGTGGGCAAAGGAATAGAGGAGTCCTTCTCGGAGTGTCACAGTCCAGTATTTATGCAGACTCTGGGGTAGCAGACCCGCAGAGCTTCACAAGTACCAGAGAAGACAAACCCAAAAAGGCCCCGAACAGCTCAGTGGAACAACTTTTAACTGAGGGTGGAAACATGGGAGGGGTTTGGGATAAGCCAATAGGCAGCCGGGATAGGAGGGGTCAGGGAAGGATTGACAAACGAGGGTAACCAATAATAACTAGGGGTGGAGTTGGGAAAGTCACATGGGCGAATGGGATGTTGAGTATTAGGGGAATTCCGTTTGGAATTTTAAAGATTGACATTGAAGGGACCAGAACAAAGGGAGTGGTTTGGAGGATTGACAGGGAAGGGTCTGGAATAAGGGGAGGAGTTGGGGAGGAGTTTGAGAGATCAACATAGAAATAGGTGTAGACTTGTATGGAACAAACATTTACAGAATGGGGGGAAATAAACTATTATCAATTTAAAAACCACACCACCACATGTACTGAAGCTGAAACCTAAAATCATTTATTTTCTCTGTTTTTCTCTTAAAAAATTAATAGCTATAAATTTTTTCTTTCTTTCCTTTACACAAATACAAATGACCACCTGAGGGAGAAAGGGCATAAATAGCAATTTATGTATTCATTTGTATTTGCTTAGTACTCACTTGAGGAGCAGAAAGAGGGGGTTAAATCTCTCAGGTTGAACAAGCACAGCAAATTAAAATCAGAGCTGTTCTAACATTGCACCCATCAGAGGGCAGCAGAAACTGCACAACAGGCTGAGGATGCTGCTGCATTACTTTTAATTTCACACTCAGGAAGAATCAGAAACGAAACTCTTTAGAAAAAGAAACACTTCAGAAACACTTCTGGTAAAAGCTAGATTGAGGCCTAATTTTAATAACCTTGGATGGTCTGCTGCAATTCTGAGCACAACAAATTTCAACAAAGCGGTGTAACTTAACTAACCTGATGGTGAGAACAGCTATTCTGCATATGGTAGTCAGAGCATTAGCTGTGAGGATATGAGGCCATGTTAATATAATGCTAATTATAGGAAGAATATGAATGTTCATTAGAACGACTGAATGAAATATTGTGGTAGAAGAAAACCAGACTGGTTAGGATATTAATCTTTGGTAACATAGAATTTTGCATGAATGCCTTCAAATAACAAGGAAAACAATATGTTGCAGTTTGCTATAGGGATATAGAGGTTTGTAGTGACATTTTATTTAAACACCTGCTGGAAAATAAAAGGTTTATTCCCTAATTTACAGCAATATAGGGGTTTCCCACACTAATGCATTTTCAGATATTGTATCTACAGTAACAAATGAATGGTGTTCAGAAACAATGAAAAGCTAGAATTAGCATGGGATACAGAGAAGATTGTCAACATAATGATCTCTCTAAATGTCTACTGTGTCATACAGAAGGATTGAAACTAGTGGCAATAGTTTTTATCTGTAGATGACACCTTGAATTATGTTTGGATTAGCAAGTGGGTATAAATAAATATGCATTTTTCTTGCTACTTCTTAGTTATTTACAGTATTTTGAAGTGCCTAGTGTAATTGTCAGAAATTAAATAAATCCAGTAACGTTACTCTGAAGTAAACAATGAAAGTATTTATTTGAGTAAAATGCTGTTCTGTGCCAAAGAAGACCCTTGCAGAGAGAGGTTTTAAAGAGATGGAAATGGGAGCAGAGCCCACTTTCTGTAACTCTGTGGATTGCACAGAAATTTGGACACCTTGTTTGTCCATTTACTGGACATTCATTCAAATTCTCACCCAAATCTTATCTGCTTTCCCATTCAAGAATTTACAGTTTATAATACATTCAGGTGGAGCCCTGGTAATGGCACAGAAGCCTGTTCAGGCAGCTCAAAAGACATGGAGACCAGTCAGTTGAAATCAAGCAGCCTGCTCTTCACTTCTTCCCTTGAGCAAAACCACAAACCAGAACTCAAGTAGAAAAAGGCAACAGATCCTTCCTCTGAGACAAAAAAAGATCTGTTTGCAAAGGGTTTCCAATCCATACTGCTTCAGACGTGTGCAGCTCAGTCATGGCTTAGCTGACCTTGGTTCTTTGGAATATCACATCCACCACAGTAAAGCCTTGCCATGCTCTTTGTGTTGGATCAAGCAGGTGAATTCACCCTTCCATCAAAGGCACTACCACACTGGTCTTTAAAACTAAAAAAATGTGGAATATTGTGACAAGAGGCAAGGATTTTGTTTAAAAAAAACACTAAGGAATATCAATTGTAGGGTTTCTGTAGGTGCTTCTCTGTTTTGGGAGGATTTTGGGGGGTGGGGTTCTTTTTTTGTGGTTTTGTTGCTGTTGTCTTGTTGTTTGGTGCTTTTTAATATATGTTGAGAATTTGTAATGGTTGGAGTTGAGGCAGAAGTGCATTTAAACCAAATTTAGCAGAAACTGGATTTCCACAAGAAATACTATTTAATCTTACAGAAGCTGTCCAGATCCTGTGAATTTAGAGGGAGAGAGATCTCTGTGTGCCAGAATTTGCTTCTGGTGAAAGGCAGGAGCTTTCATTCAACTCTTCCATCTGATTGGTGACATCAGTGAGAATTAGGTAACAAGTGACCTTGTTACTCATAAAAGCAAGATCCAGTTCAAAGATGCTGCCAGTAAACAGTTAGTTCAGTTTCACTGATGTCTTCTTGCCTCACACAGTGGTACATTACACTGCTTTGAATATTTATTACCTTTATTTTCACCTCTGAGTAAATGAATACACTAGTTTTCACTCTCTGTAATTTATGTAATTACCTTTGTCTTTTGCATAAGAAGGTAAAAGGATTGAAGAGAGGATAAGGTTGGTTATGGTTTTTTCCTTAAAGTTTTAACAAGAAAAAGTAAGCTTGTGATTTTAGTAAAAGAAAACAACAAGTATTCTTTGTCACACTCAGGGCAGCTGCTACAGTGCTTGTCACTGGATGCTGCGAGCAGAACTAGGAAGTCTGCAGTGCAGTCATGAGTGGCAGATGGAGAAGCAAGTAGAATTGTTATTTCCCCTGAAATCACAGAACACAAATTAGTTCAAAGCTGATTATGCTTTAGTTTTTCCTCAAGAGGGTCTGAAAGATAAATAGAAAGCAGGCCTTGGGAGGCAGCATTTGCTCCATAAATGACAAGACACATGTGGTAGATATTGGTAAAGCATCTGTTTTACAAATGTCTTACACTGGACTAAAGCCTGTTGCATCCAGTGCTGATTTTGCATACTTCTAGGTCCATCTAAAATCAGGTTTGTATCATTTAAGCTATTGTTACTATAAAAACTGAAATAGCTATACTAGGTAGCCTCCAATGTAAATAATGTTATAAATTAATAAAGTGATTAGATCAGCATAAACAATTATCTCATGGAAGAATAATGCTAACTCAGTGCAGCTAAACTAATACGAATTTTCTGTATTGGCAAAACCTTTGAGGAGTGCAAGGAGGTCCTTTTACAGTCCCTATTGAGGACTACTATTTTACTGAAATCCTCACTCAGTGTTTTGTCTGGATTTCCTCAGTTTACTGAGAAACCTGTTGACATCATTGGTCCACGTACTCCTGGCAAAGAATCCAATATGCAATTTGATTTATCCAGGTCTTAGTCATGATAAAGCTGGTTTTGAAATGGTAAACATTTGTGCTGCCCTTCTCATAGCATCTTTCGTCAGAATTATGTGATCATCAGTAGCTGGTCACACACAGAAGACTAAACTTTAGGTTACTCGTGATGCTGACACAGAAAACATAAGGAAAAAAAGAGTAGGGAAAGGGATGAAACAGAAAACTAAAGGAAAGAAGAGAAGAAGAAAGAAAAAAGAAGAGGAACAACCGCAGCTTGTGAATTTGTTAACTTTGCTGCCTAGATGTTAAAACATAAAATTGAGTGGATTTTAAATCCATACATAACAAATGTATTCTTATCACTGCCTTATCATGTTTTCTTATTTTCTCACAGGTCCGAAAGCTTTGTTTCTGAAGAAACTTGTCTTTGCAAATCACTAAGTACTTCATAGATCAAAAGTCAGTAGGGTTTAAAAAAATGTTTACCAGGGCCTTTAATTTCTTCATGGTTAAATGAACAGTAATTCATTCAGAGCCTGAAAAAGCAACATCAAAGGAGTCATCACTTCAGGTGGAAGGATGTTTAGTCATGCAATGGATACACAGATACTAAGACTGTGACAGTCTTTTCTCCTAGGCTCTTAGAAAGAGCATTTTAAAAGTGAATACTGCCTATGACAGAAAAGGGAGCACGTTAGGATTTTTTTTCTGTAATATCTATTCTCTGCCTCCAACATAGGAAAACATTGTCGTTGATCCTGTAGCTCTGAGTTTACTAGGCAAGGTAATAACAGGGAATTAACCCATAAGACTCACAGGCACAGATTTTCTGGCTTTTTATTAATTCTCCAACTGAAAAGTTTTCTGGAGTTGTTTTTCTATGAAATTGCATTGTCTCCCTCTAGTGACTGCTTCTGTCTCTCATCTCAGGTTTAACATTATTTTCAGAGACAGGGCATCTTTTACATTTGTGTTGCAGTCTGTTACCACCCCATCAATGCCCAAGCACACAGCTCCTTGTATCGTGGCTCTTTGGTTTGCAGTATTGGTACCACAGCTTCAGGAATTCCACCTCACACCACAGCAAAATAGACTGGCAATCCTTGAATGAGGGAGAGCAGGTGCCACATGGAGCAAGAGCTCTGCAGTCTCTGGATTTCTTTTAGGGTCAGGATTAACATTTGATCTGAAATAAAGCGATTAGATCAGCATGCCGTCTCAGCAGACTCCAGGTTCTGTAGTTCGGAACATTGAAATCCAAAATGTTTTCATTGTGATCTTTAATTGCAAAGCAAGTGGCTGACATCTGCTTCTCATCCAGGAGCCATAAATTAACCTTAGCAGTTCAGCAGGTAACACTTGCTTCATTTATTCCAGTGATTTTAACTCTTCACCCTCTGGGTTGTACACCCAGCTTGTGTGCTCTATTAGAAATTTATTAATTGTTGATGAGAACTAACTGTAATCCAAAGATTTGGGCCATTGTTATGTATGCATTGATAGAATTCCATTTGCTGGACTTCAGTCTTGGCTGACTTATGGCCATAATGCTCTTGCAAATCAGCCATCTGAATTGGATTGAATTGGGTTGTTTTCCAGCTGTGATCCCCCTGTCCACCTCGAGGTTTTGTAGTGGATCTGGCTTCATGCACAGAGGAAATTTGAAACAAATACAGAATCATTTTCCCCTAGTTCCTTATTACAGGGACCACCCCCTGTATTTCTATCCTGTTTGTCAGGGGATGCAATTAGTTTTCTCATCTGTACAATGCTGAGTGGATTAGCAACCTGCTTAAGCATCATCACTACTTTTTCTTCCAATTTTCAGGGTTTTTTTCTGCTTTCCTTCCTGTAACTGTTTCTGCAGCTGTTTCAATAACAGGAATAATTCAGCTACTCTCCTCCCTTCTGTTTCTCTCTTAGATATTCTTTCTTCCTACTGTGCATTTTCCTATCTAAATTCTCCAATAATTGTCTTTCCCTTCACTCTGTTGAAGAGTTCTAAGATGATCATTCTCAGTCATAAATTTATCAACTTGGCTTCCCCATTTATTTCTCCTACCTTCCTTTCCCAATTTAACTGATCCTGGAGTCCTATCACCAAACCTGCAGAGATCTAATCGCTTCTCCCTCTGCTTGTTTGTTATCATAACCTCGTCTTTTGGGTGGCAGTTAAAGCTGCTCCAAAAAAAGCACATAAAACTCTTTTCCTTTTCCCCTTCCTACTCTTTGTTTGTCTAACACTGCATTTATCCAGTTAACCACCACTTCAGGGCTATACCATTTTCCATTTGCCCATTCTGTGCCCAGTGGTGATGGGAAGGGATCATATTCTCTCCATTTCTCCAAAATAAGGGAGCAGTCAAGCACTGACATTTCCCAGGGAGTTGTGGCTTGCTGCTGCTTGGATCCCTCCCAACCCACATATTATAAATTGTAATTAACAAAATATTTATTTCTTTGAGTAGGGAGAGGACTTTTGAATTATCCTTTTCACTTAGTGAAAAACTCTCCCAATGTAACACTTGGATTTTAGAGAATGCTGCTATTATAAATTGGCACTAGAGTGGAGCAAAGGCAGATTTCTGACAGGTACTCCTCAAGATGCAGGATTTCAAGTCCTCCCTCACCTGTTGCCCAGCTCTTAATTCTTTGACCAGAGTTTCTATGATTTGGACATTTTGCTCAAAGTTTGGTTGAGCTCTTGAGTCATGTACTAACCTCTAGTACTTATTTCTACAATTCTTGTTTTATTCTGTTCCTGGAAAATTTACTTTTACTAAAATGCAGTCTACCTTGAATTTATTTATAAGTCTCTTCTGGGAGAAAAAAATTAATTTCAGTATTCTCACTGTTTCAGTGTTGATCATAAATCATTTGGGGTTTATTTCTTCTTAGATTCTCACATTTTAAGAGCACGAGACATTCACCTACAAATATACAAGCAAAGGTACAGTGTTAAATATATGATATGGCTATTTAAAATGTTCTCCTACAGCAACATGGTATACAGGCTATGTTTTAAGCCTGTAGTAAATTGCCTGGAGCACCTCCTCGATGTTGCTGTCCTTGCAGGTGCTCAGGTCTTTGTAGGCACTGCCTACTCTCATGGCTGGATACAGCCCTGTCGGGAAGGGCAGTACAGTCTGTCCCAGACACCCACAGACACTATTTCTTTGTCTTTGAGTGTCTGGGCAAGACTCTGTTGGGGTTCCATCTCCTCTCTGTAACAGAGAGGTGAAGTTTGTGTTCCAATTTATGTTTGCAGTGGTTACACTTATACTTAGACATTCCGTACCTCCTCCTTATGCTCTCTCTCTTCTCCTGGGATCTTCAACATCCCCTTCTCCTTGCCTCCTTTCCCATGTCCCAGGCCACCTCTGCTTGCTTTAAAGGATGCCACTGAAATCAGCTATTACATTGCTGAGTCTCACTTTTTCTGGCATCTGGCTAAGACCAAACCACCACAAGTGGTTTGCCTTCTTTTCATCAGGGACAGGGCACAGAAAGTACAAACAAAAGCAATCATATTAGTCACAAGCACAGTACTGGGATGCAAGAACCCCTGAACTTCAATGGTGGGCTGAAAATCTAGGTGATGTCCTTCTGTCTTGTCATGAATCCTGATTTAGGATCCTGCCAAATATGTCAATTTGTTGCAAATGAGTGGTTTAGGGTTCCTCAAAGAAACATCATCAAAAATACTAGAAAAGTGGTTTTAACATACATTCTTTAAAATGTGGCTTATCAAAATTCAGTGGCAAGGTTCACTCTATTACTTACCGTGTGGATAAAATAAACATAGGGAAATTGAGTTAGAATCAGTTTAGAATGGATTAGAAACAAAAGATGCTAAAGGGTACAGGAGACCCTCCCATTGGATTACAAGTTGCAGAACAGACTCCCTTGCTTTCTAAACTCCTGATAGAGCTTAGCTGCAGCTAGACCTAGTGTTAGTCTTAGACTGGGACAATGGTGTATGTCTGATGGAATTAACTACATGGATTTCATTAGTATTGATTTAGCATGCTGTCATTCACTTAGGGAGGATCCAGTGCCCAAGCATCCTAGTCTTCCCTTTTTTTCATGAACAAACCCACAAATAGACACCTGATATGCCTAATTTGGAATTAGTGTGCCAGATGCTCTCAAAATCCCACAAAAACAGAATGTCATGGTGTTATTCTGACTCACATGAATGTAATTGGATGAAAGCAAGGAATTGTGGATGAAAGCAAGGAAATTAAAGAGGTACAGTCCCTCAGGTGTGCTTCTGTGTTAAAAAGACAACTCTGAAGGTGCTCCAGCCTAGCAGCAGCAGTCAGGGTAGAGAAGACACACAGCTGTAACCTCACTGGCATGGTGAGGCTGTCTTGGTAACTACGTCTGCATTTCCCCATTTTTAACCTGTGCACAGCACTCCAAACCTACCTGAAGAGCCTAAGGAATGTGCAGTGTTCATGAGCTGACCTTTTGAGTTCGGGTGTGTGCAAAAACAAATTAGAAAATGAAGAAGGCAGGAAGCACTGGATTATCAGTCATGTATTGTTGTGAAAATGAAAATGGGAAAACAAACTCCATCTCAGCCAGACCCAATACATCTCCATGGAGAGATTACTTCAGTGTATTGGAAGAAGAGAAAAGTAAATGTCAGACCTTGGAAAAGAATGTCCTTGCCCTATCTTTAGAAAGTTCATTTTAGTGAAAGGAGTCATGAACTGAAAGGCATTATAATCCATGGATAGTCCAGTAGTCTGAGGTCTCATTGCCCAAATCCTCCTTTCAGTGGCAGCAGCCATAAGCCTGCAGTGACTCCCTGCATTAGCTGTGTGCTGCAGACATGAAAACAGAGTCCAGGTGACACTTTATCTGATTTTATAGCTTTTATATTGTGTTTTAAGAAGCCTATGGGTCTTGAGTTATTGAATAGAAAAACATTAAGGAAAAAAAGAATTTGGCCTGTGTTACTTTCTATGGTCTTCATTTACCTTTTTTTGTTTCTTTTTTTCGTTTCTTTTTTTCTATTTGGCTGTCTTGCACATGGTTCCTGTTAGCAGCTATATTAGAACACAGTTTTAACTTCCTTTGTTAAACTGTTGTTTGTGCTACTTATTTTGCAATGTGTCTGTACAATGCAGCATCACATACCTCATCACCCTTCCTCCGCCACCTAGCTTCTTCTGAGAGAATGTGTTCAAAACTGGTGGCATGCAATCACATCTTTCAGACTCTTGCAGTAAATATGTGTAAAATTATTCTTATATCTTGTCTTTCAGAACAAGATTAAAGAAAAAACCTAACATGGGAATATGTTTTTACTTTGAGCTTATGTTAGCAGTGAAAAGTTACGTTTCTAACATGTATCCAATTTTGAGCACTTGAAGGCAGAGTAGTACTTTCCACTCATTCGTGGAAATTCAGTTCTGAAAAATGTCTCACTAAATTAACACTAAATTAACTCACTAAACTAAGGCTGAGGCCACTTACTACATAGACTCTTTCTGAAGTGTAGGATGAGTGTGTTTGGCCACATCTCCCAAGCCCCGTATCATGGGTGAAGCTCCAAACAGGGTGCACTCTAGCTTTCCCCATGTGTTTATTTCTCAGGTGCCCCAATTCAGGTATATCAACTATGAATAGCAATAAATAACAATAACTTGCTCTTTCACAGCAGTTTCAATGGAAGGCACTTTGACAAAAAACAGTATTGCCCCAGTTTCACAGGTGAGAAGCCAGTGAGGGCAGAGACTGGCCTGTGACAGTACGGTCTGGATTTCCTGAGCCAGACAAGAGAATCACTTTCCAGTCTCAATGTGCTGTCTGTGTTTTTCTGTGAAAAGGTGCTGGCAATGCCTTTTGTGCCACACAAGATGCACCACTGAAAAGCTTCACATCTGCTCACCTCTAATTTAAGCAATCTCTTGACAGAAGCCAGAGTGCCAGGCTCTGAAAAGCTCTGTAAGCCACACCAGTGCTATCTGGCTACCCCATCTTCCTGGACCACATCAGCATGCTGGATCAGCCTCTGAAGCAAGAATTCTTCCCTTTATGAGGAATGATACAAGTAGTTGCAGAGCTCTTTCCCTTTTCCCTGGCACCTCAAGGCTCCATTTGCAGGTCTGTGCTGTAGCATACAAGGCAAGACCTAAAGCTTTATACAGTCTATATGTTTCCCAGCTCTCTTCTGTGTTTAATTTTCCTGCCAGGTTTACTTGGTGTTTCTGACTCTTTGCCAAAAATAGTTTCTCTCCAATAAAAGAAAGTCTGATGGTTGCAGCTCCAGACTGAGACTCGTGAGTTCTCAGCTCTATGATGGCAAGTACCACTGTGGGCACTGGATGATCATGGATGTGTTACTTGTGAGAGACTGAAAACCTGAAAGAGTTAATGTGAACATGAAAGAGTTAATGTCTCCAACACTGAGCAGAAGTGAAAGGGAATTATACCATAGCAATGAGGCAAAGTGGGGTTAGAAAATAGGGTTTTGTGGAGATGGGATAGGGCTTTTTGGGGACCAACTTTCTTATCTTGGGTAATTGTCTCTAAAAACAAGTTTGAGACAGTATTGCGCTTGTGTCTCTGACAGGGAGGGGAATTTAAACCACAACACCCCCCTGCCCAGTTCTGAAAAGTTCAAGAATAACACAAAGGACATGGACAAGGACTATTCTATAAATGGTGCAACTGAGAGGGGCTGTGTGTGCACCCGCCATCTGTGCACCCACTGTCTGGGGGAATGGACCAGAGACAGCACTGGAACCCTGGGTGGTGACACAGATCTTTTTTCTCTACCTTTATTTTCCCATCTGTCCTCCTTTTTCTCTTTCTCTTCTTAAAAGTTAAAATTGGTGCTGCCACAGGCTGTTCAGAAATGTTTAAATTGTTGCCGCCACAGGCTGTTCAACCTATCATAAGGTTTAAATCATTGCTGCCATAGATAAGACTTTCTAATTAATTGTTTAGTGTTGTTTCATCCTTAATTTAGCCCAAAGGTATCCTGAATGTAGCTGTTGCTGAATAGGCAGTCCAGGATTGGGACCCAACACTATTTCACCTTCCTGTGCTGCCACTTTTCCTTTTGTGGAAGAAGAGGATGATGATCCTGACCTTAGTTATGAAAGTACTTGGATGTGCCATTGTTAAATGCTATAAAACAGTGAGACATTATCAATTGAAGCAAGAAAGCATTTTACCTTGTCATACCAAGGTCTTAAGCTTCACCATCCTAATTTGCATCTGGCAACCTGAATGGCAAACCAAGGCTCTTTGACTCTTGTCGTTAATTACAAGACAGATTAGGGTTCTGCTGAGGTACATTGTCATCTCTGACACACACAGAGATTTAATTCTAGATAGGCAAACCTCTGTCTTTACTAGTACAGAAATATTTCTTATGTTTGGCATGCAATTAAAATCCTTAAACTTTTGTAACAATCACTCTATCAGAATAATAGTGGCTTTTCCCTTCCTAAGAGCACCCCTACTGATAATTAGCACTTCATCTTCCCAGTGTCCGTCTGTTCAGCTGGAATGGGAGTTATGGAGTTGGCTTCCAGCATCCCATTTCAGAATACCAACCTCAAAAGCACACATGACACTTTCCAGCTCCCACCCATCCAGGTTGCCCTGTTTTCCAGGATGTGGGCAATGAAACTGGTGAACGGTCTAGAGAGTAAGTCCTTATGAGGAGTGGCTGAGGGAGTTGAGGTTGTTTAGCCTGGAGAAGAGAAGACTCAGAGGAGACTTTATCACTCTCTACAACTCCCTGAAAGGAGGCTGTAGCAAGGGGGGAATTGGCCTCTTCTTCCAGTCAACCAGAGACAGAACAAGAGGAAATGGCCTCAAGCTGTACAGGGGATTTTCAGGTTGGACATTAGGAAGAATTATTTTCCATTAAAGAGTTGTCAAGCATTGAAACAGGCTGCGCAGGGAAGTGGTGGAGACACCATCTCTGGAAGTGTTCAAGAAACAACTGGACATGTCACTTACTGCTATGTTTTGTTGACATGGTGATGTTTAGTCAAAGGCTGGGCCTGATAATCTTGGACGTATTTTCCAACCTTAATGATTCTATGTCTGATTTGAAAAAGTTCTTGTCCAGAACCCACTCAAGGGTGTACCTTGCCAAAACAGGGACAAATATCCTACTGGCAGAGATTGATGGGATTTTGGAGGTAGAGACGATGGGGATTGCAATAAATAAAATTACTTGACATTTTCAAGTGCCCTTCTTTCAAGTGTCCCTTCTCTGTTAGGCACTTTATCCTTGTCTTTTTCCCTGACCCTCTGCCAATCTGAGTCCTCATCACTTTCATTTCCAGTGGTTGACCTTTACTTTCACTTTAACCCCTGAGTGGCAGCAGAGGCACCAAGGGCACTACTCGGCAGCTGGAGGGAGGATGAGTGCTAGAGCATTTTGTGTGCTTCTCTGACTTTGAGTTGCCAGAGGAAGCAACTAAGCTGTAAGCTGGCTTAGTCCCTGTCACTTGATGGGAAAGTGTGGTCAGTTCCTCACTGAGGATGATGAGTAGGTAAGCACAAAGCTGTGAGATGCTGCAGTTCATTTAGAATCATAGAATCACGGAACAGTTTGGATTGGAAGGGAACTTTAAAGATCATCTAGTTTCAATGCTTCCTGAACGTTGTCCAAGGACACCTTCCACTGGACCAGGTTGCTCCAAGCCTCATCCAACCTGGGCTTGAACACCTCCACAGATGGGTCATCCACAACCTCTCTGAGCAACCTGTTCCACTGTTTCACCACTCTCACAGTGAAGAATTTCTTCTTAACATCTATGAAATTCTTAGGTAGTGTTTGGAAAATTCACTGTTAAACCCCTAATGAGTCTTTACTAATTATAAACAAATTTGGTTTTTTAAGGCTTATCATTTAGGACACTTAAGTGGGTAAATTTTCCTGACAGTGATTAGGACATGCTGCTGACACCAGCATAACCCTGTATTGGATTTCAGTGGCCAGGTTTTAGTTGGGNACGCCCTCTGTCATACTTGATTTTTTTCACTACCAATACTTTTCCTGAATTCCCTGAAACAGTTGGATCACTGTGACTTCAATTTAAAATCAACAAGGACAATTCAAAGCAAACCTCGAGTCTGGAAATTTTTGGTGCAAATGCTGACTCTTTCTAAATGCATCTGAAAACAAGACTTTTAAGTCTGGCAACATTAGCTAGAGGAAGTACTTACAGGCACAGTAATGACCTTGGGTTTCAGTGCCCAATTCATACTTAATAACAGCAGTTGGAATGAACTTGTACTACAACCAAAATCAATTGGCCTATTCATTACACCACTAGGGAACACAGCTGGGGCAGAATTGCATGGAAAAGACCAAAGGAGGGTGTTAAGTCTGACAACTCAGTACTATTTATCATTCTTTGCATCCCTGCTTGGTGATCTTTTCACAGAGACAAGTTTCCTTTGAAAACAATGTATTAAAAATGGAGGAGAAATGGGGTTGGCCACTTTGTATCAGGGAGTGTCTTCCTGGATAAGTAAGTGAAACCAAACGTAGATAACTGATTAGAAAGACCTCTGATCAAAACAGTTGTTATTCTATGAGCACAACGAGAATAAAATAAGCTTCCTCAGGCAGCTACAGTAAATATGAAGTTATGCATAGATTAATGTGCTAATGATTTATGTACCTGTCCTTTATGTGACTCCTTTTCTCTGGGATTAACTCTAATTTTCAAGGACTCAGCACACTGAAACAGCCTTTCTTCATTACTAATTTTCCTTCTTCTCTCTTTCTCTCATACCAACCCCTTTTCCCACATTTAAAAAGGCAATATTCAGTCTGTCACTATTCAAAAGTTTAAAACTCAGTGGTTTTCAATGCACAAGGTTTGAAGCACTACCACCAGAAGAGGGATATTTTCAGTTTCTCTCTGTAATATATAGAGTTTATTTCTAATTCTAAAAATGGCTGTGTAGATCTTAAAGTCATCATATTCTCATGCTCAAAAAATCCTGTTTCCATCCCCTCTAGGCTAGATTTAGTAAGTGAAGGGTGGTTGGGATTATACCCTGAATATCCAGTGTCAGAGGGACACATTGTCCTCTCCAAACTCCTTGCTCCTGGTCAGGCATCTGTGAACAGCAGGGCAGAGCTGATGCCATGGGGTTTGCAAGTGGGCTGAGGTAAGCTTGCCCCTCAGTGTCAGTCTGTCCCAGTGCCATTCACAATAATATAGAAAGCACCAGTGGATATTTTGCTTTCCATCAGTGAGATTTCCTTCATTGGAGAACCTCCTTTGGCATTTTGCATGGTTGGGACAGCATGGCCTGAAACGAAAATATTTGCTTTCTAGGCAGAGAGGTAAAAACTTGCTTCAACAATATTTTGAAGTCATTCTTATCTCCATGCATTTCGATTCGGTATATGCCTTTTGTGGCTTTCAGGGCAGCAGTACCCAAAACATCTGAAACAGAGACAGAATCACTGCAATGTGATGTAGCAAAGCTCTTGGATACTACATGATTCATTACTAGCACTGAGATAAGGGCATCATGTAAGTACTCAGAAAGAGTATATAAAAGTTTTATCAGCACTACTTTGAGATGACCTGAGTGCTATGTTCCTCTTGGCGTGTCAAACCACGTGAGTTCAAATAAAAACTTTATACCCTATTATCCTCTCAAGCCTTGGATACATATTTTCAGTTAAAAGTAAGAAATCAAGTGTCAGTAGAATAGATGGAGCAAGGGTCACATTGTCAAGTATTCCTAAGATGCTGATTTATTCTGTCCTTCTGTCCATATTCCTTCTCTACTTTTAACCTGGACAATGTTTACTCTACAGAGATTTTCTCTATAATAATAATCAGTGAGACTAAGCTTCACATCTCTGACCTGCAATTCCTCTGCTGCACTATGGATTATATTACGTTTGTTCTTACTGTTTTGAGCAGCAATAGTGTAGTAAAAAGTGTATGTTTGAATAAGCACAGCTTTGCACAGGATGTGCTGAAAGGCAAGATCATGAAGTTTAGCTTCTGTAAGGAATTATTTGGGGGAATGCAGATTCAAAAGGGAGCACTATCACCCCTGCAACCTATTCCAGGGGCTGGTAATTGTGTAATGTGAATGGGTACGTTATCCTGCTAACACCTAAGCATTGCAGGGCATGAAGTATTTGCCAGTACTTCCTATTTGGAAGCAAAATATAACAAAAGCAGGTGTAATATGGCTCAGAAAAAGAGCAGGTTATCACACTAGGTCCCTGATGTGTCCAGGGATGTGTTAGATGACACAGAAAACCCACAGAGGTGAGCGACTCCACATGTGACAAAGAAAGAAAAAATCCTCATCGTATAAAAGCTTTTTTTTTTTTTTTTTAAATTAAAATCTCTTATATTTTACCTGTGTCTAAACTGATCCATTATATGCATTTCGGGGCATTTGATCTTACCTCTCAGGAAAGATTTGGACAGTTTGTAGTTTCTGCTACTGTTATAACCACCAGGGGACACCTCAGAGCTGGCATAAAGCAGCAGGGCTGCATGGACAGCTGCAAAGCAGCAGAGCCTTCAGGCTTCCTTAATTTCAGTCAGTGCTTTAAAGTGTTCTCTTTTTATTTATGGTAACTTTGATAAATAGGGATTCAACAGAAATTGCTTCTCATGCCCCAGATTGATTAATATGAAGTTTATGCAATGTGTAGTGCAAAATAATTATTTGGCTCATAATTAAATATAAGGTTATGACAAAGAGTCATCAGGTCAGTCAGGAGAGATTATAACACAACAGTTGTAAGGGATGCAAGATTTTCCTTATGCTTTGTTTACCGAGTCCATGAGTCCAATGCTCAAAGTTGTACTTTCATGCCTACAGAATAGCCAAATATTGGTGCAAAAAGTAGGAAAATGTTCATGTTTTCACAGTGTATACAAGTGTAATAAATTTAATGTACTGTCCTGAGCTGAGAATACAGTTGTTGTACTCATTTATCTGCAGAGAAGGCAATTTCAACAAACATTAATATATTGTATAAATAACAAATTATCACAAGTTTTATTTAAGACTGGTCTTTTCATTTTCCTATGGCTTTTCAGTTAAAACAAGAGAAATAAAATCTAAAAAAAAAATATATAAATGAATGTAGATTAAATCAAATTAGAAAGAGGACACATATATAACTCACAACATGTCTGTTTTTTCTACCTCAGAGTTTTGAACAAGGGATTATCACAAACCAGTCAAGCTCTCTAAGAGATTTTCAGTTCCTTCAGACCTGTGCAAGAAATGGCTGGACTTCACTGTGGGAAACTCTCAATATGAAACCTCTAAGCTAGTGTCAAAGGAGGGCTTGGAGGATTTGCTTTGCCCTCTTGAATCAACCACCAGATTGCTCTTTCATGGAATATATTGTGCTGTCCTGCAAAAAAATTGTCACACTGGCCATATTTCCTCACAACAACATTTACATTGCCTGGGCATAAGCCCATGTCCTGAGCCATTGCCTGTGGAAGGTAATGGGAAGCCCCTGCCAGTCTCACTGGCTTCTCCTCAGACCCTCAGGGCTCTGCAGCACCAGCACCACAGCTGGGGCTTCAAAGGGCAGGACTTTGCTTCATTTTTGGTTCTGCAGTGAAGTTGATAATATTTTATAACTTCTTTTTCTCACATTAGATGTATTATGCTCAGACAGATAAATAAATAGTACAGCCTCATGTCACCCCATTTCCATAACACACACACAGAAGTTGTAATTGAATTTATTATTCAGATGTATTCGACTATTGAAAACAAGCTAATTGGCATAACATGTGCCTTGGGGATTTTTCAACGTTGTTAAGTCACAATGTATTAAATGACAAAAGTAACAGAATTTGGCACGTTTTTCCAATTGGAAACTTGATTTAAGATCAAGTTGAATAAACAGGGCCTAAATTCACAAAATTCGTAGTTGCCAAGTATTTTTATTCACAGAATGTCATCAATGTCAATAGTACTGTGGTTTGGACAGCTGTGTCTGTCACAGCAGAGTCACCTGTGAGTTCAGTGCTGCACCTCCTTGTCGTGCTGAGAGGTCTGCTGTCAGTCCTGCAGGGCCTTCTGAGGCTGTGGGGAGCCACAATGGGGTTGATGTTGTTTTGCAACTGGTGAGATATGTACATACACAGAAAGAGAAATATCAGCCCTTTGATTTACAAAGAAGAGTCAAGTCAACTTTTTTACCTCACACCGAAGAGTCTGGCTGAAGAAGAAGAATGGGTAACCAAGGCAACTTCCTGGAATTTTAGAAAAAAAGTTAATGCAAAACCTTTTGTCCTGACATTCTATTGTTGCATACCAAGAATCAGATGAAATCTAAGTGACTGTAGTCCCTCCTCAATCCTCCTTCCACAAGTTCCTTCTTAATTTCAAAACACTTCTTTGGGTAGGTCAACTGCACAGCTGCCATGTGGAAAAAGATGGATGCTTTGCCATGCTCTCACCTCCTCCAACACTGCAGTGATTCAGCAGGAGCCCCTTTCCCTGTCTCCACTTGAAATTGAAACCATTATTTTGGTGCTTTAAGCATCGAGATTTGATGTGCAGTTCACACATTTTGATGTTGTACCTCCCCCAATTAGTGTGTCATTACACACCTGCAGAAAGGGAGTCAGCAAAGTAATATTGAGATAAGTGTATATGAGGTGGATGGCAACATTTACATGCCTGATGTGAGCCACTAGTTCTGCTCACAGTGGTCACATACAAGACCCTTATCAGAAAACCAGTCTTAAGTGAAATTGTACTGAAACTTATTGAAACTGCTGTCCTCTTCAAGCAGCAAGAATTTGGCTGGTTTCTGTTGATGCCCTCTCATGAAGGGGATCGGTCAGCTGGATGGAGAACAAATCAAACAGTACTAAAGTCCTTGAAAATTACAAATCTTGCACAGAAGGTCACATACAGTCATTTGGAAAGTGGGACTTGCATGACACAATTGCTTTTCAGATTAAAACGGTTTCTTTCTAAAGATTTTCTCCCTGTATTAAGTTCATATAACTGGATTGTGTTTGCACAAAGACCTATAATGATTAGGTTTTTTCCTACCAAACTGCTGCTATAGCTTCTGTTGTCAGTTTGATTAGCCTGCCTACTTGTTTGAAGTACTGTCAAGGAGTTTTAGTCTTAAATGTCACTATAAATAGCCTAAGAAATATTGCAAGTGATGTGGACATAAAAATGTGGAGTCGTATTTTCTCTAGTTCTTTTCCACATTCTTTGCCTGCTTTTTTAAAAAAAAAAAAATTCAATTTAAATAAATGCTGAGCATCCAATATTTCACTTCCATTCTTCTTTCAGCAAACATTATTCAGCAGCCCCTCAGCTACCCCCCCTGTTGCTTAGCTGCTGGGTTGCTCTGTGCTTTCCTCTTGTTCAGTCTCTGGGCAATCAAACTGTCCACAAACAGCCACCTGCAAAGCAAGGTTAGGGTCAGTCTCTGCTGTGACAGTAAAGAAAGGTCTAATTTCTGTGGAGCAGAAACACTCCCTGATCATTTGTTTTACTAAGGTACAGAATAGGCCAAAATTAAGAGCATATGTAGGCACTTTGTTGAATCTGGGCCACTGAAATCAATGCAGGTTTTGTGGAAAACTGAGTATCATACACATTTCTTTTCAATGCTGGCTCTGTAGGAAAACATTTCTGAAAAAAAAAAGTCACAGTGCCCACAATTTCGATAGCCACAGCCTGAAAAACTAAATGGAGACTTTCTCCATGTGACCTCCTCCCCTCCGCTCCCCTCCTGTCCCCTCCCCTCGCTCCCCTCCGCCCTTCTTGCAAGGCAGGTGCCTGAGAGACACCTGTTACTCTGCAGAACAGCCTCCTAATCCAGGGTACCAAGGTCCTTATTTTAGACAGGTCTGTCCTCTGAGACACATGTGGCTTTTTGGTTTTAAAAAAGTTTTTTTTCTGTTTGTTCTTCAGTCTGTTGCCTGTCAGCCAAGGTTTTGTCCAAAACCCCATCCCAACAGTACCTGAGCCTGCAGGCTGTGATCAGCAAGCTGAGCTTGGGGGATGCTCTGCAGTGGGGAGGGAGGACACAGACACACTGCTTTGGGAAGGACTCTTGTTTTCTCCGTACGTTCTGTTTTAGCTTGTCAGTGCCATGATTTTGCTGCTGCATTGTTAAGGATGAGATTTAGGAAGCACATTCCAGATCAGCCCTGCTCAGACCCCACCTCCTGCCCCCTCCTGTGCTGGAGTCCCTGGTGGAAGCAGACTGTCAATGCTCACAAGCCTCATCCTGGACTTATTGATTTGGGCTTATGTGAGAATTAACTATCTCCATCAGATATTTGCTGTTATCACAGGGGTTACTGTGATGTTTTAGACAAAACCTTCTTTTGAGATTTGCTTCTTGGCTTCTGTGCATCTGAGTTCCCTTTGAAAAAGAGAGAAGAAACGTCAGCTTTTCAGACTTCTTAATGACAACAGTGTCAGCTGGTGGCAGGTATTCTCGTGACAGTGTGCACAGATACGTAATGTCTGCAGAACTGGCTCAGCAGCAAGCCTGGCAGCCAAGTTTAGTAGGACTAAAACATTTCTCTATGATTTTCAGTAAAACACAACATAACCATTTGAAAGAATTGTGAGGTGTTTTCCTAAACAGTGGTTTTGAAGTATTCATCACCTAGGAAAGCAAAAAGCCTGTCTTTGATTGAAGAATCGTGGGGACGCAGTAAAAGAAATTAAAAGGAATTAAAATAAAATTAAATTAAATTATGTGGGACAAAAAATCAGTGATGCATCATTGAATGAACTTATGATGGGCCCTCTATGGAGAGAGCAAACCCTTAATCAAAACAAGTGGAAGGTGCTGTAGAGCACCTGGAGACTTCCATTGCTGCAAACAGCAGCAGGGAATAAAAGAGTGCATGTGACACTGTATTTGCTGTAAGCAATTAAAAAAGGATCTTAAAAACAAATGCCTGTTTGCTCCTAGAAAATTTGGTGGAGCATGTACAAACTGTTAATCCTTTCCTTCAGTGTATTACAATTTTTCTGCCCAGTCCCTGCCAGCAGCCGAGAAATGGCTGGTGCAGACTCTGAAACTGCCTCTGGCCCACTCCACAGTGATGCCTCTGTGCACACAAGGGTACAAGGGAACAGAAGGACAATTTGTACTAAATATGATATCAAATTTACGAGATGTGTGAATGTGCATATGCTAATGAACCTGCGGGGGTGAGGTGGCCACGTGGCATTACCAGCAGACAGCGATGTCCGCAAAGCCATGTGCTCTTGCTGCAGTGTTTTAAGAATTTTGCCATGGTTTTGCTGCCTTTCTGTCATATCCTGGCATGTTTTCAGATCTTTGAGAAAGTAGCAATACCCTTGTGTATCTTGGTGTATAAGAAATGCTCAATTCCTTATCTGGGAATTTGCTCATCTCACGATTTAATGCGAGTACACACAAATGCAGTGCATGGTGAGTTACTTCAGTCTCTGGACATTGTCTTCACCATGTATGTAAGAAAAGAACCCATTCAGCAAGGCAGAGAGAATAATTATATAGACCCTTTCTAAAGCCCAAAGTGCTCTCTTTGGGCAATTTCAAGTGCAAAACTTTAGAGCAGTAAAATGCCATGAGTAACATGCTTTAGAGTGAATGCTGTATAACCTGTGACCACTGAATGGCATTACAGACCTGTGGAATGCCTCATCCAGCCTTAGCAATAAATGCAGCTGGGACATCAAAATAATGTAAACATGGCTTGCCTAGATAAAAGAATCTCGTATGTAAAATGCACTAAAAAATAAGTCAAATTAAGGAAACATAAAAACCTGAGAGATTAATTAGGTTTAGGCTTTTATTCAAATCCTCTTACTGTTTCCCAGGACGAGGTTCAAACAAAGTGAAAGCTAAATGTAATAATTGCTGTTACCAGTTGATTTTGAGAAGTGATTACTTTAAGGCAGGCTGCTGCATATCTCTAAGAAAAGAGGATCTTAAACATCTTGTTGTATTTCTCTGCTTACCCACAAGATTCATTCATGGTGATGCCCCAAAGCAATGTCTTCAGAGCCTGTATTGTCAGAAATTGCAGGCATCTGTGCAGATATTGGTGATACTTGATCTCACCATCAGTCTCTGCCTTCCTTCAAAAGACTGCCTGGACATACCAATCCAGCTGATTAGAGCTTCTGTATTTTAATGCTCCATTCAATTGACACAAGTGATCAGATACTGAATCTGTCCTGATGAATGTGATCAGGTACTGATCCTTATTGCCACTTGCCACTCCCAGCTGCCAAGAGGCACAACAGAGCCAGAACAGAGGCTGAGGGATGCAAATACTGCAAAGAACAATCACAGAGTCCAGCGCCATTGGGAAGCCTTGCAGGGCCTAGGCAGCAGCATGTGGTGTGCTCGGATGGGAGCACATGGAGAGGGCAGGGGGGATGAGGCTGGGCAGTGAGAAGAGTCTCAGGAAGAGTGAATAACTCTCATGGGCCATTTATAGCACTTGCCACTTAAAAATCTGCATCAGGATGAAAGCACAAACATGGCATAGCAGTACAGTAACACCTAGTCATTATTTACTGAGTGATTCCTCAGCAGTTGCAGTCAGAGTTGCAACCTTTCATTACGTATTTGGACATAGCAAGAAGCTGGAATGGCATTATATTGCTCAGTGGTTTTTTGTTGTTCTGAAGGGTTTGCTACAAGTACCATAGGTGCACCATCCTCCCTTTAGTTGGGTCACAACAGCAAAACAAGTCAGGGCAAAATGACATCAGAAATTTGTTCTTCTGAATAAGAGGATTTTAATTAACTGTGTTCTGAAGGAAGTCCATATCAGTTAAGTTAAAGGGAATTCTGGCCATTTTGCCTTTTAAATGAATTTCTGCATGGGGAGAGAACACAAGAACAAGAAAGGAAAAGTCCTTTAGAAACAGGAAGGGGAATAAAGACCCATATTGATCAAATGCAGGGGAATCTCATCTGTAGGTGCACACCAAAACTGATCAGCACAGAGATCAGAAATATTAGAGTTTATTCCTGCTGTCTCTGTGTACACTGTGAGCTATCAGGTTAAGAATACTTTTAAACACATTAAAATATAATATCTAAGGCACTCCCTTCTTTTTGCATTCATTTAATTCTACCACCTAACACTCCAATATATTCTGCACTGCAGAAAAAGCACAGCAAAGGGTATGAGTGACACTTAAAAACACTGTAGTGTGAGTGTGAAAAGGGGGCAGTGGTGGCGCTGCCTTTGGTGCAGCTGCAGCAACTTGTTTCTCCTTCACTCGTCACACTCCTGGGCCAGCTTGAGGGCTGTCTGACCTACTACTGCAGAAAGGGGGAAAATAATGAATAAATGAGTGGGGGAGAAAAAACAAAATCATAGAATCATAAAGTGTTTGGAGTTTGAAGTGATCTTAAAGATCACCCAGTCCAATTCCCCTGCCTTGGGCAGGGACACCTCCCACTAGACCAGGTTGCTCAGAGCCCATCCAGCATGGCTGTAAGCACTTCCAGGGTTGGGGCATCCACAGCTTCTCTGGGCAACTCTAGAAGTTCCAGTGCCTCACTACCCTTTGAGTAAAGGATTTCTTCCTACATCTAATCTAAATGTCTCTTCTTTCGGTTTAAAACTATTCCCTTTTGTCCTATCACTATCTACCCATGTAAAAAGTCGCTCTCCATCTTTTTTATAAGCCCCTTTCAAGTACTGGATGGCCTCTATGAGGTCTCCCTGGAGCCTTCTCTTCTCCAGCTCCTCAGCCATCTTCTAAAAACTCTTACCACACTTCTGGGGATGCAGTCAGCCCCCGGCATTACCCTGCTCCATGCAGTGACTCTCTTTTTTCTTACAGTGATCCTTTGTGGTAGGATTCTCCTTTACTTTTCTCAAGGGAATGATGAACCAGAAGCTGGTAAGGTCAAAAACCAAGATTGCAGTCCTTGAATGGTGCAAGTGAGAGGATCTCACACAGCAGCTTTGGGCACGCTGGGAGCATGGGAACACCCAAAATCACAGTCTACATATAAATGCACCAGAGCTCTACAATCAGGGGTGTTAATCAACAAATGAAAAAATAACAGCCATGACCCTTAGAAAACACACAAACATAAGCAACACAAGCAGTAGTTTGGTTCTAATATCTTCCTTGGCCCATGTTCCCTTAAGCCAGCCCCTTTTCATAGCGTGTGTCGGAGGGGATCCTAGCCCCAAAAACTTGGAATGTAAGTAAGTATGTGCAAGATGCACCGAGTTTCAGGGTCTTTAGAAGGACCATGAAAGTGCCCTTTTGGGGTGCAAATAAAGGCTCATTTGCCAAATCCATTAACAGAAAAGGATTAGCTCATATAGAAGGCAGGATGGCTCTTTGGGGAGAGACAGCTTTTAAATATCTGTCTACCAAGATATGCTTCCCAGCTATTAATTTGGATATTAAAGAACATCATAGACGTGACAGGGATTCCATCAACCTTTTTAATTTCTGCCCAGGGACTTGCTATGTACTGTTGTTATACGTGGCACTACTCAAGTAGATGGAAAGAACTGGAAAGAATGCAGTTCCTCCGATTTCAATTCCTTCCTCAATTCCTTTCAGATTTTTGCAACCAGCATCTGGTTTGCAGCCAGTTTATGCTGTAGGGGATGTTAGTGATCTGTCCCTCTAGCTCCTGTGACCTGTGTTTGATCCAGTGGGAATTTAGTGTTGGGCTGCTGCTCAAGAAGCAGAGATCCCTGTGTTTCACACGTGTCTCTCCCAGCACAGAGGCCATCCCATAGGACCTGGAGGGGGTGTATGATAGTTTCTCACCCTTTGTGGATAAAGGAAAGGAGCAGAGGAGGGATGCATCTTGCAATAGAGACTGGGGATTATATATATATATATGTCTTTCATAAAAAAGGCAGAGAACCCAATGACTTTTTTGCACCAACATAGCAGGTACTTCCTTGGAAATCAGCAGAGCACTGAAACAGAGAGAGCAGCCTTTTATGTCTAAAGGAGAGCAGAAGTCATACCTACCATGTCTGGACTTTTTTCTCTCAGAATTGTTGTCTCCTCTGCATAAAATACTCTTTTCTAATATCAGCTGGAGAGTCCTTTTTTTTAAAATAATATTTTAATGAAGCTGCTGCTAATGAGAGCTCAGGCAAAAACTTCCAATTATTACCATAATATCCCTTGATGTTTGTAGGGAAATGGAGCATTAGAGTATTAATTGACCTCCCGATAGCAAAGAAGACCCCTCTAGCAGAATGAGGATTAAAACTGAGAAGCTCTTGGAGTCCAGTGTTACAACAGGGAGGATAAAAAGCTCTGAGGGTTTGGGGAAAGTCATCATGATGATCCAAAAAAAATTCCTCTTCAGGAAAGGGAAAAAAGCTGGATTAGCAAAATATCTACATGCAAAATGCAGTTTATCCAGGAGCCAAAAGGAGTTTTCCGCCACACACAAAAATTTGAAACCTGGGTAAAGAAGGAAGGACAGCTTCTTGCTCACCATGAATGCCTATGGGTCCCATCAATGCAGTTATAGGTTGTACAAAACTGTACACCATCTTTTCAAGAAAAGATTTTTTGAGAGATGTTTTTAGTTGGTGGTTTTTGTTTGGGGTTTTTTTGTTAAAAAAACAACCAGGCAATCAAACCAATTCAGACAGCACTGGCATCAGTAGTCACCATGGCTGCTACCCTGATACCCCTCAGGCTTCCCTGGAAGGAGTAAATCATCTGAAAAGAGGAAAAAATTCACACTGGAAACCAAGAGAAACACTCATCTGAAAAAAAGAAAAAGCCCAAGAGAGTAAGATTTACCTTACCGACTTAGATGAAATACCTATGCCTAGAAAAGTATGTGACAGAGGGTCCGTAAAACTGTGCAACCAAGTATTTGTTGATGTGCTTCGTCTACAAATGTCAAATTTATTTCATCTATTTCACATAGTTAAGGGCTTACATACACTGCAATCATTGCATCAAACTTGCCATGTGACAGAGCTGTGAAAATACACTATAAGCCTTGAAGGAATGAAGAAAAGCTCCCAGCATGGTGTGAATTAGACTTCCCTTGTGCCTGGAAAAGGGTTAAGCTTTCAATGAGATCCCAGAAAAACATGGTGAAAAGAACCTTCACCACTGGCTTCCTTTCTCCCAAGGCAAGAGCAGTCCCAGAGACAACACTACCTCACCAATGGTCACAAAACCCTTGGGTATAGGGACTGCAGTTGACCTGACTGTGACTCAGAGCTGGGAATGAGCTGCATTGCTCTGGTTCGTAGCATTTTAGGTGAGGGGTGTAATAGCCCCCTCCAAACCTTTGGAAATTTATATGAGCTGTTTGAGTTTCATGAGTGGAACTCTTGGATTGGCAGTTTCACAGAGAAAAAAAATTGGTTTTCCTTGTTGCTTTACTTGTCCATAGCTTTCTGCCTAAAAGACCTGATCCATTTCTCACTGAAGGTGATGGGAATGTTCTTTCCACATTCATAGTCTTTTGAAGTAAGGTCTTATCCTGAAAGAAAGCTCAGCCCATGTGAATCAAAGCTCCCCATTTACTGTTTCACTGTAAACCAGTTTCCTTAGGGTTTTGGTGGGAGTTTTGTTGTTTGTGTTTGTTTGTTTGTTTGTTTAAATGCCTGTGCTTTTTGCTATTCTTTAATTCTGTTTAACCTGTGACTTAACACAGGACAGAAAACTGCAAATTTGTCCATGATGAATAGAATCAGAAATAGAGTGGCTGACAAATTCAATCTGTTAATTCATCCAGGGTGTTGCTGGAAAGGATTTGGTGATGATAAAAGTGTTTACAGTTCTGCTGAGGATGTAGGAGCCACCAAGGCAATTGAAACAAATACTGGGAAAAAACACCCCAACAGACTGTAAATAAGCCCCACAGTTTTCCAACAGTGAATTCTATAAATATCCTGAGAGTTATTCTATCATTATTCATTTAAATAGCAAAGCTGAAGTCATTCAGACTTTTCGGGTGGGATAAAATTTTGTTTGACACAGCCAATGACTGTAACGAGACATGATATATTGTTCTGCATTACCTCTGGTTTAGTGATTTATAGGGGCATTGTTGAAACAGCAGATTATTAGAGAAGTTAGAAGTACTATAAAAGACAGTTGGATAATGCCAGATTTGTGTTCCCAAGATACGTGACAGAATGAGAACAATTTTGAAAGCTTCAACATCAACCAGAATAGAAACACAGCTTTTAGTATTTTAGTAATAGTGTTATTAACAAACTATCTCTAACCCATGTCAAAGTACTTAATATGCTATAATAATGTCAATTAAAATACAATAATGGACTTAATAATGTGGCCCATAATGGAAAAAATATTCATGTGGATTATCTCTTTATACCCAAGAGAGAAATTCTAATAAAAGACACTATAATGAACGTAACACTAAACAGTCCTAATGTAATATGTGTTAGAAATATGCCAGTATAGAAAATAGTGTGGATAAAGTCAAAACCATGTCCAGAATGTACATCAGCTGCTTTACTTGTTGTTTTGAATTCATAAATCATCAAAGGCACCACAAGCAAAAGCTGGTCATTGGCCCAGGTCAGTTTGAGCTGCACTTCTGAGCAAAAATCCCATTCAATTCAGTCTTTCCAAAGGCAGGACACCTAGGGGGCTTCTTCCAGGACTTGCCTCTCCCAGTGGCTACACTCACATCAATTGGTGCTGGCATAGCAGTGACAGCAGTAGCCATTCTGGGTAGTCCAGGGACCCTGACCCAGAAGTGGCAGTCCAGGATGAGGTTGCTTCCTGCTGGCTTCACCTGACTGCTCTGGTTTGTCTGTCATCCCAGGACTTTAGAGCCCAAATCCATTTTGTCTAGCCTTAGGCACAGAGCTTGGCTTTCTGCTGGAGACATGTCTCCAAAAGTGGGATATAAGAGGTGGTGATCAAACAGCACATTTGGGACCCAGCAGCCTGGTATCCTGTTGAACAAGCTGAGGCTTTCTGTGTATGTTAGTCCTGTGCAGGGCTGTGCTGTTGGCTGGGGACATAGTGCTGTGCAATAAAAACTGCACAAAAAAATACACTGAACAGGAAATGCCAAACGTGCTTTCATGCCATTCAGGAAGCAGCACAATCCCCGATCATTCTGGTTCAGCCCAGAACCCTCTATATTTGTCTCCCATCAGAATTTGCTTGATTTAAATAGATTTAGTATATGCATGTTTTCTAAATGCACCATAAAACCAGCCTCACCTCCCAATGAAGCAGCAAAGAACATTAAACATTAATATGAACAACTGCCTTTGATATAATTAAAGCTCATTGCCAGAAGCCCCAGCTTTGGTGAAATAATGAAGTGGGCAAGATCTAGGTCTTACCAAGCAAACACTGTAATTAGTGAGTTACTGAATCTACAAATCAAGTGGCTAGACATAAAATATGCTGGAGAAATGACAGGAAGGAAAGTGATGCAAACAAGAACATGGTACTGTCTGCTGGGTGAAGGCACAAAAAAGGATTAGAAAGGAACAGTTTGAAATGGCCAAGCTTTGGGTCATATCTCTGTGAGGTGTGAAGTCCCCTCTACATGGGGAATCTTGTTTCCTGCTTTGCTGAGCACTGTGCTGGAGTCACTCAGCACCTTGCCAGGTCAAACCCCATCAGGGGGCTTTCAGATGTCAAAGAGTTGACAGGAGTGAAGGCCTAAGTGAAGTAATGAATGATCCAAAGAGATGAGACAGAGCATCTTGTCTGGTCAGGTCGTGATCTCAAAGACATGGTGCTGGGGAGGAGGGAATAGATAAAATGTAAGCTAACTGGTTATTGAAGTACCCATGGCCACATGTGTACTGTAAACAGAGGCATAACTAACTCAGACAAGATAATTGCCAAAGCTCCCTGCTCCCTCTTCTCCTCTCCCCTGGCTGCTTTCCTGTTAGATGATTTGGGAAATCAAAAATCTCAGCAGCTAATCTATACCACCAGATTTCTGTCACCCTAGCAGTTTCTTTTTCTAATGAATATTGAATGTATGCTGACCCTGAGATGATGATGGTGCAGAATATTTTCAGGTTCTTGAAGGTTACAATAAATTTTGGGAAGCATTGTCAGCATAAAAATGCTTTGGTGTTCTTTCACCTAAAGCTAGATATAAATGTGCTGTGACCTTTATTTGACTCGTATCAATGTTTGTGAATGATGTGCAGCTCAAAGAAAGAGACCAGAACCAGCATCTTTTGCTCAGTTTGCTGCTCTGTTACAGTTGGTTGGCTGATACCTGTACAGCTGCTACTGGGCAGAAAGCCTCTATAAACAGGCTGTCAAGTTTAATTGGACTACCTGGTAAATACATTGATAATAAATAAGATGTACTTTTGCGTGGAGCTGAACGACTCTCCTTGGACTTGCTGGAGACTGACTGCAGCAGCTCAGTACTTCCCAGGATGAGACCCAAGGTGCCTGCTCTTGGCTCCTATCAAATACAATTGCAATGTCATCATTGATGTTATTACCAGCAGGACTAAGCCTCGAAACTTGTGGCAGGGTTTTGAACTTCTTTTGATCTGTGCACGACATAACTGGCGAGTCTCTCCAAAGCTGTTAAGTGGGTTTTGTGGGAGACTGTAATAGCCGATACAGGCTGTGACAATGCAGCCAAACGAGCCGCGTTCCTGAGTGTTTGTTTCCTCAGAGCCCTGGAGACGGGTAGTTACGGGAAAATCTTGAGTTCATTAAAATCAAAGGAGCTCCTGGTGTGCGTGACTGCTGAGAAAGGTGACAGGGAGTGTTCCCCGGGCAGAGAACAATGTGCATGTGTAAGTGCGTGTGCCTATGTTATAATATACCCATTGTGCTTTTTAAGGCAATTTAATGAATTCTAATAGCCCGGCTTAATGCTTTCTGAATGCTGCACAGCGGTGAGATGTGGTTGTTTGTTAGCAGGTAAAATATTTTGCTGATGGCTGAAGTGGGAATTTTTAGAGGACTTATTTATTTAATGATAAAAAATGTTATTGAGTCAAATGTGCTGATTCTACTTCTGTAAACCAGCCTGTCTGCTTGGTCTTGATAGCCAGACCGCACATACATGAATGATGCCAGCCTTAAGAAAAAAGGAATGTCAGCATCCCTTTCTGGTAGTGACAAATGCTATTTACTCCAGAAAGGCAGTTTTTTTGGAGAGGAGAAGGAATAATTTCGGGTTTACACAAGGCAGCAGGGGAGAGGGAGTCTCTCTCTCTCCTGGAATCAGTCACAGTCCCACGCCAGCTCCTGTGCCCTCTTGGTCAAAGCTGCCTGAGGCTGTTCATTTCACAGTACTCTGGTTCAGATAAGTTAAGCAATCAGAAAAGCATCTGATTTCTACCTTTAAAATTGCATTTCGTGTTGCTTTTTCTTCAAATGTTAGTTTGAAAAGCTGCATAAAAAAACCCCAGCTGACTCAGTGGTCTGCTTTGTTTTACCCTTACACCTCTCTGGAACCGAAGACAGCCTGAAACAAGCCGAAATAAGCAAATGGAATTTGCAGTGGAATTTGTGTCCTCGCAGGCCCAGGTATCCCGGGCCTGCAAGATGCCCCTGGGGCGTTTAGAGGAAATGATCACAGACTCCAGGACTGGAAAATTCACAGATTTACTGCAAAAAGCCAGAGAAGGAGGAGCATGGAAAATGTTCCCTGTAGCAGACAAGCAGCCGATTACCGCCCTCCCTTCCGAGGGTCTGTGAGTGAGAGACGTTCCACTGCTTCAGGCAAACCCGGTCTCACACTGGGGCTTTGTGAGCTTCAAGTGATGCTGTGTTATACGGAACAGCTTCCAGGTAAGGGAGTGCCGTCCTTATTTCCAGCATCTTGCCTGAAGGGAAAGGCATATCTGTAGTAATAACACAAACAAGCAAAGCCAACCTGGTTTTACCATTCAAACATACCTAGAAATAATTGCATTAATCAACATAATTCGGATACTCCTTCCCTGGGATTGTTCAAGGCCAGGCAGGACGGGGTTCTGAGCAACCTGGTCTAGTGAAAGGTGTCCCTGACCCACGGCAGAGGAGTTGGAACTGGATGATCTTTAAGGTCCCTTCCAACCCAAGTGTTATTTGTTTTTACAATACTTGAGGAGAAAAAATGATTTTCTGATTTACCTAATGCAAGACACTTCATAGCACATTTGACATTGGCTCCCAGATAATGAAAGTAAGTACAGCAGTGTCTTTTTGAGAAATGCACCTTTGCTACTACAAAGTAGCTACTCCAGCTGAAGAGCTCAAATTCAGGCATCATCAGTTTGTAGTGCCACATGTAATCTTTCAAGTCCTCGCTTCTGGACAGGCAGCTTCTAGCCTGACCACAGCCATAGCAGTAAGGAAGATCCTTGACAACTTTATGCCTTTCTCTATCACTCTCTCAGTGCTGGAGCCACTTGTCTGTACATTACAAAACATCAAACACCTTCCCTCCATTATCTGGCAGTGAGATGAATCTTTACCTGCTGGTGTGATTGCTGCTTTCTGGACAAGAATATACTCATTTACTGAACATGTCATGTTCAAAGCTGACTGACCCCCAAAATAAATCTCTCATCTGTTTACATCTCCCATGTTGGAATTTGGGAAGAATAGACAGAATCGCATGTTGAAGTAAAATAACACGATCAAATTAGCATATAGCATCCAGGAAGAAACTAAAATAGCAACAGAGTCCTGCCTCACTCAGGAGCTGGAGCACAGCCAGTTTACAGTCTCCTTTTCTCTGGTGCACCCTTACTGCTATAAAAAAAAATCTGTTTTCTGGAGTACCTTGGAAAACCACCTGTTACAGATTCCCAAGCTGTAGAGACAAGAGGAGTTAGTTACGTGGAAAGGCTGACTGTACATGTATGCTACAGCTCAAATGTTCTTTGGAGACATTTTCCAGTGAAAATGTAATTAACTGATCATACTTAAAAGCCAGCCATATATTCATGATGAGCTTATTTTATGATTCTAATAAATACAAATAATTATTATTGTTACTTGTGCACAAACAAAAGTATTTTCTTTGTAGTATAAAACATAAAAGGAGACATTATCACCTCCAGCTCAAGAGGGCTCAAATGTGCTGAACCCTTGAAAACTGTGGACACAGAGATTCCTAGTGCATGTTTGTCAAGATATCTCAGTGGGGTCACTCTTCACAGAAATCTCCTTTTCTGGGAGGGCAGAGCTTATTCCCCCTCCTTGGAGATCTGCTTTGCTAAACCACCTGTTAATGAAAGCTGGACCAGAATTCAGGCCCTTCCCAACCCTACTGAACTGTATCACCTGCATGGCCAGAAAGAGAAAGCAGAAAAGCAGGCGAAAAAACAACCCTGCCCAAACCCCTAACTCTAGTTCAAATGAGTAGTGACAGAACTAATTAGTTGTTTCTGATATGCTGAATCCAATCCAATAAACATGGCCAGTTGGTTAACATCTTTGTTCCAGGATCAGACAAGCATCCATCATCTGTACTGGGTGCTCTTTGGCAGCTCATTATACCTGAGCAATGACTATTGATTAGCAAAACCCTTGGCCCAGAGTTTGCCAAACTCTGAAATTTGTCACCTTTCTGGCTTTCAGAAGCACCAGACATTCGGTGCTCTTCACCTCAGGGGAATCTGGAAGTGGCTTAGCACTTCTGAGATTTGGGCCATTTACTTAGCTAGGTAAATGGATTTATAAACCTAGACTTCCTTTTCAAATTCACAGGGGTTTATATGCTTGCTAAATCCATGCCATTTCATGAAAATAAGAGATCGAAATCATAAGATGGGATAATGCACTTTAGAGAGCTGTGCTCAACACATTTTCTTCCTGCTGTGCTAGTCTTGGTCCCACTTCTACATGGCCCATCTGCCTCAGCAGGGCAAAGGAAGACATTTGCACTGTCAAAGGTGGCTGGACCTTCTGATGCCTGCTTCACCCCTTGCTGAATTCATTTTAAGAAGGGATGTGGGTCCTGCTGAGTCCTTCCCCTCCCTTCCCTCCTCCCTCCCCAACAGTTCTGGCTGGCTGCATCATGCCTCTGTGCACCACCATGCCTCCAGCCCAGCCCTGGGACACCCTGCATCACAGCTGGGTGCTGTGGTCAAGCCATGACCTGATTCCTCCCATAAATTGCATAAACACTTGCTCTCCCCCAAAGGCATGGATGAAAACCATGTGTTTTCTTCACTGAAATAGAATAGAAAAGGAGGCTGTATCAGAAAAACTAATTATTTTTGCTACGAAAATCTGACTATCTCTCTTGAGGAAATATTATCTTCCATTGACAGGGGCAGATAAATTGTGATCACTCTAATGGTACCAGCACTTACAGCCCTTTCAGGATGGCTGGGCTGCAGCAGCATTGTCAGCCATGCTTTTGTCTCCTGCTTGCAAATTGCTCTGCTTTCAGAAAACACTACCAGAACTGGTGCTGTCAAAAACAACTCTGTGTTACAGGGTTTTTCCCCTTTTCTGTGACCTTGGTGGTAATTAAGTGTCTTGTTCTCACAGGGAAAAAATGTGAAGTGTGAATTGGACCTGCTGGCCTGGCTGCTGATTTATGGGTCAAGTCTCTGGCTGTTACAGACAAAATTTTTAAGTCTCTGATTAAGAAACCCTGCTGATTTAAGGATCTCACAAGAAATGTGTGCATAATGAATTATCTACAGATGATAATTCAAATTATTCCTTGATGATTCATATCACCTTCCTTTATTAAATTACTATTTTAGAAATCTAACAAGGGCAATGCAAGCTGACAGGTGGTGACATTACAACATTAAAACAGGTCAGCCAAGCAGCATGCTGCAAGTTTGGGTAAGTGGTATTTGGTCCCAATCAAAGATGCCAACAGAAAGCAGAGGCTGAAGGAGATACAAAAGCCAAACCAGTATCATTATGGGATAAATGTTTCTCAACATCCAGCATGTCTACCTTTTGTGTGTCTGAACCTGTGGTAATTTTTTTCCTCACTTGAGCAAAAGTTTCCAGCTAACAGTCTGCAGTAAAGTCCTGCTCTGGTATGAGTTGCCATATTAGCAATAGGTATTAATATTAGCACTAACTGAAGTATTATTTGCCAGTAATAAAATGGTGCTGTCTGTTCTTGCTTATGAAACACTGAGAGCTACCCAACATCACCAAAGTCTATACATACACAGGTTGCAAAGACATGTAAAAATGTGTGGCAGAATGAACAATATTTGTCCTTTCTGGGTTCAGCTTCTATTAGCAGACGCTTATTGGATCTGAAACCTAAATGCTTGTGAAAGGAGAAGTGCCTGCCCTGTGTCGTCTGGAAGCAGTGTGTACAAAATCAGTGCTGCAGACACCACATGTCTGATGGTAGAAGGAAACAGTGAGCCTGAGCAGTGGGAACTGGGAAATGCAAGTGCACTGGTTCTGATGTTGCTTTAGTGTCATGTCGTATTTTTCTCCAAGCAAATGCATAATAGCAATCATTGTGTCTGCACCTGACACATCAGGAAAGTACTAGAAAATGCAATTAGCCAGTTTTAGAATTTACCATGACATACCCCAGTAAGAAGGCTCCACTTATTTCAGCTTGTGTTTCCTAAGCTGATGTGAGAAAGGTCTCAGAAGGAGCCCTGTACCTCCAACCTTCTCCAGCAGTCCCATTTGCTCATGGCTGGGTGTTAACCAGCAAAGGCAGAGCAGATGGCAGGGGATGGCCTGGACCACAGTGCTTGTGTCATTGCAGCTCTGGCATGTGAGCTCACCATGTGAGCACCATCCCAGATGGGGGTCAGCTAAGCACACGAGGGAAATCAGAAAATGGTGTCTGCATTTTGAAGGTGCTAAATAAGTGGCAAAGGCAAAAGGCACAGTTCCATATCTGCAGCCGTTTCACCGAAATTGTGCTGTTCATGTGAAACATTAGCTCTGCAATTGCTTAAACCCTGTGGTTTTGTATTATCTAGCCAATACATGTGTTTAAAAAGAACAAAACCATATTCTGGACTTCAGTAATTTTTACATTCCATTGCCTATAACAAGTGTCTTCCTGGCAATAACTTAGTAAGCCCAGCAAAACAAGGCTTCAGCAAATGTACTTTTAAAAATGTAATTAATATACAGAAAACCAGACCGTAACAGCTTGTGCAAGAAAAATTATTTTCAGCAGGATGATTTCCATATTTTCCACAGGGAAATCCTGGAAGACTTATGTGTGTATGTTTATGCAGCTAATGCACGGTAAAATCCACTGTGTTCTGGATACTCTGGGCTTTGCTGAGCTTCCTGAAATTCTACTTAGCACACAGAGTCCATCCTGACACCTGGCACACAGGAGTCAATGCACCTTCACTGTACAGCATGTGTACTCTCCCTAGGGGTCTGTCAGGTCCAGGCCAGAACTGCTGCCCCAGATGCCATCCTCAGATGCCCTGAAATCCTGGACAACTGCCCCAAGCAGTTTCTAGCTGGAAAAAAATGTGCTATTGGGGCAGCAGGGGTGGTGGCTGCTCGGGATGCTTGAGAACATACACTCCAAAACAGCACAGGCAGCCAAATCAAATCCCAGTGATGCCTGTCTTCAGAGGATGCTGAAAAGAGTTTGTGAATTGATTTTTCTTAATTTGTGACTTTTCTTAGTTTACAAACCAATTGCTTTATAGCCCATATGCAAACGCTGTTGAACCATAAAATCATATTAGCACAACACTGTGCTGGGGAAGGGGGCACAGTGTATCTATGAGACTGGTTTTTCCATAGCCAAAAACCTCCTGTAACACTAACTCCTCCAGTCACAGTGACGACATGGCACTTGTCACCATCCAATCTCATTATGTTCCCCTTCACTTGATCCTAATTATTCTGCTATATTCTCACCTCAGAAATATTCTCCAGTAAGCCCTAACCTCTCCTCAAGTACCATTTTTATTTCAAAAGCATCACCAATTTAATTCCAAACCCCACTTCTTCCCTAAGCTGCTTTATCCCTCCAGACCTCTTAATGTCTTTCCAGTCTCCCCCCACCCGCCTCTCTTATTTTTACTCTATTATCAGGGTCATTTCTATATATGTGTGTGTGTAAGCACAGATGTAGTTGCAATGATTTTTCTCAAAAGCTTTCATTAATTTTCAAGAGCTCTGGACTTACTTCTGGGATATTACTAAGACAAAATACATAGGTGATTTCTAAAGCTCCATGGAAGCACCCAAAGGAGTGAGCCATGTCAGGTCATTGAGGTGGTGCTTGCCAAAGACAAAAAGACGATGCTTGTTCCAGATGGTTTTGTTGCAGACAAACTGGTGGGTTAATACCAGGGCAGGCACTATCAACAAAGTTTTGTGACAAAGCCAGTCAAAGAAAAAGACCTAAAGCCACTGGAAAATCTCCAAAGGTGCCAGAGAAAGCAGGTAAATGCACGGATTATGTGGCTCCAGCTGGGGACAGGCTTATGGAGGAGTTGTGGTGCCCAGACCCAGGCACAGGCAGAACTGTGTAGGTGTGGTGCAGAGAGAGGCTTTAAATCATGTCCGGTGGGACTATGGTTCCAAGTATCCAGCCAGAAGAAATGAAGTGTGGCAATTGAAACCATTAAGATGGCATTTCCTAAAGTGTTTTTAAGGATGAATTGTAATGCGGTTCCCTTCTTAAAAAAAAAAATATTCTTCCATTAGCCTTTAGTGTAATCTCAGTGGTTTCAGACAGTTTTGCCTAGTCATACAGACTTTTTGCATGAAAAAGTTGTGCAGCCTATAAACACTAGTATCTAATTTTTATATTTTTTTCTGCCCTCGTAGGGGTGAAATCAACACAAATCAATCTCATAATTAATTGCATCTCTCTATGAATGTAAGCTGTTTTGCAGTCACTTCTCTAAATTTCTCATGTGGATTCTTTAGCATCTAGTTCTCTTCTTAATGTCTATCCTAAAAATGTAGTGTTCTTGTAAAACAACTGTTAGTATTTCTCTAATAGGTCTCTTAGATTCTCTCTCAGCAGGAGTATCATCTTCTAGTCTATCACGCTTTTCTTTTTACCTCTCAGAGTCTGTTTGTTATGAAAATTATTCAGTCGTAAGTTGAGCTTCTCTCCTTTTTTTAGTGAGATCTGAAGGAGAAGATGAGAGTCAATCTTCAGGAGTGCTGCTTATTTTCAAGAGTGCAGCTGGAGGAACGAAAATAAAAACTAAAGCCTTAAAATCCATGTTAATTATTAAAAGAGCTTAAATGCTGGAACCCAGTCTATGAAGTGCAGGGAACGGTTATTTACCAGCTCCTAGTTTTAATAGCAGCTAAAGATGAAAGTTGGTAACAAAGTCAAGTTTCAGAGCAGAAATACCTTTACCTGGAAATGTTCAAGGCCAGGTTGGATGGGGTTTGAGCAACATGATCTGTCAAAGATGACCCTGCCCATGGCAGGTTTGGGGAGGGTGGAAGTAGCTGGTCTTTGAAACTCCCTGCTGACCCAAACCATCCTGTGATTCCATGATTACAAGATTCTCATGAAAGTATTTCATGCTAGAAATTAAAACAACCTTAGTCCCCCACTGATGGTGCTATGGCAGAGAGTCAGGAAGGGTGCAGGCTTGCCCACCTGGTCCTCCTGGCCACCCCCCCCTTTCTGTTGCAGTCATCCCCTGCACTGCTTTGGAAGAGGAACAGAGACAGAGGAAGGTAATTTACTCTGCTCACCAGTGGCGAAGCTCTTGACTGCACTGCCCTGAGCATTTCTACAGGTATTTCTACCAAACCCTGCAGTGTGGATATAATATTGCACCTGTTGCAGAAAATTTTCCAACTACGTGACTTACCAAAAAAGGTTACTTTTCACTTCACACTCAGCAAACCAGAGTCACCCTGAGGTTTTCATAAGTAATGCCTCTTTAGGTACAGTTGTAGTTGTCTCTGAATTCCTGGAAAATTTACTTTGGTGTAATCAGATTATTTGACATGGGTCCTCAGTTCTGCACTGTTGTGTTTCCACATTTGAATGCACTGACTCATTTAAAATGTATTTCTTTTTCCACTTTCTTGTTTTTCATATTCTCCTTCACTGCGTGTATTCATGTATTTTCAGATGAAAAATTAGCCTTGCAGACCACCTCATCAGAAGATTTGTTCTGCTCCTGTAGTGTTTCCCCATCCTTTCTCTGTCCTGTCCTCATCCTCCATCTCCTTTCTATCAGCAGCAGGTCAAGACCAGCCTACCTCCTGGCTTGTCTCTGTTTTCTCTTTATATTCTCTCTCCTTGCACCTCTTTCATCCTTCCTCTTTTGCTTTAGAAATCTTTCCTTGTCCTCATCCCAGGTGCCTGCCTGCAGGACACACTGGTGGCAGGTGATGGCAACTGCTGAATGTGGTGGGACCTCACCTCAATGTAGCATCTTTCTTTCCATTAGAGCACCATTATGTTTATTATGACATTTCCAAAGTCTCATGAGAACTTTAGAGCAACTGGTTAGCGTTACGTCGAATGAAGGACAAAGACCTGGTAGTATTGGAAGAAGGACTGGTGTTCTCAGCCATGGAAGAAGACAGGGACAAGGCTGGGGTGGGACACAAGGCTGCTCCTGCCCCTCCCTGGGCTGTCATGGGAGGTGACCAGCCCCATGGCCAGGGGGGAATTTCATTTCAATTGTAATGGGGTCAGCAAAGACACTCTGACTTCCCTCCTCATCACGACCTGTGTGGACATGGGACTTTATGGGATGCAGGGTAGAGCATCTTGAGGCTGCGTGAGACTTATGGGGTGTTTCAGGGTGGGGAAGGAACCCAAGATGGGAAAGGGGAGGGATCAAGGCATTTTGGGGAGGAACAAGTATGGAAAAACATAAGGGGAAAAGGATAAAAGTGACGGTCATGTAACTATGTTGCTGGTCACTGCGCTCTCTGGCCCTTCCCTGCACCTGACCAGCTCAGTCTGTACTTGTTTTCTCCTTAAAAACCATTTCTGCCCCTTTTTCTATGTGTGTCTGTGTGCGTCTCAGTGGCGGCAGCTGGACTGGCACCCACGGGTCTTAGTGCCTCTGTGCCTGTGGGCCACCACTGGGGCGTGTGAAGGGGGATGTGTGTGTGTCAGTATGTGTCACCAGAAAGCTGGACTGTCCAGAGAGGGAGTCGAGTGGTCTGGGAGCCAGGCAGAGACCGGGGGGACTGCCAGTTGGCTACTGGAGGGACCATGAGGTTCAAGCCAATGACTGGGGAGAGTGTAGGTGTTGGAGGTTCCCTGAGACACCTGTTTGTGAGTGTGTTTGTGCATGTACACAGACGTGACTGCTGGCAGCACTCACTTGCCTGGATCTGGGGACACACAGCAGCCCCTGATGGGTATGGGCTGTAGGAGGCTGAGCAGTGTCATGGCTCTGTCCCCTTTGAATGTCTGCTGGCGGGTGGGAGCAGGGCTGGGCTGATGCTGGCAGCCTTCAGAGATCCACATGTGCTGTCTAAACTTGAGGAAGACTTTCATACAGACTGACAAACCTCAAATCAGTCCCACTTCAGTTCACCTGGAAAACATAGCTCTGCACCTTAAAGATGTAATCCCTGGTGAAACCTCTTCACAAAGGAATAAAAAGAGAAGAAGCTGTAACTGTAGCTGTAGCTATTGCTCAGTGTTTCATATTGGCTTTGTAGATAAAAGTGTTTGCAATCAATAGCTTTAAATTCTATTTCTGCCTAGGTCCCTTTAAGTGACAAATAACTAAGAACACTGTTTTGGATGAAAACCATGAAAAGGGTCATTAATAGTTCATAATACTCAATCTCTGTGCCCTTGGATTACAATTTTAATACAGCATGCCTGGTTGCTGGATGTACTAACTCACATGTAATCTGCCATTCCATGTGCGTGACAGAACAGGGAGATATTTCTCCTCAAAGGAGTTGAAAGAGACATTCTCTTGTAGCCCTGGAAATTTGTCATGCAAAAAAAGCCAGCAGAGCTTGCACCTTCAATAAAGTGAGAAGAAAATAAAGCTAATTGCCCTCAGAATAATCTCTCTGAAGTAAAGGGCATGTTTGAAGTAGTTGGCATAGGCTTCCTACCTTCCTGCCTCCTAGGGAAGGAGAGGGACTGGGGGGTCCCCAGCTTCCATAAAGAAGGATGGGGAGGCAATAACAAAACAGTGTGCCAGAGCAAGAGCAAAAAAATTTTACTTGGGCCTTCCCAGATTACAGGGAAAGGAATGAACTCAAGATGTGGCAGCTTCATTTTCAGTAGCTCCCAGCCCCACGGATGCCTGGTCAGGGATAGTGAGTGTCTCTGGCCACTTGCTCCTGCCTCCTGAGCTGCAGCTGCAGCCATCAGCAGTCACAGGTGTGCCACAAGTTGTCAGGATGCCTTCTCTTCTTCTCTCTGTGTTATTTGTGCTCTTTTCTTCCTTTTTTATTTCTCTTGATGTTTTCATTCTTTTCCTCACATTATTGTTTTACTTCCCTTCCTTAATTCGTCACTTGCCTCTCCATCATCTCTCTACCCTCAGCTGTGCCCTTGGTCACTGGTAGCTCTCCTTTCATTCCCTGACTGACCTTGTCATCTCTTTCTCCTCCCTGCCTCCTTTTGTGTTAATATACTGAGGTATAACAGCAGTTTTTTGGCTGGAAGCAGTGTCCTTCCCAAGCAAATCTCTGTCCCTGGACTCTTCTGTGTCCCTTTGTGCAGGGAGTTGAAAGTCACATCGGAAACAGTGACTTTGTGCATATAATCTTCCCCTTTCTTTCTCTCTCTCTCTTCCTTCTGTATCCTTGATATTTTGTGTGCACTTGAACAGTGTCATAGCCTCAATCTGATTACAAATTAGTGTGGCTCTGTCAAAGCCAGCAGACAGGGTTGAATTAAAGGCTCATATCAATGCAAAGTGAAAAAGGAAGCATCTTTTTTTAGTAGGAGACAGACTTGATACAGAATGATGAAAAAGTAGAGTGGATTAATAATGAGGACAAGGAAATGGTAGCAGGAGCGCTCTTCATAAGCCTTCCAGTCTTCCATGGCTTTTATGAATTTCTGCAATATTTGCTAGAATAATAGAAAGGAGCAGCTGCAGACAAAGGCACAGACAAATTACAAGCCACTAATAATATCTGTATTCAGGACAGGTCTGAAATATACTCAGATGGTGTCCTGTGAGATATTAAATGATAGTGTTATTGCATTAACCTATGGTTAGTTACTGCTCTGCCACAAACACAGTACAGTGTCTTGGGCAATTACTTTGCACAAGGCTTTCAAGGACAGTAGGGATCTGCACATCTTCAGACAGCTCTGTATGGCTGGATTTGATGGACCTGTGCTCCCTCTAGCCCTACTCTATGTTGTTTGGGCAGAGAAAGAGCATCCCCAGGGCCATATATCCTCATTAGTATGATACCATAGCAGAGGGAATATGCAACTGGACAGTGCAAGGATAGGAATATCTGACTATGTGTGTTGCAGCCATGTGGTTAAACACTTTAAAAAGTAGACATTGGCAGAAATGAGCTCCCTGACCCCTGTGTGATGGCACATGTATATATGTATGTGTGTGTGTATGCATGCATATATGCACCACATATATGGAAAAACGAAAATTTTGACATACAAAAAAAAAAATCTGCTTCAGGACAGACCTAAAGATGAAGTGTTTTGGGTCTTTTTTTCGTATGAAAAAACAAGCAGTGAATGAGCTCACACTCCAGAGCACTGCAGAAGTCCTATTTTGAAATGCTTTTTTTCCTTTTGGATTTTGAGTGATGATCACAGTTCACTATTTCTCTCCTCCCCTGACTGTGTCATGTGCACAAACCCTTTGGCTGATGGAGACACTAGCAGTGCCTCCCTGACCATGTCTGAGCAGCAGTTCTACCCTGGACTTGACAAAACATCAGGCCTGGCCCTCACACTGAAGAAATTCACAAAAAATCATATCAAGAATTCAGTTTTAAATCAGCTTAATGACACTTAAATGTCTACATCATATCTACTTTTTAAGTCATCACGAAGACTCTGACACTCTGTGCTCCTGAATGGGTTACCTTCAGTCTTCTTTGTGTCTCTACCTCCTCTGTCTTTCACAGGAGACATTGTCAGGATTGAAGATCATATGAGATGAGATACATCCTATGTAGACAACAGCTTCTCGTAGTCTTCATTGACCTGACCTGAATGGGAAAAGAGTCCTGGACTGGGGGAGGAGATTAATAAAAGTAAGGTTTTGTTTGCTACCAAGGACCAGGAGACAAATGTCTGTCCATTCTACATTGTAATGGCAGTAGTAGCAGCTATGGTCACTGGTAGAGAGGGTGCAGAGGGCACATGGAAGGCAGGAGCCCTGGGAGTTTGTCCCTCTGCCCTGCCTGGCCTCAAAGACTTGGAGGTGAAAGTGGCAGCAGCCAAAGGGATCATGTGGCAGCCTGGGATCTGCCCTTCGCTGTCTTAGGTATAAACACCATTGTCATCAATCAGAAACAGGATGCAGCATTCAAAGAACTTTCCTCCTTTGGGAGCTTTGAAATAAATCAAAATGACTTTACATGGCCAAGGTTGCTGCAAGCTTGAGTATGCTTGAAGCACCCATTTTTTACATTGAAAGAGCTGTGTCTTCTTTTCTTTTATTTTCTTTCTTTTTCTCCTGTCATGCAGTCCTCATTTTCTCTCACTCTCCTTTCTTCTTCATATTCATTTTTCCTTTCTTCTTCTCCCTGGCTCCAGTCCAAATGTAAAAGGTCGAGAGGATGACAGCGTGAAGCTCTCCGTGAGGATGCTGCCTTTTATCTCGGATCACTCTGTTGGTAATGGACAGTAGGTGGAGCACATCCACTATTTAAGTACCGGTGGGTCTCACCACTTTTTTACCTCCTGTAAAACTATCTATCATTTCTACTGCAGTGAATCAGTAGCTGCAAGGTAGCACAGCTCTATACAAAGCAGCTAATCTTGGCCGGACCTCAGCACAGAGCATCGTGACTCACGTCGATCCACACGGGGCCGAACACCGGCTGATCCAGATGGCAGATAAAAATATGAAAAAGAGCAGTTTCTTAAGAGTTTCCAGCTCTGGGCACTGCTCTTCTATTTTTGTTGGTGGTGGTGTGGTTTAATTTTTTTTCCCTTAAGAAAAACCTGTTACACGAGTGAGCACCAGTCTGGGATCCTCCATATCCCCCCAGCTTTCCTGCCTTTCTGTGCCAGGTCTGCAGCTTCGTGATGGTTTTACACCACTGTAAAACACTCAGGCTGTGGCCTGAGGGGCCTCAGAGTGGCTGAAGCAGCATCTGAGGGCTCAGCACATGGGACCTCCCTTCCACACCAGTGCTGGGCATATGGGAAATCTTTGGACATCCGTCACTTCTGTCGGATGCTTCACTTTTTGTCTTCTGAGTATTTTTCATGAATCTGGGGAAAAACTAACAATGCCAACAGGCAATCTAGCTTTTAGATGGACTAGCTTTTAGTTAAAAAAGCCTAGAAGTCATGTGTGCCTGAAATATCTTGTCTGTTTTTTTTCCAACTAGATCAGCTGCTGTAATGACAGAGATTGCAAATCTTGCTTTGCTCACATGCTTGGGTCATCTTGGCTACAACATCACTCCTGTAACACCACAGGTCATCTCACCACTGCAGGCTTTTTTATCTCTGTGTGAGCCCTATGCACTCCCTTGCTTCATGGAATGTGCTGTGACTGAGTTCTTGCAGAAAACCAAACCCAGCTTTTTCCAACAGCCCAGCTGCAGAAATTCATGGTTGGAAGGGTCTCAGCCAGCCCTCCTGGAATTGCTTCTTGTGTCCCAAACCAGCAGCTCTTCACCAGCAATATCCAGCCCCCTCTGCAGATCCTCAGGGAGTGGTGGGCTTTGGAGCAGATGTTCATCTTTCATTTTCAGGGTGTTTTTCTATTAATGGTGAGTGGTGAGAAGGTGACCCTTCCAATCTGGCTACCTGATACTTAGCACTCTTAGCACATCCCTCCTTGTGGGCACTGTGCAAATGTCCACCAGTTGTTCAGAAAGGAGGTGAGGAAAGTGCAAATTAGGATGAGGAGCCCTGGGATGAACTGGGATGAACCAAGGTAAACCTGCCCATTCCTGCAGGTTCGGTGGAGACTGGCAGATTCACCATCTGCCTGCTTGGTCTCCTTCTTTGAAAAGACCGATTTTGTCTCTGCCTCTCTTGGTGTCAGACTCATTTCCCCGGCCTCAAGCATTCCCTCGGGACATGTGGCTCTGGGAGCAGCCCAGAGCCCAGTGTGGGCAAGGACAACTTCCCCAGCCAGCCCTCTGCGTGTCTTGGCTGTGGCTGCAGCACGTTCCCTCCTCTTGGGGCTTTGCTGTAAACCAGCATGTGCCACCAGAGATGGGATTTAAGGGGCCTCCCTTCAGCAGTCTTGTAATAGTGGTGTAGACAAGGGGACAATTTTGCTGTCAGTTACACTGGCAAACACCAAGAGGCTTTTTGCTAAAAGCATCTTTCCTCCCCCTTCTCTCCCTCCTCTCCAGGATCCCCTCAAGGTTTCTCGCTCTTTCTATTCTCTTTGCAGTCGCTGTGGGGGGGAGGAAGATGCTTCATCTAATGCCTTACTCTGCATAAGAATGTCTTATAAGTGCTGGTTTGAGGATGCTGCTCGGGAGGCCAGAGCTGGGGAGCCTCTACACTGTCCTCTCCCCACCATCCGTGCCAGAGCAGGAGTGGCAAGGCAGGGCTGCATCCTGTGCAGGGTGTTCAGTGCCACGTGCCTGTGCTGGCATCCCCAGAAGCAGACTGGCAGGGCTGTTGGGGGCTCAGCCCACCCTATCCATGCAAGACCACTGTTTTTCCTCTGCCCTGTGGCACAGGAGCCAGCGGGGAAAAATAACAGGCGCACCTGAAGGTAAAGGATTATGACCAGCGGTCATTGCTGTGTGTGTTTTCCAAGGCTGGTTTTATTCCCTGCTGTAGTCCTTCAAATTAACAGTGGTCTAGTTATTTACATTTGAAAATTGGATGATATGCTGGACTGCTATTTCTCTATTGACTCTGTGCCGCTAATACATTTGGAAATTGTCTGCCTGCTGCAGATAGGCACTGCCTGCTTGGAAACATTTGGAGTCCCTCTATCAGCGTCGCAGAGGGAGACACAGAAAATAGGAAAGGACATCTGATTGTTTGCGCTTACCTTCACCCAGCGGTAATAGAACAGCGTTTGTGTTTGATACATCCCCCCGCTGTGCACCAACAACCTGTGCTCTGCCTGCCTGAAGAAGGCAAAAGCTGGCTGACATTTCTGCCCCTTCGCTTTTTGAGCTGCAGAGGCTGTAATCACCTCATCCAACCCTCTGTGTGTCCACAGGAGCCACTTGCTGGGAATCTGGGTGGTGCAAGAGCTACACCAGATCCTGTGAGCCAGCGGGACCTTGCACTGCCTTCAAAGCCCAAGGCCAATGCTGGGCAGCAGCCAAGGGGTTCCCGCTTCCCATCGTCCCCTCCCACTGTGCCAGTAGTGCCTCATCACCACCCACTGGATTATGATGGCAGGTCTCAGCATGTTGAGTTTCTGGGGTGGAAAGGAGAGCAGGAGCTGCTTTCCCATGGAGTTGACAGCTGTAGGTGTTGGGGACAGAGTGGCTGAGAGCTGGCAGGGCTTGGCAGGTGGATTCCTGTTCTCCAGGTATGGTACCTGCCAGTAAAAGGCGTGTGGTGACAGGAGGAGGTGGCCAGGGGACGGGGCAGAGTCCCTGGTACCTTTACAAAGGAAGAGAAAGGCTGCTGACAAAATAAATGGAGGGAGAATAAAGCATACATGAAGAGAGATCAGGGTAAAAGCCTTCTGAAAAAGACAGGCAGTCAGGAGGAGCATGGCACAAAGTGCAGCAAGCAGCAGTGACTGGGAGTGCTGGGCTGTAGCTGAGGCAGGTCTGTAGCAGAAAGATTTCTGCTCCTTTGTGAGCCACCACTTTCAAGGGAATGGTGTGAGACCTTGTGGTGCCTGCTGTCACAAGCTCACCTCTACTCTGGTCTGAAAGTGATATAAGCTTTTATTTTCTCTCTCACCTGGTTTTGCTGCCTTGCAGACAAGACACTTGTTGCTGCTCTGAGCAGCATGGCTGAGAATGTCTTCATGCCTCCAGGTGCTTGGCCCTTCCCTCCTGTTCCCCTGGGATAAACCTTCCTGTGGTCCTTCTGGTCCTCAGTATCTCCATCCCCTACTGCCACAGCCATGGTGTCTCAGATCTGCCCCTGCTGCTTCCAGGGAAGTCACCTCTTTAGTGGCAGAGTTGCCATGCCATGCCTCTGAGGAGAGGATGAGGAGGATTCTGCTTTCCCCGTGGCACCACCTCGGGGTGCTGAGAGAGGGGAAAGGATGGCTTGAGTGGGGGCATGCCCAGAGATCCCAGGGCAGAGATGGGGAGCTAGGGGGTGAATAAGGAGCAGTCCCCGGAGCAGATGGGACTGGGCTGAGATGGGGTGAACGAGGGATAGTTTGCAAACATGAGTTGGGGGTCTTCCCAGCTGAAGCCTCCTCTTGTCACCCCTGACACTCTCCTCCCCAGCTGTAGGGGTCCTATGTGGGTAGTGAAGTGGGTAGTGGGTATGTGTGGGCATCCCCTCCTGGCAGCAAACCATGACTTGCCCTCAAAGCTGCCCAGGCAAATGCTGGCATATCATGAAACCCTTTGCAGAAAATCAGAAGTAGTTTGCAAATGATTTTCCACTCAGTCAGGAGGCTGAAGCCATTGCAAATCATGGCTGGTTCGACCTTGTCTTTTTTGAGCTGGAAGGCCATGAGTTAATAAAAGTTTGATTAGATATATATATTTCTATATAACCCCTGCTGCTTCCAGACACATCTGTGCCCCCAACTGCTTTGCAGACTGCAGTGCAATCACCAAAGGGTAGTAAAGGCATTAGGCTGGCTGCAGAAGAGAGATTTGTTGTTTGCTTAGCTGTGACTGAAGAGAATATTCCCTGTGTGCAGGCGGGTTTGATTGTCATGTATTTAGTGTGCTCAGTCAGGGATTCAGACTTCAGACTGATACAGCATCCTACCTATACATCATATTAAATATTAACTGGAGGGGAGCAGAGATACTTTATGGCTATTTTGTTAGCTTCTACAGTTTTAGAGCTCCTTGCCTTGCCTTGCCTTGCCTTGCCTTGCCTTGTCTTGCTCTTCCCTTTCCTAGAAAAAACATCAAACTGCAAGTACTTTGCTCCTTGCATTGCTGTTTGATGCCTTTACCAGAGCACAGCATAAAACCTGGGGTCTTGCCACATGTAAGAACAACTGAAGTGAAACCCATGACACTGTCAAGTGCTTAAAATTAAAATGCTGGTTTGTGCTTACAGAAACAATGTGCACCAGAGCTTAGCAGAGGGCTGTAGAGTTCAGGGAAGGATGGGAAAATCACCCGTTAATGGATGACTGCCTTGGAAAACATCAGTTGCCTTGTGCTCCTAGCTCAGCCAGGAAATCTCCAGTGAGCCTTTCATAAATTAAACTATTTCTGCCTTAGAGAAGCCCTTGCTGCAAGCAAACTGCTGAACGAGGTGCCCCACCACCTGTGCCACCTCGAAATTATCTTCTGAAACACTTGAAGCCATGTGTAAACCCAAACACCTCAACTGATGAGCTGTTCTCCTGCTGCTTTGCTGCCCCTGTGTCCTCCTCATCCTGCACTTGTGCCAGACACTGTCAAGAAGAACGAATTTGAATTCCTGATCTAGCTCCAGAGATGCCCAAAGTCTCATCCCCCTCCAAGAAGTAGCCCCAGCCCTGCTGTGCCATCTCCCTGAGGTGTGTCTGATCAGACAGAGGCACCTCTGCGGGGGGCTTCCCAAAATTAAGCGTGCACTGGTACACGTGCACACCCCACCAGCACCCATTTGAACACAAAGGTATTCCTGTATTTTCTCTTTCCTATATTTGTATTCACACTACATGACAGGATGGAGACTGTAGCAAACAAATATCCTGGGGCTGAGGGAAAAGCCCAGTCTGGGGGAAATGTGAGGTGGCATTGCTTTGAGGCTCCTGTCTCCCCTGTGCTTCTGCAAATTGTGGTTTGATATAACCCCTTCCTCAACCCCGTCATGAGGGCTGTAACTGCATCAATATTTCTGATAGCATCATGCACGTGTTCATCCTAAGTAGGTTATCCTTCATGCTGCGCAGCTTCCAACCTGTTTGCTGCAATTTATCAGTGGGGAAGGATATTTTGGGAATGATCCCATGTCTCTTCTCCATGTCACAGGATAATGTGCTGCACATAATGAATCCCAGCCGCAGGATTTCTCAGTTTCTTACGCAGTAACCATGCAAAAAAATTGCATGCAGCTCTCTGTCTCTCTAGATCTTACTGCTTTTTAAGTGACCATGTAGTTCACAGCATTCAGCACTTCCGTAAGTATTTGTTATACCCAGACGGCCCATTAAAATGCTCAGCACAGCCATGTGGAATCGCAAATGGGAGCTGCAGGACATCAGGATAGACGTACAGACACCAGTCCTCTGCACTGTATTTGAGACTGTGGCTGCCTGCACACTCTTGTGCCATCATTTGAGACCTGGCAGGGGCACAGCTTGCTCATGGTGGCACTTGGTGCACACATAACAAGTTCTGTGAAGCTGAGCTGATCCGGTGTCACACCCTTGTTCTGACGGCGGCAGGAAAGGCGGGTGCAGTGGTCGGGGTGTGGATGCTGCTGCTGCCAGCTCAGGACCACTGTTCTCATAGCTCCAGAATAAAGTGGAGGGGAGAACTGGGAGGGGGAAGGAAAAAGGGAAAGGACTAAGAGCAGGAGCACTAACTTCAGTAGCCTTCTTTTTGTAAGTGAGACTCTCTGTGCAGACTTAGGAAACGTCAAATTTAGGTGGCACCATTAACTTTAATTAAAACTCCTTCCCCAGAAAGAAGGGGCAAGGTTTCTGAATGCCAGAAGCCTCACACTACACAGAGGCTAAAGGTCTCATTGTCATCCCATACAGACTATCCTTCAAAGTATTACAGGAAAGGGCAGAAGAGCCCAGGGCTGGTGCAAAATCTTGGCTCTGGGATATGGCATGGGAACAGTAAGGGAAGAGAGGGGCTTTCCACTTAGCCTCCCCTGGTCCACAGGGCCCTTTGGGATGACTCACTTCTGTGCTGTTCTTCTCTTAAATACCTCAAATCAGTGCAAAGAAGGTGAGGAAGAAGAAGGTGACTCTTGAACAGACAGACTGACCCAACAGAGAGGGCTATTCTGGTATCCAGGTTCCCGAGGGGTGAAGCAGTGTGTGGCCCTCTGTGTGAGTGGCAGCTGCAGCCAGGTCATAATGGTAACTCCCAGGCATAAAGAAAGCTGCAGGAAAGGGAACAAAGGACAAGATTCCAACCAGCAATGCTATCACTTGGCATTGGCAGCTGGGAATCCGTAGGGCAATCAGTGTCTTTGTTAATGTAAACCCTATCTCAACAGGCATTCCAATGCTCTGTTACTTCTATGGGATGCTGGAAGGCTGTGTCACACTCAGCTGGCTCTTTGTGAAATTTGAGTGCTTTGTGACTGAAGGCAAAAGGAAAAAGGTTCAATAATTTGTATAAATCAGGTGGAAGTATGGAAAGTTATTCTGCAGGTGCCAGGGAAGGATCAAAGTGCTGAGACCATGCACAGAGCCTAGCTGGAGTAAAAGTCTGTGCAGGGCAGCCGAGCAAATGTCCCCTTTTCCACAGAAATGGAATCCTTCCATTAGAGTTGGAGGGAATGGGTTGAAAGGCCACCCGAGCAAAACAGCAAACAGTCTGGAAAATAAAATACCAAGTAGTGCGTGCTGTAATGAAACAGCTGCCTTAGCAATAGCTGAAGTGAGTTACTTCATGGCCATGATTTCTTTTCTCATACAAAAGCAAAAAAATGCCCTTTTATGGCAGGCAAAATCAAAGGTGTTTCTTGCTGCCTGCTGCTAAAGGAGTTATTTCTAAACTACAGAACCATCACTATTACTTTTTCACAGGTAATTACTCACTGCAGTTAATTTGGAGCCATATTCATAGGGAAATGGAGATATCCTGTTTTACCCTTCTCCCCTCAGTGTGCCTTGGCATTATTATTGTTCTCTGCTCTGGTGCCCGTGGCAACAGCGACAGCCGTCCCCAAGTACCCGAGTAAGAGAGAGAGATGCCTGACATTTAGCCAGCTGGGCTTCTCACCATGGGCTTTGCCTCCCTAAGCCCCTCAATGCTGAGGGGTGGGTGTGAATAAACTGCAAAATGAGATGTGTTTAGTGCCTAATTTCCTAAGTAACATATTTCAGGTTTGTCTGCTGTATCTGCAGTAAGCTGTTCTGTGAGGCACAGATATCCACAAACACACAGGATAATGACTTTGTTCTCTTGTCTCTTTAAAAATAAAAATAAAATAGGCCACTTGAGTGAATTGCCTTCACAGGACATGAGCCATGCAGTTTGCAGCCCCCTTTGGAAGCAGAGTCCTTTGGGCTGCCTTTGGCAGTCACGGTTCATGGGGGTTATGGAGCCTTATTGGTCATATGGGCCAACACAAATTCCAGCAGCAAGCAAGGTGACAACCACTGTACTTAAAAAAAAATCCCTCAAAAGCCTAAAAGAAACAAAACAAGGGAAAAAAATCACCTCAACAATCAAAGGAGAACAGCATCCCTTCCTACAGGGACAGTAATCATCTTCTACATTAAAAAAAAAGGAATCTCTCCCTGAAAGTCTTCAGTGTAAGGGACATGGAGAGTAGGAAAAACCAGAAAATTCAGTCCAAGGTTACAAGGGATATATGGGACCCCAGGCCTACATGGTGCCTACACATGTTCCTAAGTGTATGGAGAACCCAGCAGGAATAGGAGATGGGGGCTGGAGGGGAAGAGCCTGCTCTGTAAGTAAAGCTATGTATTAAAAGTGGCACAAAGGAAAATGTTAATGAAGCACGAAAAATGAGACTCAGTAGGGAAATTAGTGGAAGGGAATAAAAATCTCAGCAGGAGGAAAGACAACATGGAGTGTTAAGCAGATGCATTGCACGGGAAGGGAGTGCTGCCTGGATCAGGATTGTGGTCAGCTCTTGGTGGGCAATGAGGCTGTATGTGCACAGCCCCAAAGTGTCAGCACCCAGTGCAGAGCTCAGGGTGTCTTCAGTCGTGGGGCTTTTGACAGCAGCCTGTGCAGGAGGGGAATGGGAACAGGGCATCCTTTACACCTAAGGGTGGGCTGGGGGCACCATTCCTTTCTACTGCATTTGAGTCTGAAGCGTGGGGACAGTGTGGGATGGGAATGGAGGTGAGGATAGGTACAGGCAGTCTGGGAGCGAGAGGGAAATGCCTGGTGGTACAGCTGGGGCTGGCTTCAGTCATCCAGCATCTCATGGGAGGAGCTGCCAAGGACTGTAGGGAACCAGATCAGGACATCACAAGCAAAAAATGACTGCAAAGTGACTGTAAAGAAGAAGTCAACATCTCTCTCTTGGGAGAGGGAGAGTATCCTAACAGTTAGAGAACTTTTAAGGAATCCTTATATACTGAAAAAAGGTGGGGGGTAGAGACTCCCACACACTGTGATCACAGCATCTGATAAAAGCCTACAGGCACTAACAGTGCTGCAGCTTTGCAGTATGAAAATAAGGAACTCTGGGGCTTCGTGTGGGTACCTGCGGTTAAAAGAGTTAGAGATGCAAATGGTCTTTTCCCTTCAAGTACTGTTTTGACTTACAAGTTTCCTTAATGCAAAAGAGGAAGACAGCAAAAAATACATAGAAAAAACCCACACGTGCAAGAAGTCATAGAAAGACTCAGTGGCATTTCTCTGTCTGAAAGGTCTTGCTGAAGGAAGGCTTTGAGCTTATCAGTGAGGTTAAAAAAATAGGGTTAAAAAAAAAAAAGATTAAAGAAGTTATGTTACAGGCTTGATGTCTTTATTACCTTCTGCCAAGGCTGGAAGACCATGCCAACTCTGCCAGGTGTTTCAGAAGAATAACAAAAGAAGTTACATGGAGCCAATATGCTTATGGCTACTTTCCTTAGGAATCAAAATTCCTGAAGAAACTTCATCAACTGCTGAATAAAATACTGCTCAGCTGCTGCAAAACACAGGCTGTTATAATTTAAAATAAAGCTGAATTAATGGACACTGTCAAGCTCTATCTATTTTGACACAACTGATTCTTATTAATTTTTTTTAACTGAATGATTCACTCAAAGGCTTATGAATGCAGTCTGGGGAGGGTGTGCATGAATGTACACAAACACACACACACGGAAGACTTGTGTTCCGTGCCTCTGTCTGTCTGTGTGTATATTGACATATATTCAAGTATTAAGCATTTATTCTAACAAACCTAATATTTTCTCAGGATCTATGATTTCCTAAGCACATATTTGTGGTTGGTAAGAAAACCCCAGTAGTTTCATGTCTTATCACCTGCTGCTGGTTGCAGCCTTTATCTAAACATTCACTGTGGGATGCAGTGGGGAATTATACTGGCAACTGCCATTAATCTTCTGTGCAAAAAGCAGTATCTCCTACATCAGTGTTAAAATAAACCCATTTGTCTGGTGAATAAGGCACAACTAAAAATTACCCTCATGCAGAAGTAAAAATCATCTCATGATGATATTTTTGATTATGTATTAGCCCACCATAGATCATCAGGAAAGGCATCTTCATGTAGTGCAAATTGAACAGCAAGGTATTTGAACACTTTTAATTGAACAGTTTTTATCTTATTTTGGGACATGGTACCTCTTCTGAAATTGCTCTAACCTGACATTATGTCACAACACCATGAGTGTATAAAAATGTAAATGTAAATCTCTCTCTATATAGGACACTAGACTTGTGTTCCCACAAATGCTCTGGGGTTTCTCTGTGCCTCTCTTGCCCCATGAATGACCTGCTGTGGTCCTCTGCCTCACCAGGAGCCCTTGGCACTGCTGTGCTCCCTGGCTGGACCACGCTGACTCACAGGTCAGCTGCTCATCTGTTCCCTGTCTGCTTCTGAGTCAGAAGGGAAAGAACTTTTGTCTTGCTGAGCTGAGAGCACCACTTTAGAGGTCCCTTGGACACAGCAGAGTGGTGAGCAGTGAGCTGCAGATGTGGAGGTGCTGACAGCAGCTGCATGGCAGACAGGCATGAACAAGTGGAAAGTTTGTGTGTGCCAGGGACCAAACAATCTTTCTACATCCTCATGGAGGTCTAACTGATGGGTTTACCAAACTTCTTTTTTCTTTTTTTTTTTCTTTTAAATACTTGTTGCAAATATGGACATAGCAATAGATTGGGGTGAGGATGCTGTTATTCCTGGAGATGATTTTGTGGAGAAAAAAACACCTCTTCCTTTCAGCAAGAAAGACAATAAAAGATTGTTTTGTTGTTTTTTTGTTTCCCTGTATGTGTGTATGTGTGCAGAGGGGCGTGAGGGAGAGTGAGTGGAAAGTCTTACAAGTAGTGGGTTGCTTCTGTCAGCAAATAGGGAGAACTTGCTTGGACACAGCTAGGAAGAAGCATGTGCCAGCTATTGAATAAATGGCATATCCATTGCCATGCTCAGATAATAACAAACAGAAGAAGTCTTTACACCTGGTAAACAATTGACAAGTGACTAATATAAGCCTTAGGTTGCCAAGCAGTAGGGGTTTAGGTAAGAGGCTGAAAGAGCAACTCTGTGTATTTGTGAAGCCCATGATTCACTTCTGTAGCTACAGGATTTCCTTAACTCTCATCCCTCCCTAAACCACAGGTGCTTTTACACCAAGTTTTTGGCTCTATGAGATACTACATATGTGCTGCAGTCAATTCCCTCAGCTGGGAAGCAGCATTATCAGCTTATGGGGTTCATGTATGGAAGTGTTACACCTTAGTTGGTCTCAGCAGGCCCATTTTTCGTGCACAGATTTATGGCACTTTCTAGTGAGCTGATATGCTTGCTCTGAGCTGAAACAAATTCCCAATGAAATCCTTTCAAGAAGAGGAAGATTTATTGGTTTTCAGCCTGACTGCACACGTGTACCCACAGGCAACCAAAATGGGTCACAGCTAGTGAAATGCCCCCAGTGCCTGAGTGTGGGGCTGGGCACTAGGATGCTTCTGCTGCTTCTGCACCTTTGCAAAGAGGGGTAGATCACATCCATGCAGGGTGTCAATATCTGAGTCCCTCCTTGCACAAAGCTGGTAGTTCTTCACTGCAAGGCACCCTGATGTCAAAGTGACTGTATGTAACATCACAGCAGCTTCAAAGCTGCCACTGGGAAGAAGTGCAAGCAGCTACTGCTGGTTGCATGTGGGAGGGCTTGGAAGAACATGTGCTTCATACAGCATTCCATGGCACTGTGCCTGCTGCCAAACGAGGCCAGGGATACTCTCAGCAGGCACCACCATGGCGTGAATTACACCTTTTCTGCATCCTGCACATCATTGCTTTCCCTCTTTTTCCCCATCCTAGCTGAAAAGATAGGGTTTTTCTCCTCGTGTTAGCTGTCCCCCCCCAGTGTTGCTGGCCTGGTTAGCAGGATTTCTAGGATATCTAGGATATCTGTGTATGTATGTATGTATTAAAAAGGTAGAGGAAAGACTGTGGCCTCTATGAGTAAATGGCAGCATGTTAACAAGGCAGCCAAAATCAAAGAGAACTATGTTCCCCTCTGCCCAGAGAGCCAAGGAAACACACTGACAATAGCCTTGTCCTTAAAATAAAGAGGCTATTTTGCTTGAACTTACAAAAGTAAAACATTCCTAAGAGCCACCCAGAAACACCAGATTTTATTGATGGATGTTAGGAGTTGTAAATAATGGGGCTGTGGGTGTGGGGGAAATGAGTGGTTACCCTCCCTCTTGCTTAATTGAACTTAATAGGAGTCATCACCGGGGGCTGATGTGCTTTGTGGATTGTTTAATCTTCAGGGAAGGCTTCAGTACAGCAAAGGCACACACTGATTCACTTATGTAGGAGTCAATCCAGAGTAACTTGAGTCTGCAAGAGTAGATGTGGGATGCATATTTATTTCCTCAAGTGAATGAACTGAGGAAATTCTCACCTTCTCCCCTCACTGTATTATCAAAATCATAGGCAAACATATGCTGGTTTTGCTTTTGTCTTGCATTATTTTTCATCATATTATTTCTACCAACAAAAGATAAATCAAAGACAGCAATGTGACATATCTGAGTGGAGTCTGGGTATCAAAACCTACGTGTGTCTTAGATATGAGAAGGGAGATGTGTGATCAGCCTCTGCTGGGAACATACACTTCCCACAGCCCCAAACAGAGGTTTCCTAGCATTACCAATGGTGGCAAGGAGACTATCGAGTGCTGGACTGAATAGTGAAGACCATTCTGGTCCAAAGTTCCTGTTTGCCATGAGGCAGGAAGTGTGGGGATGGCAATCCCCCAAAAGCTTGGGGAGCACAACTTCAACAGTGGAGAAAACCCCAAACCAGGGAGAGCTGAGGCATTGAGACATTTCTAACAAGGGGCTTCAAAGAGGCTTTGGGCGAGTGCTGAACCTCAACAAAAACTACTGCACCTTTTATAACATAATTGCGTGCTTTATTGATATACACAGTAAAGCAGTATATAATACAATAGTAAGGCATATATTTGGTGAAATTTGGTATGTTGTGAAAAAAATGCAGTAAAACAGAAGTTTATAAAAATAATTAGTAAATGTTACAGTGTTGGTGTTAAAACACAATATATTATGATACCCAAGTAATAAACCAGTACTAAGTAACGATGAAATAACATGCCATATGGTATTTATGTATTCAACTACACTGATTATGTTTTACAGTTTAATACTTTGTCATTATAAGGAATATGAAATAATTCCCAAATTATGCTTAAAAAAGCAGCAATAAAGCTTTCAACTTTTTAAATACTTTTTGACAGACTCACTCCAAAACTAAGATCTAGAAAGTAAAACAAACAAAACAAAACCCTGATGAAAACAATCGTGCAATCTGTTTTTCCTCCATTTTTTTTTCTGAAGAGAAGATTTAACGTATGAGGGGGAAAAAAAAGAAGAAACCCATCTCTTTCTCAGATCGCAATTTAAACCTTCTGATAGAAAAGGCCATGAGAAACAGTGAGGGTTCCTATTGTAATAAAGTGTTAAAAAAGCTCTTTATTAGGAAAGCAGAGGTTTGGGGGATTGTACTTATTTTTGTAAATGATTAATGTTGTTATTATTTAAACAATGAGACCTGGTCACACAATGGACACGTGGTGATGATGTAACACTGTCGTACGTAATTGTCAGGAACACCACAAAACCAAAGTGAGGTAGAAATAGCATGACTAGCCATGTTCAATGTTAACTAGCATTCAAAATAAAATCTTTCCCAAGTTTAATTACACTTCATACAAGAAGAGGTAACAGATTTTTTTACTCTTGCAATGTAAAGTCAGATGGTGTGTTTCTATGTATTCTAAGGTAAAAGTAAAAGCTGGTTAAGCAAATGAAGTGGTAAAGCTTTTGCTGACAGCACCTCATACCCAAACCTATCTCTTCTGAGCTGCAGTCAAGCTGGCTAATCTTCACTATCAGTTCCTCTCTTTCTCACGTTATTGTTAATTGTGCTGGATTACTTGTGGAGAGAAACAGGGAAGGAGAGAGGACCAGGGCCTTTGTTTTGGTGATAAATATCTCATGGAACAGTGTGACTACCTTCACCTGATCACCATACGCGCGCAAGAACAGCAGTAACTCTTCTACAGCCTTTCCCAAAGGTTGCTCACAGCATTACAGCTCCTTGGGACCGGCTGCTGTAGCAGGCTGAGACATGGACTGTGGAAAGCTCTGGTTTCCTTGTCCAGAGGACTGAGGAGCTTCATGCTCATTAACAGCACGGGGAGCTGGACAATGCTCTGTGATGCTCTGTAGTAACCTACTTGTGCCTCGGGTCAGAAGTTGATGCCCCATGGGGTCAGGAGGAAACTTCTCCCCTGCTGAAGCCCCAGCTGCTGGACACCGAACTCCAGAGGTTTAAACCCATAAGGCAATTTCTACATATGTTCCTTTCCTAACAGCATTCAGGAATTTAGTCAGCAGAGGAAACAATGGCACACAGGATGGTCATTAAATTCTTTCCTTTCCTTCTGGGTTTTTTCTTTTTTTTTAATTAATTTTTTTTTTTGCAGGATCTGTCATGTAATGTGCTCTTTCATTTAATTATTGCAAACTAGCTGTGTAATTGCTAGTTGCTGTCCAAAACCAGGACAGTAATTCATGTAATTTTAATTTGATTGGAAAGATATGGCATAACTATCTTCATTGGAATTTCAGTGGATTTATTTTTTTCTAAGCCAGTCCTAGTCAGACAAAACCAATGAGAAATGTAAATTGGCTATTTTGGTGTTGCTGCAGGAAATACTTCTTTTTGATAGGCAAGGAAAAGAACATAGGACATGAATCTCTCTGATGCAGTTACAGAGCTGAAATGAAACTAAACAAATGCACTGCCTCAGTATATTTTTTTTTGTGTTTTTTTTAAGGGGGTTTCTATAAACAATTATTTTTATAAAGCACACTTTAGTTTACAATCTTTCATTATAACTGTTATAAATTTTTTTAAACAACCCGAAATGCGTTCCATATAAAGAAATGGCAAGTTATTTAGCTATCAAGATTTTACATGTAGTTTTCTTATAATTTTTGTACAATTGCATAGACGTGTAAAACCTGCCATTGTTAACAAAACAGTAACAGACTTAGGAAACTACTGAAATCTACAGTATAGTACCACTACCCTTCACAAAAATATAGATTTGTTTTCTTGTAAACTCTTACAGTCTAATCCTCTTTGTAGTATGAATATTATAAAAACCATGCGGAACGCCTGAAGTTGTAAAACACATCTTGCTATTCTAACACCTTGTCGTCGGTCATCACTGTCACTAAGGTTTCCATTGCTCTTCCCAAGTCATCTGCCATGTGGAAGAGGCTCCCTACATTGTGGCCTGAAAAAGAAAGCCAAAGAAGAAGAAATTACACAAATAGGACATGGCAGCACGTTGGTAGGAACATTTTATAGATCCATCGCTCTCCATGTGCCACTTGCTGCCATCCCCAGAGCAGCACACTGGAGAGCCCTTTTTCTAAAAGCTTCCTAGTTGAGTCCAACGGGTTGTTGTTAGCTAAAGTTGACAGGTTTCCACAACACTTTAACATCAATCGTGGCTTCAGTGGCTATAGTAAACCATGATGGCAAAAAGCCATCACCCCCCATAGTGATGAAGCGTCATCATTATCAATGTTCACCAAGAGCAACAATTAATTAAGTCCATTGACATCAAAGAAAAGCTTCTGACTGATGGTGCAAGTGTTTGAGCATTCAATGTTCTATCAAGGAGAAAAACAGAAACAAACAGATCAGCAGTAATTAACTAAATCATTAAACCCAAGAGGTCCCAGCAGGATACCTGCACAGATAGATATAATGATGACCAAACTAAGCAGCTCAGTTTATTCAATCATTTTAAAACATCCTTTCCTTTTCAGACAGCAGTTCAGCAGAAACAAAGATGCCACAATTATCAACTAACTACACAGTGTTCTGTGTACACAGTGGTTGCCATGGGCAGTTCTCCTCACCCACAACCACTCTAAAGTCCCAAGATGGTATAACCACAACCTCCTACACACAAGTGATAAATAAACACACAGTACAATTCTGGAGATGAAATCTGCAACTTCTCACACTTGTGTCACCACTGCTGCAATGGAAAGGAAAGGCAGCAACACCGACTGGCAGTAATGAATGGATTCATCACAATTAGAGACCAAACAGACTTGAAGATAGGGAGATTAAATTGCCAAAAGTTGCCATTTTAGCCCTCTGGCATACCCTGTCTGGTCTTTCACTGCTGGTCTGACTGGGTCTCCTGCAAGTCCTGTGTCAGATTCACACCCTCTATGACTGTCTCAAATACCCTCTGGCACCTCAAATGACATCATGGTTTAAGTAGTTGAATCCCATCTGGAATCTTTCTCCTGAAAAAATACGGCTAAAGAGGGAACATAACTGAGATCTAGGCACCCTACAAGATGAGCATCCAAACCACAGACTTAAGTGTTCAAGATTTCTTGCAAGGACAAAGAGGAATGAGGAGACAGAAGGTCTTAAAACAGCAGAAGGGAATTATACTCCACACAGCACATAATTGTATTACTGAACTCATCGCCACAGCCTGATGTTGGGGCCAAACACATAAATGAGTTAAAACAAGAGTTAGGAAATAATCACTGAAGAAAGATTTATTTAGATGCAAAGAAGTGCATCTGACCTCCAACTCAAGAAGACCCCATGCTGCACAGTGCCAGCAACTGAACATTTGTAACAGGTGAAGTATTACTCAATAAAACTGTGTGTTGCTATGGCCTGAGGGGGTTTGACTTACTCTTTGAGAGCATTTCTGATGGAATATTTATCTGGAAAAACATGGGAGGTGCAACACCATCTGCCCATGAGACTGCTTCCCAGAAATACTTTGCATTACCCTGGATGCTGAGTCCTTGCCATAGTCCTTGAGGAAGGAGCACCCAAAGGAAGGACACAACCAGGGCATCCAAGATACACCTGTCATGCAGTCCCCACCTGTAATGTGCCAGAGCCTGACTGTTACCTACACCTACATGGTGGGTGTCCCTCCTGACACAACTATCTTCTCTAACAATAGGAAGAAACCTTCTCTGTGGGGCAAGTCAGACTTACCATCCTCTTCCCAATGTTCATATATTATGGTTATCATGCACTGTTGACATTTCTACAGTAAAAAAGAACTTGGACTGATGTTAGTTTAACAGCATTTATGGAATAGAAAAAAATTACCTGGCAATTATTCAGAGAATTAGATAATTTAGACCATCTAGTTCCAATTCCCATGCCATGGGCAGGGATGCTGTTCAACAGATCGGGTTGCTCAGAGCCCCATCCAACCTGGCCTTGAACACTTCCAGGGATGGGACATTCACAGCCTCTTTGGGCAACCTGTTCCAGTGCTTCACCATCCTCTGAGTAAAGAATTTCTTCCTAACCTTTAATCTAAACTTCCTCTCTTCCAGTTTAAACTTTTGCCTCTTTGCCCTGTCACTATCTCCTTGTATAAAAAGTCTGTCTCTCTCCCTCCTTTTCATAAGCCCCCTTTAGGTATTGGAAGGTGACAGGTCTCCCTGAAGCCTTCTCTTCTCCAGGCTGAACCACCCAGAAGTTTGTTTCTTCTGGAGAACTATTACCACCTTTTACATTCAAATACTATTTTTTCATGTTGTTCAATATATTTTTTTAAATGTAGCCTTCATTACACCAAACTAGGCCAGATCTAAATGGCAACTATTCAACAAGCTGCCCATTCAACACTGCGCTGCGTGTGGCACAGTTTGCCAGATATTGATATAAAGAAATACTTGCTTCTAATCTGGTGACAGTTTGCTAATTGCACTGATGCACAGAGAAACAGATGCATCAACCAGCAATTTCACCCATAAATCATTAATATATAGCCATCTTATTCATCTTAAGCAAAAACTTGTAATTTGCTCATCAGCATGATAAGTAACTGCATATGAAAAACTCCTGCCAGGTTTTGGTCAAAACATAGTTTACTTTAAAGTAAATGTATCCTACATTTACTGCATTATTTTAGATGCAAGGAATAATCTCTCTCACCGGCATCATGCAGACTGAGATCAATCCAGCAAATTACACCACCAAAAGTGAAAATCTGGCAAAGCCATATGAAAGCAAGAACATATATATGGAAGATGCTTATGCAAACAGAAAGGTAAGTGCCACTGGGCTGTTCTACTTACCTGAAACTCTAACATGGCTTTATCAAATAACCTGGGTATAACCAAGTGAGGTTGTAACTGGCTTAGCAGCTGTGAGAGGCACAGCTGCCTGTGGGGTCATGGTCTCTCATTCAGATTTGCCATCATCTGTTGTTTTCTAGAAACAACAGAGAGACTCCAGGGCTCTTCAGGGATTCTAACATCACTCATTCCCAGCTCAGGAAGAGTGATCACCCGTTCATGGACTTAGAGCAATCCAAACTGCTAAACCCCATCCTCAGAAAAAATTGGGATTTGTTAATACTATTTTGTTCTGTCAGAAAGAGGAGAGGTCTACAAAGAACAATTTCAACCAAAAACACACCAAAAAAGCCTTTCAGAAGTATGCCACAGTAGGTACCAAGTGCTAAATTGTTCAGGCAATTATAAGCCAAGAAGTCCTGATGCATCCAGGAATCTCTAGGTACCTTTTAAATACATAAAAATGGCAGAAATGTCTGGTAGCACTTTTTTCTTTTCTCTGTTAAGTGATGCCACATTTTTGAAATAACTATGCTTCAAATCCAGTCTTGCTCCTTAAAAGCTGCACAGAGGCATGCTGGGTGATTAGGGAGATACAACTCCCTCTTCTCCACAATATCCACACTCCCTCTCCAGCACAGCTTTTAATTTCCTCTGCATAAAAACTGAACAATAGTGTGCCTTCTCCTGAACCATCTGAGTTTACAGCTCAGAGCATGACCATAAACCACTGCTGACTGCAGTTTATGTTAATAACTGGACTGTAAAGTGCAGCAGCCTGGGGCCACGTTCTCCAGGACAGCCAAAAGATGGCAGGATGGGCCAGAGGAGCAGGTGATGCAGTTGTGCCCCAGCCATGCAACTGGCAGACCCTCAGCTGGGTGTCACTGCACTGCCAGGCAGTTTTTTTGCCTCTCTTGGACATGAGAGTAACAGCTGGATGAATAAAGTCTGCAAACAGCTGAGAACAAAATATAGGATAATTTCCTGCTACTGTATGTGCAAGTAATGCACCCCCTTCTGTAATGTCTATTACCTAAATAAGTCCTCAGAATTCAATGACTGTTTCTGTAGAGCTCTGCTGCTTTTGTTGCATGCTGTTTACTTGCCCTCTCTAGTACTGAAACATAGGACATTGACATTTTTAATTAAGAAGCAAATAAGGAAAACACTGTTCTAAAAGCACTTAGAAAAATACAAATCAAAGTTTTCCATATTATTCATATTTCTAAAGTAATGCCATCAAAACAGGCATTTATTCAGTTGGGGTTTTTCTTAAACATTAAAGCCGAAAAAGTCTTCTCCATGCTTGAGGCACTGAAAGGTTGAAAAATGCTGCTGTGTAAGAAAAAAGCTAGCACACATTTTGAAATCAGCAATAAAGCTCAAAATGGACAGGGACAGTAATAACTTCAACTTATAAAAACCACAGCTGCATTTGCTTGGAAAGCAGAAGACACCTATTTCTGCAGACACTAACTACATCACTTCTGGTCACACACAGAATCATGTGTTTCACATCTGCTGAATTTGCTTTAGAGACACTAATTGAATCCAGGCCTGTGGGTGTGGGCACAGTAATGGAATACCAATCTTATCCTACAGCTTGTCAGAGAAATAAAAGTGGAGCATTCAGACTCAAAACGGTGGGTAGAAAGTAAATTAAGAAACCCCAACACAGTGCAGAGCCTTTTTTAGCATCACAGATTTCTAACCCTTCCCCAACAAAAGGAAAATCCTTCCTGCTCGCAGCTTGGATTTTGATACCCTTATTCATATTGAGTAATGACACGAAATCCATGGGATTACACAGGAAAACAATACCTAATGTGAGTAATGGGATCCAAACCTGGCCAGGTGGGTTTTAAACCACATGATCTGCCTTTACACTAACAGATTCATAGATAGCAAAAGCTGTTCTATACCTTAGCTCATACACTTCATAAGCAGGACAACTGTGTTTTATATGCAGCTCTGCAAGTTACCAAGGCCCCTCTGGAAACATCAGTGAGCACAAACTCAACTGCAGAGTGGCAAGTGATTCACTGAAGTCAGATTTTTAGGGTTAAGCTGCTGGAATCTGATCAGGTAGAACATGCCAACTTATATATTTTTTTTTAACTAACTGTATCAAGGATGCCTTCTGTAGCAGAAGCTTTTTTTGAATAATATGCATAAATATGAATGAGGATAGTGGAAATCAATGACCTGTTTTGCTGAATTGGAGAACAATTTTCAGAGTGTATGAGCCAAGAACTCGCAGGGCTGAATGTGAAATAATTTTCATAAAATTTCTGGAGTGGTGCAGTCTGCTGATGCCATCCCAAGCACCCTTTTCTGATCTATATGGAGGGCCTGCCATTTGAGGACAGACTTAACCTGTCTTAACTTACACTTCAAAGTAGTTGGACCTGTACCAGCTCCTACAACCAGTGCAGAAAACCTTCGTATTTCAAGGCACCACATTAAGACAAATCCTGGCTTTCCCAGGGTAGACTGTCAGTGACTAGGGGTTCACAATAGCTCTGCTAAAAACCACAGCATCGTGTATTTCCATGAGCCCCTCTCTTCACACCAGCAGAAGTTTGGAAACTGGGTTACTCTTCAATTTCTGCCTCATCCAAAGGGACCGTCTTCTGTGCAGGAAAAGTCATTTCACAGCTACTGCAACTGCACTCAGGCAGTCTCTGAATATTTTATCTCTAATAACAATTTTCACTAGAAATTCATATTTCAAACGTATCTGGTTGGTGAGTGAAGAGCAGCTTCACAGAGGAAAAATCAAGGCTCTCTGGAAATACTTTCAAAGGTGCTGTGACAACACAGCACAAAACATTTTCCTCCATTAATGATCAGCAACACACAAATTCCAAAACCCATTTTGCATCAAACCAACCATGTCCAAAGTGCACAGTGAAAACCATCGCCCATTTGCATTGCTGAATACAACACTGTGGGGCTGGTGAGTGTTAGTAGCATTCTTCATTCTGCAGCAGTACCTCAGGAAATTAAAACACCTGAATCTCTTATACCTCTCAACTCTCACTGTTCTAAAGAAAAAGAAAAAAAACTATTTAGTAACTGGAGATGATGTCACATATGTGTAAATATGTCACATATGTGTAAATACCACTCTATATAAGCAGAACAGCATGAGACATGGGGTCTCCCTGCTGTGCTTACATACAATAGCAACAATACATAAGTCAATGCCTGCAGCATATTTGCTGACAACATTTATCGTTCAGAGGTTGAATTTCAATGTATTATTTTCTCCTTCCCATTTCTGATTTTCCACCTCTGGGAGGATGTAAGAAAACGCAGATCCCAAAGCTGATATTGTCTCCATGGAAAGTTGAGAGGTACACTATTGTCACAGCACACATGGGGAATGCACTCAACAAAATCAAACAAAACCCAGAGCAAAATGAAACCACCCCCACCCTTCACCAAACCCAAGCAAACCCGTGCTGTGTCACACACATGCTGGGCACAGAAAGCAAGCTGTGACAAACAGAAGCCATGGCAGTGAGCCTGTGTCTCACTAACCTCTCTCACTGGCTTTCCAGGGGCATTTCTTCCTTTAGGAACAGAGAGAGGAAGTGGAATAAATATCAGAAAAGAAAGGAAAAAACCACACATCAATATATATTTTATACTGTATGAGACACTTCAATTTCCATTTAGAAATTTAATATTAAAAAACAAAGACTGAAAGTGCACTGAATCCACAGACGATTCTGATCTGATTTATTCAACAACAGTTCTGTAATCTGTGGCTTGGTTTAATCTTGCAAAAACACTTGAGAAAACTACTAGCACCAACTTATAGGCCTTTCAGTTGAGAACAAGGATTGCAGGGAAGATCTGAATTCACTTTCTGAGCACCCCAATCTCCTCAATTTGTGTACTTCTGGCAATCAATATAAGCGATAAAACATTTTTTCCCTGATATCAAATTAATTCATGCAGACACTTTACACTGTATTACAGCCTACATACATTGAGGTATGCATTAATATATACATGTATGTACACACACTTACTTTACACCTAGAGATATATACTGGAATATAACATGCTCACATTCAAGACAAATACATTGCAAAACATGTTTGCAACATGCTGATCTGCAAGCATGATAAAACAGGCAGAAGGAGAAAGAAAGTTCAAGTAAAAAAGAAAAAAAGGGAAAGTATCTCATCACATTCAAGCTGTACTGCCAAAATAGAGGAGTCAATAATGGGGGGTTTAGCTGAAAAGGTGTTCCTAATGAGCCTTCATGGAAGCCATATTTTGATCATGCTGATTCTTCTAAAACACTTCTCACAGCATATATGTTTTAAAAAAAGAAAGCCAGGCGTCAATGAACAGCAGAAGCCCCCTCTTGCCCCCTTTCTCATCACACAGCCAGTGACAGTAAAACACTTGCTGTCTCCAGAAGCAGCATTGCAGTGTCCCACTGTCACATCACTGCTGGTGCTGGCATGGCCAGAATTGCAGTCCTAGGTGAGAAAGTCACTGCAGTGGGATGCTGTTCAAGAAAGAGGATGATCTTAGCCCCAGAGCTGCTGTAAAGGATGTAATTGTAAATGATGTATGGGACAACAGGGAGAGAGACAGATGCATATGGGAGAACACACCAGTCAGTGTAACAGTAATCTAACTGCTATGGAGTTTTTGAGGCATGGCAGTCTGCAGGAGAAGGGAAGGAAGGCAATAAATACCTTTGCAGGTATTTTACAAGTTACAGAACAAGGGTCAACAGCTGAGCAAAGCTGAGCAGAGATGGTAAAGGAGAGGAGGAGAGGGTAGAGGAAGGGAATGTCATCACTGACCACCCTGGGCCAGAGCCATGGCTCAGCCACAAACTCCAGGAAATGGAAAGGGCTGGGGCAGCCTCTGAAGGCCTGGACAGCAAAGGAACAGAGAAAAGTTTTAATCCCTTCTTGCCCCTCTCCCTCTCCCCAGTAGCATACTTACCATTAGAAATGATAATACTAGGTTTGGTAACAACATACTCTGTGTGTGGGTTTTTCTTCTGCCCCTAAGCAATGTCTTGACTCTGATACTATCTATACCACATCTGCTGGTGGTGCACAGAGGTACCAGGGCTTGATGGACAGGAGAGGTGTTGCTTTAGTTCTAGAGACTCCACCTCAGAGGCCTGACTAACTCTCTAGGACTTACACATGTACCTACAGAGCCTGCAACCACCTCTGGCACCCTCACCATGAGTCATGAATTCCCTAAAAAATGCCTTCCAGGAAGGAAGATGAGAATCTCTCACCAATACAAATCATGTAACAGAAAACCCTTGTAAAAGAAGATACAAAATCCACTGCATTTGGTCATCTTCTGAGAAAGAGCCCCAAGGTTTAGGTCAGCAGGTGGTCTACTTAAGGACTCCAAGAAACTGCAACTCAGTACAGCCTGGTATACAGGAGTCCTGGGGCAGGAATGAGATCTAGGAGACAGTTTAGCTTGGGTCAAGAAGAGAAAAGGAACTGTCTACACGCAAAATAGTGGATCCTCTTGGAGATTTTAAGAAACGCCCACCTCTCTGCACAAGCACCTACAACTGCAGCTACACAGTGTTTAATTTAAATCTACATGAGACAGACTGGATTTTACTTGAAAATGAATATATTTAAAGGTAACTGGGATAGCTCAGCACCACACAAAACAGCTGGTGAGGGCAGTCTGTGGTGAGTAATCAGCCCTAGAATTTGTTAAATGCTTCTACAGTAACAGCTAATTTCTTCTGGAGGAAGATTAAAAAAGGCTTAATGGATTTTACGTTATTTCCTCCTTTGCATATGAATGAATGTGTGTTTCTAAGTTTTAAGGCAAGGAACACGGTTTGGCATAAATTGCAGATGAAGGATTGTCTATATTGCTGCAGTTCTGAAAATTTGTGTCCTATAAAGCATCAAAACACTGATACGCAATCCACGGGTGCCTAATTATCTATTATTCCTGCTCAAATCAAGATTTCCTGCCCTTACAAAATAAAAGAGTTTTTCTTTCTTCTTCTTTTTTGGAAAGCTAAATGACATTGCATCACAGGCAAAGGTACATAGCAAGAGATAAAATCAAACTGAAAGCAGAGACAATAATAAAAGCTTAATACATCTATGCAGATTCAGGTCCAGAGACCACAAAGCATCTACTGCACTGCCCCTCACTGAACTCATGAAATGGACAGGCTGCAGAGAGGGAAGATTTGGACCTGCAAACAGCTTTGTTTCTTAAAAAAAGAAGTTCTTGGAAGTTTCGATAAATTGGGATGTTATAGAGTGTGAAAAGGAAAGCCTGCATCATAAGACATTTTGCTGTCAGAATAAGAGAAACTGCATTATTTGCAGTGCTGAAAGTTGCTAAGTCCACATAGGACATTAGTCCCAACCACAACAGAGCCTGCCTGATGCAAAAGTGAGAGGAGAATATGTGACTGGTATGTTTTAATGTGACTTAGCTAAAAATAAAACTCTTACAAAATGGTGCTATTCTTAGTGCCATTCATTTATTGCTGTGGGGGTCTTATAATTTCACTGCACAAGACCACATCTGTGTTAAGCAATACCAAGCTAAACAATAAGTGAGTAGTGATCTCTCTCCAAATGTTTTCCCCTTATGTCATGGCCTCTTAGCTCTTTTAGGCCACCATGGTCTCATTTCTAACTACTTGGCTTCCACTTCTTTGTTATCCTTTAGGCAAGGACTCTGCATTGAAACCTGGGATGCTCTCTTACCAGCTGCAGGTAGCTCAAGAACTTCTGCTCCTAAGTTCCTCTCTAAGTTTCATTCATGGAAAGCATCTGCCATGAAACCATAACTGCAAACCTCAGCCTGGTCCACCATGAGATCCACCTGACGTGGTGCAACTTGTTTGTCCTCACTGCTGCAGGAGAGATGAATTTGGCTTTCAAAATACTTGCCTGTCAATCTCGCTTTCTAACTGTGAACCAATTCCCTGGAGATTTAGTAGTTTGGGCACAAATATAGCATGAAAATGTTTTCCTCTGTGGGCCATTATCAAGCAGGGTCAAATGAACCACTGAGGTGGTGTTTAATGGTAGATTTCCACTAAATGTCAGACCTCTGGCTTTGACATCTGTTTTGAGTTAGCACAGCAGCTGTTTGAAGCAGCTGCAGCAGTTGTGAATTTGCTGGGAGCAGCAAAGTAAAAGAGGAATGGGATGGGAAACCTTGTAAACCAAAAGGAAAGAAAAAATCCTTAAGGACAGCAATCATCAGGTATTCAGCAGAATTTCTCTCTCCAGAAATGAAACAGCTTTCAGCACCAACAGCCAGCTGTGCAAGGAGCATGGAGGTCCTGTGCTCCTTAGGAAATGCCAAGACCTGCCCAAAGGTTAAACTGAAGAAACAAACAAAAAAAACACCACCAAACCAAAACCCTATAAAAGATACGTAGTACACAAGTTATTACATGTGAGATCTGCTTATGCAGGTGTATCACACAATTTGATTTAAACATGCTTCTCTGAAATACATTCAAAATGATGTTATGAAGCCTTGATGCCCTTTTAAAAACAACTATGCAGCAGAAGCTTGGAAAATATCAAAATCATAAGGAATCTACCTCCAGGTGAGTGACAATTAATTCGACTACCTTGCTTTGTTTCAGAAGTTCAAAATAAGAGCCACTATTTGCTTTAGTAAACTATTTCCCAACCTGAGCAAATCCTACTCTTCGGGTGCTTTTGACAGCATTTAGAGTAAACATTTTGTTGTTAATTTGTGTCCTGTGATGCTCAGTTACACATCTGTGCACCCAAGCACAGAAATTCCATCTTTTTTCTCTTTTCACTGCTTATTCAGCTCTGAACTTTTCTCACAACCAAAGCATCCAGAATCCAGTTAGCTCTTGTCATATTGTTCTGCACTCTGTTATCCTAATGGCAACAGGACACCAGAATCATGTCCCCGACTCAAAAAGCATATCACTCACTCCCTATGCTGTGACATGCTGGATATTTAGCTTGAAATTTAACATGCTTATTTTTACATGCCACAAAGAAACCACATTTCATAGAACTATTAAGGTTGTAAACGACTTTTAAGATTACTGAGTCCAACTGTTACTCCAGTATTGCCAAGTCCACCACTAAACCATGTCCCCAAGTGCCACATCTACATGTCTTTTAAATACCTCTACAGCTGCTGACTCTGCAATTTCCCTGGACAGCCTGTTCCAATGCTTGACAACCTTTCCCCTGAAGAAATTTTGCCCCAAATCCAATCTAAACCTCTCCTGGCACAACTTTAGACCATTTCACCTTGTCCAATTGCTTGTTACTTGGAAGAAGAGACTGACCCCCACCTTTCTACACCCTCCTTTCAGGTAGTTGTAGGGAGCAAGAAGGTCTCCCTGGAGTCTCCTTCTCTCCAGGCTAAACAACCCCAGCTCCCTCAGATGCTCTGACTTGTTCTCTACACCCTTCAGAAGCTTAACCAGCAGGACATTTAGTGTCCTGACAGTAACTTTCCAGGCCTTTTAATACACCTCTAGATTTCCTCAACTGATTCCATGTACAAATTTCAGGTTACTTGTATGAATATTTGTCACTTCCTGGATTTAATTTTGTTATTCTCTCTTCTAACATAGGTAAGTTTTGATAAGTGCGCTGTGTCCTCTGCAGCTCTTTTGGAATTACATGGTCCGTGAATATCATAGCAGATGACTTCTACAGCATTACTCTAGAAATAAACAAAGCTGTTTCTAGTACTAGTCAATCTTGGGCATTTAATCCATCCTCCTTCTAGTTTTAATTCCTAAAAATATTATGCATCAAATTTACCCAAGTAGTTTGAATTCAGCTTTCAAATATTTCATAAGCTCCTGTGTCACAATTCACTTCTGAGTGTCAAACTGGGAAGTGTCGAACTGTGTTTCTTCCATCAGACAATTCTGTAACTCTAGTTAGTAAGAATCAATATAAGAAAATGTATTCCTTATAGATCTGTACTCATTGCTTGTTTGGGTTGATTGGTCTGTTTCCCAAAAGCCTACTTAAAAGTAGGTATTTACACCTATACCTTGAGATTCAACCCAACTTGTAATGGAAAGAAACAAAATTTGACTTGCACCACTCTGTGTCCTCACACTGTGTCCCTCTCCTCAGGCTGCTCTGCCAAACTGCTTTCACTCCTTTGCAATTACACTTTTTCTCATTATTACAGATTAGAAACCTGAGATCCAAATTTGTACCTCTCAACAGCAAAAAGGCCCCTGGTTCAGTAGTTTGTTGAGACCAGTCAACTCTGCTTCCTTTTCTTCTTTCTGCAGTCTCGTAAATTTTAAGTCAGATCTGTGATGCCTGTGGAATCTGACTGACCACAGCATCCTTCATGCCACAGTGAAGGTCTACATGAGGCTGTGGCAAATCAGCTGTGGATGTGAGCTTTGTGCTACATAGGGATCAGATGAATATAATTTAATTGTTAAAATTGGAATAGAAGAAAATTCCAGTAACAGAAGTTTGCATGACATCTCAGCTAAACTGACAATGTCAGTAGCCTTCTGTATCAGCCAATGAATGGAAATCCATTTGCACTGGTTACAGGACAAACTCTTTCTTACAAAAAGCCTGACTATTCCTTTACCTCACCCAAAAGTAGTAACACAAACCTGGCATTCATGCAAATGCATCAAAAGATGCATGAAGAGAAGGCTAACCATTCACATTTGGTGAATATTTTAACTCATGGGCTGTCTGCATCTGGACACATAAAATTATGCAAGACCTCCTAAATACAACATATTTACACATATGATGGTCACTGATAAGAAAACAGTGTCTGTTGCAACCTCATTTACACAGCAACTTTAAAAGTGAATTTTTATCTACATGCCAACATTAGAAAGATTTTTTATCTGATGTCTCTCATAATTAATATCTAGCCAGAATGAGGGCTGGACATATGACCTTTTCACATAATGTTGAGGTGGAGATGAATGCAGTTAACAATTTATTGTTTTAGATTTTCTTCCAAGATATCCATCTAAATGATTCCATCTTTTGATTTACAGCATGAGATCTTATGTAGTTCACACTCCTTTTTTTCCAGTGCTCACAAACGATGTCTGGTGAGACCTGAACTTGCCTTGAAACCAAAGGACGGAGAAGACTCCACCAAAGGTCTAGTATGCTGGTTAATGCATTTAATCTACTACAGAAGAACCCTTGGGTGATGTTTCAAACTTGTGCAAGGGGCCTTGTGGTACATCTATGCCCCTACTGAAACACTTAACAAGCTGCCAATAGACACTGGGACTCTCTCTTGCCAAGAGGTTTTATGTCTGAGCCTTCTTTCACAACAACAGGCAAAATCCCAAACTTCCCATCTCCTGCTAGGAATCTAAGCCATTTTTCTTGGCAGCACATTTTCTCAGTATTTTCTCTGGGCTTTAACAAGAACTTCTTAAACGAAAAAAAGTTGAACAAATAAATCCCAGTAATACAAATTGCTTATCTTTAGCAGACAACAGGAATGAGCAAAATGGAAACAGTGACAGAAATGCTGTGGCTGCATGCACAAGTGCAGCCCACAGTGCACAGACAAGCAGCCCACTTGTTTTCCCTCCATCCCTCTGGACCCAAGTGTTACATGGTTGAGAACTTTGACATTATCTCAAACCAGATTCTTCTTGGAGGAGGCAAGGACAGAAAAAGCATGTGCTAAGAGATGTATTAAAAAAATAAATCAGCAAGGGGACTGACCAAAAAGGAAAAAAGCTGTGAGAAAAGGAACATGGCAAAAAGGAAGAGAAGAAAATGCTCAGGGAAGAGAGTCTCATACAGAAATTGTTTCATCCATATCTAGCAAGGGCTACCTGTGGAGGTTGCTTAAGGTAAAGGAGGAGCAGGCTGCTTCTCCACTCTAAACAAGACAAGTTTCTCCACAGCTATTGTTAAAACGAAAACAAAGAGCAGCAAAAGAACTGATACCAAAACACAACCCCCTGAAAACATCAAGGAACAGAAAGCACTTCCATCTTCTTCCCTCTCATCTGCCACAGGCAGCAGTGCTCACCTCTGGAGCTGGGGAAGGAGTTGTTCAGCTGCTCCATCACTTCCTCCAAACCTGTGCTTGTGTCCTGGGGAGGGCTGAGCAGCTCATCCTCGCCTGCAAAGCAAATCCACACCACTGCATAAGCAACAAACCCCTTTCTAACAGTTTGCTATTGCATAAGTCCTTCACAAAGCTAAAGCTGTTCACATAAGACACATTTTCTTCTTACTATACAATCAAAATTTCAAAGGTGAATTTTGTTGATGGAAGTTTCTCTTTCTTTACAAGGATCTAAGTGAAACTGAAAATGAACTTGAAACAATTAACACTGATTTTAAACCACAAATAGGGATTTAAGAAATAATCTACTCTGGTAGAAGAGGTAGAGTAAAATGTCTGCTAGGAAAACATAAATGACACTTGTCATTTCAGCTTCTCTTATTCTATTAATGGAAAAAGAAATTGCTGTTATGAGTACTGCTGTTGAGCAGCTTTCTAATAGTGCTGGATTCATGTTGGCACTGCTTTCCCTAGCTGCACAAATCAGTAGAAACCCAGATTCTCATCTGCATCAGTATTAATATTTCTGACAGTTTAATTGCATCAGATCGGTGCTCCAAGAACACTCAATTGTACTGTAAAAGGGTTTAGCAGCAGTTTAATAAAGCGGAAAACATTTCTGCCACTGAATAATTTCTATAACCTGATTATAGGGCAGCAGCTTAATGGGAAATTCAATACATTTTATTTTTACTGGAATTTTTTGCTCATGGTTTCATATAACTAAAATCCATATGTTGTTTTTACTGTATGGCCTAGCCTCCACTATTAATAAAGCATCTGGAAAAAGAGTATCACTAAGAGATATATTTTGAATAAGATTCTCTTTTTTTACTACACATCTTTTATCCCTATTAAAACACAAAAGCAGTTTTGCCTGCTGTAATAACCACAAGAGTTACATACTTATTTGAAAATGACTTAATGACCCCTTTATTCTAACATATCTTGCCCTACTCAACTCAGGTAATAAACTTTGATATTCTGTTAACATTTAGGTTCTTTAAACACTGAGGTGCTCCATCCTAGTGCAAAACCTAGGAAAAAAGATACTAAAGGAATACTTCAGGGCTGCCTATATTTAGGCCAGGAGTTTCACAAGAGTTATTACTGACCAAGAGTGGTTTCTCCCACTCCAGTACAAGAAGTGGGGTAGAGTGTCTGCAAGAAGCACTTAATTCATATAAATGATGGTCTTTGTATCAGCTTCTTTTCTCCATTAATGGTCTAAAAATAGCTGCTGAGACTGTCTGCAGTTTGTTCAGCTTTCAACTGGTGCTGGGTTCACACAAATCAACTCACACTTTGAGTTACTTTTGCATCAAGTGTTGCACTGACAGAGGTGTCTTAGCAAAAGTAATGTCCTCCCAGCCTTTGCTGGGTGAAAACTCAGAGCAAGATCTTGCTGCTTTTACCCAGGCCGAGGACTTGATCAACCTGCAGAAAGCCTCCTGGCCCTGAAGAATGAAAGAAGAGGGCACTGGTTCTGCTGCACAGGTGAAGAAAAACTGAGGACAGAAAATGATTTATAAATGTCCTTATAAGCACTGACACAAAATGAAGTGCGTTGACCCTCAAAAATGCTATGTCTTTTATTTAAAAAACATTATTTTTGTCCTCATTTGGATGATTTTTCTGAGCATTTACTTGTAAATGACAAAGTAAGACATCAAGCCAAGCAACTCGACAAAAGTAAAGACATCTTCAGACCTCAACTTCTCTCTTTACCCAAAACAGCCTTATCCATTTGTGTTTCTACAAAAGGCTTAGAGCTGGTTGAGTCTCAAATATTCTGGTGGTAGCTGAATGAATTAAAGTTCAGCAACAGCCTCTTGCCTCACACGTCTCAGAGAACCTCCTGCTACATTGCTGAGGGAACAAGGCCAAAGATAAGGACTTTCCCACTAAGACTCTATGAGAAGAGCAGCAGAACCCTTCCACTTGCCCAGGTGTAGTTCAGGTTACCAAGGAGTAAATTTTTGTAAATACATATAATTATATGTATATATACATATAAATATATAATTGTAAATTAGGTTTTGAGTAGGTCAGTGCTTTTACCAAATGGACAACACTGTTGGTGGAAAACCCTTCACAGTAACCTCTCCCTGGGAAGGCAGACAGAACAGCAGTGGCTCTACATTCAAAGAAAAACCCAAAAACTGAAGCATAATTTTTAAGAGAAAAACATACAAAAGCTACCACTGCATTACCTCATTGCCTGAGAGACCCAGACATCCTCGGTTATTTTCTCAAAAGTGATGGCTCCCTTATTCCTGAGCCCATGCTTGCTGCATGGGAGCATTATTTACAAAACTTCTCTGCTTCCCTTCACAGTTCAAGAGTATTTTTAAGCTGTGCTTTAGAAAACTCTCAGACTAGCAGGCAAAACCTTCTGGTGTGAAAGGAGACTCGACAAACTGAATTAGTTGCGGCTTGTTAGCTCAGTTAGTAATTCTTTTTACAAGCTCCACTCCATGCTGCCAACAGTGGTGCTCTGCTCAGTCTCAATACGCTCACACTGATAACAACTCAACATCCCACAGTCCTTCCACATATTGGCTCAACCAAACAAGTCAAATAAAATCAAGTCACGTCTAAATATTTGCTTTAAAAATTTAGGCAGTTTATATGACTCTATCATGTTAATTAATATCTTCCAGTCTTACAAGTTAAATGGGAATTATTTTATATTGAGTCTGATGAAAAGAAGTACATTATTGTATTTTGTCCTACTAAAGGATATCAAGAAACACTATAAGACTTCTAATAAAATGGCTGGGAACTACTGTCTTCCTATCTTTTCTTGTGTATTTTAACACATTTTATGTAATGAAATTCATGACATTTCTTCAGAGATCTGATGCAAATTACGCCACTGATACATTTTGGTTTTGTATGCCATAAATAGCAAAATACTTCCTTACTGGTAGCAAGATCAATGAAAGGTCCAAATGAAACTGCTGTTACCTGTGATTGTACTCTCACCCCTGGGATTTCACTTAACCATTCCTAAAGGTACAATTTATTTCACATTTTTTGTTGCAGGGTGTACAGCACCCATTATGTTTGATAGTGTGTTGCTTACACCTGGAATGGAAGAAAAAACCCCCCAAAAAGCTGCATTTCCCACCACAACAGCACTTCAGACACAGCAGAATGTCCCCTCCCATTCAGTTTCTCACTACCATTGACACTTTCACTAAAAACGGTGAAAAGCTCTCACTTAAGCCTCTCACTAATACACATTAAATAAATTTCTGTGTATAAAGCTGAATATTATAAGCACACTTGAAAAATTATCTTGTTGAATTAATGTAAGTGCATTTGCTCAAAGATGATGCAACGATTGATTGCTTTTTTACTAGCAGAAAATCCTTACTGCTTGGTAATAAATACTTACTAATTATATAACAGATAGGAAATCAGGAAAATGCTCCAGAGCAGTTACTAAAAGCACCAAAATAGTAATTCCAGCCTCTAGCTATAGAATATTATTACTTAACCTTACTCCACAACTCATTTGATGCTCATTATCACATCTGATGTGATACTTAGGAAAGACACTAGATGAGCACTGTCTAAGAGTGACAGCTCAATCCTACTGATTGAGCCTCAACATATTAAAAATAAGATCACATCAGCTAACATGGAGATGACTAATCATACATTTAGTCTCTCAGCCATAATTAATACTATGTACATTTACATCAGTCATGTCATACTTAATAACTGCAAGTCAGTTTGAATAAAATAGTTAGCTTTTCAGTGATATTTGTGTTCAGAAATCAAGCCCTGGCTAAGTTTTATGTTTAATGTCAAAATATCCAAGCTACTGTGTGCATCACAATCAAAAGCAAAAGTCTGAATCATAATGAAGATGTAAAGTGTAAAAAGCCAGATGCGATCAAAGACCATTGCAAATGTCTACTTCATTCTCATTTGAACTAAACAGAAGAGTATTTTCTGTCTGTAAGGAATTTTTTTCTGGAAAATGGGACTGTAATTATTTTTTATGACAATCTGGACTTTGGTATCTTACCCATGGTTTCTGAAGTCTGGCTGCCAACTACACGAAGAAGCATTGGCTGACTGCTGCCTGACCTCTGCAAAGAGGTAGAAGGAGATGATAGTGTTGTACCATTCACCTTGGCATCTGCCTGTGGCTGCAAATTGAAGAAAAAAAGAAGAGGTTGTTAGCAACAGCTTACTACTTAAATTTCTCTGTAATTTTAATTGATTCCATGAATACACAAAATTTTCTGTCTGTTTTTAAGTAAACACAGGCAGGCAGTCAATGGATTTGAATTCCAAATAAAACAAGGAAGAATATTAAACAAGAACACTGAAATCTGATTTCACATTCTCACTTGCAGCCTGTAGAACAATATAATTTTTTTTCTGCCTATGCTCTACAGATATGACTTCTTGGTATGTTGTAGTTATTGATAACATTTCCCACCCTGTTTGGATTATGACTCCGCAGAGACCTAAAAGAAATGCCTGAGGACTCACCTGCTCCAGCAGCTGCCTCAGTCTGTGCAGCTGTGATTCCAGCTGCTTGTTGTGATCCTCCAGGATCTGCATCCTGGCTTCCAGGCGGCCCTTGTGCTGGCGCAGCAGCTTGGCTTCTGCAATGAGCTCAGCATCCCGGGGGCTCTGCGGAGACACCGGCATCATCTCCGGTGGGGACGGCAGTGGAGACAGTCCTTTGTGGTCGTGCTGCTGCTTCAGACGGTCGTACTCTGCTTGCAAGTTTCTGTTGGCAAGTGACAGGGAGGCAAAAGCTTTATGAAGCTGAACAGGCGGGTGCAGACAATTCTCTGCACGGGGCAATGACAAGGCAGCTCGTCTCTTGTGGTTTGATGTGTTTAATTCCCGGGGGGCAGAGGCTCACCTGCACCACCTGCCTCTCCTGATGCTGAGTCCCTGCACGTGTGGGCTTACGCCTTGCAGATCTGCATGGATCTGATATTACAAGGACTGTGATAAAGCATTGCCTAAAGGCTCTCTCTGCACCACCAGAACTCGGAACTAATTCCCTCCCAGGGCACCTGACACAGAAGGCTGGCTGGGCTCCAGACACCCTGCAGAATCCTGGGTACGGTCTGTCCTGGGCTCAGTCCTCCCTCAGCTTCCTGTGCTTTGTCCTTCCTAGCAGAAATTGGACTGCCTGTTCACTTTTACACATGAATACACTCGAGGAGTAATTAGTGCTAAAAGAGGACGTTGAGTGATCAAAGCACCTTACAAACACTAACCAAAGTGGGTGCCACCTGGCTGCCCTATCTGTTTTACAGATGAGAAAGCTTAAAGAGCCAAAGCAAAACGCTGAACTCTGTTGTTGTCAGTCAGGTCACATCACTCTCCTCTCCTCATATCTGCAACTGCATTTCCAGCCTAGGGCTAAAATTATCAATGTAAGATGAGAAAAAGACAAATTAGTGAGGCAGTCTGTTAAACTGAACTGCACTAACTTTCGGGACTGTAATATCCATCTTCATTTGGAATGTACTGCCTACAGTGCCGCAGTCTACTGTAACTTTATGGCACTGCAAAGCTTGTTCTTTCATTCCATAAAACTCCTATTTTTCCTCCAGTAAAACACTCCATAGATTAATAGAATCTATAGTGGTCCACATGAAAAAAAAAAAAAAATCAAGCAAGCAGGAAGAGCACAGAAGGTAAGAAACAGTCCCAGATAGCAAAAATAGTAGCTTGTAGCACAAACTTCATAGGCAAGGGAGGCCTAACAAACTGCACTGGGATTGGGTTGCTGTTATGTTCCTTTGCAGCTTCCCAGAGAGAGGAAAAGCAGCTCGATGCTCTGGTAACTGCTTACTCATCAGAAGCAGTGACCCAGATTTTAATTCTTCTAACTCGCTCTTATTTGAGGCTGTGAGAAAAGGGACCTTTTGCCAGTTCTGCCTGCAAACCACAATGCACACTGACAGTTTGGTCTGGAAGCTTAAAAGCACCTCAGAAGCCTCCCAATAAACTTCATTAAGCTTTGAAACATTTCTAAAGATATGCTGTTGTGACCAGAACAAGAACTAAAGCAGTATGCATCAATTCACATGGGTGAGAAAGCAATGCCAAAGACAAAGACAGGCTACTGACTCTTCTTCAAAGGTTCCTGTGCTCCTCGGCAGCTGCATGATGGACACGTCCTCACCCGGGGCTGTGGCACCCCCTACAACACGTTCCTTAAGGGATGTCTGACCCACATGATCCCTCCTCTGCAAAAGTTTTAAAAGGTTAAAAACAGGGGCTGATCGTTCTTAACTTCAGGTTGTTCCAAAATTCAGGATTTCTTTCTCTAAAACCCACACAGAGAGGGACAGCTAGGGAGAGGGTTTTTTTTCCAAATGAAGGTTTTTGTCTTAATGAAATACAGAGTTTCAAGTCCATGAAAATTATCTGAAAAAAAAAGGAAGAAGGGCTGTCTATACTGGGTATAGATATAATAATTTAAGTTATGCCTTCCACGTTACTTAATGTCTTCTGACACTTCTAGGTGAACAAACTGGTGAATAATTAATAAAAATACACAAGGGAATAAGAATGAACATGACAACAGTATCACACATGGTCTTATGGTTGAATAAACTTCATACAGGATTGATCATTAAGCTTGTTTCTCACGAAGTCTGTAGATAGTGTCTATCACTACTCCATGAGGAATTTCCCAGATGTACAAGAAGGCAATACTCTATAAACAGCAGACTCAAAAGTCTGAAGTGCTGTATTGCAAAAGATAAAACACCACCCTAAGGGAAACTAAATAAATGAACTTGGTCAGGTACCTTGCTACAAAGAAATCAGCAATTGTCACCTCCATCAATACAGCGATGTCCTTCCAGTAACTATGGTATTGAAATACAAATAAGGACCAGGGAGTAATTCAGACAAAAATGCTCTCATATCTGATAAAAAAAGTTAAGAAATCTTCCTGAAAGCCTACAGAAAAAAAGTCATGTAAAGAATACTGCATATTATCCAAGCCAGAGGTATGTCTGAATTTGTGAGTTCTGTAGCTAAATACTGTAATACTGTTGGAACAAAGGAATGTAATTTTGAAGGGTGCACGTGTTTTGTCCAGGGCACCTGTACCACTGAGTTTTCCAGCTGCACCCTTTGTTCAGCTACACAGTGCTTAGTCCAGAGAACTGAGATTCATCATAGCTTCAGAGCCATAAGAGTGATGTGGAGTGCAGACAATCAAGTAACATTGTAATAACTGAGATCTAAACATACAGCAATGATGATGTGTTAATACACAGGGGAAAAACAAGCTGGAAATTAAAAAAGAATGAAAGAATTTTAAAACCGCTGTAAGAATATCCTAAGAGAGACCAATAGGCTCTTATTCCTACCTCAGGAATAGCTTTAAGCTGTGTGGTGAAAAAGGACTGCTGCTGTGAGCCAGGCATCCAGAGCTCTGCCCACAGCCCTCAGTGTCCCAAGGAAAGGCGCTCTCTGACACTTTCAGCATAAAATGGGACATAAGAGAAAGGGGAGATAAAAACATAATCCTCTCTAAATGAGTGCAACTCAGCAAGCACAGGCAGCACTTAGAAACCCAGCCTCCCTCCACCACAGGTCAGGCTGGGTGACTTCTACATCTGGCTGTCACAAACAAACAATACTGCTGTATCTTCTGATCACTGGGAAAGTGAACCCTTCTTCAGTAAGAGAATATTAAAAAAAAAATCCAAATATGAAAAGAAATCAAACATATATTCCATTTATGATGCTTCCAACTCTTCGAGGCATTCATGAAGAAAAGTAACAAAGGAAGCATGCAGTGTAACCTTGATTTATGCAACTGTAAAGAGCTGGATAGTAAAGAACTCATGAATTATTAATCACATCTATCACTGGCAGCATTAATTGCCTGGTGATGGAAATACTAGTGGACCTTATTTGCTGAGTAGTCCTCTCAGAGGCAGTTGGGAATTTGTAAATCCATGTTTTCTCATCTCACTACAGAAAATCAGTGGTCTGAAGAAACAGACAAGGCTGGTAACTGAACCACCTACCCCTATCACTCACTAGGGTGACAATGTTTACTCATCATGCTTCACACTCAAAAGATCTAGTTCCTCTTCTTCAATGCCAAAACAAATACCAAAAGGAGCATGTTTAGAAATGCATCACCTTCTCAATATTGGCAACTATACAGTAGGAACTTATTTGAGGAGGCCATTCATCAGTCTTTGGATTTGAAGGAATTCAACTGAAACAGGGCAGCTTTGAGATTCGGGGTGTTAGTGCTGCTCTGGTGGCACACAGCCCACTGCAGCCCCAGTGCAAGTCAGGAAAGCAAAGGAAAGGCAAACAGTCCAGCTGGACATCTCATTTACTTAGTTCTTCCTGCCGAACAGCTAGGAGCTGGGAGGAAACGAAAACATGAGGGAAATCTCCCTCTTACAGAAATAACCTTGATTCAACTAAAATATGAGGAAACATTCAATTTCTTTAGTCATTAAAATAGCAGGAAATTATTTTAATTCTTTGCAAAAAGTTCAGAGTCTCCATCACTGCAGAATCACGTGCTTTCTATTTAATGCTAGTGCAGTATATCCCAGTCAGTATTACCTATCCTACTATATAACCTATGTAATGTACTGCTTTAGATGGACAACAAAAATCTGTCTTCTCAGTCTCTGAAATACAATCACTTGAGGAAATTTCAATCTGTTTGTGAGAGGGCTTTATAATTAGATTTTTCTTTTATATTGCAATATAATAATAATGTCTTCCGTAGCAAGATTACTTTTTGTCTATTGAATACACAAGAAACAGTCTTATCACAATATTCCATGTGATGCAAAACTCAGCATAAGCCTGAAGGCCTAAAACTCAAACGAAACATTTTCAGCAATTGAAAATATTCTCTAAAATGCTCGCATTTTAACAAATGTAAATTATTTAGCAGTCAAATCTTAGCCATAAATTATTTAAGAAAGTCATACTTACAAGCTACAGAAGCACCAAGGTCTGAAAATGCTAGCAGATAAATAATGAATATCTACCAAGAGCTCCCTGGAACTGACAAAACCCCCAGTCAGAAGCATGTCACAACTAGGTTAGTTTGTAAGTCAGATAACACATTTCAGAAGAACTCAAAATAGAGAACAGAGCTTTTTAAACTGTCTACAAGAAAAACCTCAGAATTACAATTTCAAAGAGTCTTCTTCATTTAAGTAACAAGTCAAGATGGAAATATTTGGAGACCAGAAACTGCAGCTGAAACCCCAATGGAGGTCAGCATTCAATAAGCAGCTCAAAAGAGACCAAGCAAAACAGAGAAGGGCTTTTTTGAAAAGTAGGAAACTGTGGAAAGTGGAAGGAGAAAGAGAAATGACAATGAAAGGCTTCGAATCTCACAGTACTGCTTCTAGTCGGTACTTGATGTAGCTTCCCTGGGAGCTTCTGGCAAGTGTCTGCATGTGCTGACTCTTACTGGAAAAGCATCCAAGACACAGCAGAGAGAGCTAAATCTTCATTATCAAAAGTCATCACAAGTGTATGCAACACAGGCAGGAAATCATGACTCTTTATCTACCCTGTGAGCTGCTCAGCCACTTGCCTTCACCAGAAGCTCCACATCCAGCTCAGCACCAGCAAAGACATGTACTCTGGGAACAAGACCCAAGGTGTTTTCAATGGGGATGGAAAAACTCAGGTGCTTTACAGCTGGGATGAGGACCAGCCGATCACAACGGGATGTGCATCATGCTCAGCTCATTTCCAAACAACAGATTCACTGAATCTCCCTGCTTGACAATGTTTAAGTGGAGGGCATTTTAGGATCTGCATGGGAAGGAAGATGTGTTCATCCACTGGAACTGGGTTCATACAAAGAATTAGGTGTCAGGTTGTTCATTACCTTTGGCAACTGCCAAAAAAGGTCTGCCCAGACTCAGAGGAGGAGAATAACTAGAAAATAGAAATCTAAAGGGACAAGACTGTTTTTTTAGAAGTAGCTAAGTTACATGAATGGCTCCTGTCTGAATAGCTTATTTTTCTAAGCAGAAGGCAGTGTTTAATCCATAAAATCATGGATATCTGGTTGTGACAAGCTATCGGGACAACAAGAACTTGTTGGCTTTTCAGCAGCTACCTTACTTTGTAAGTACAAGTTATTTATAGAGGTTTGCAGAGACAAAAGTAATGATTTTGTCATAATCAAAGGAAATCACAGCAGTGTGACCTCCACACTCCCACACAGACAGACCTCTCTGTCCCTGCTGCCTTGAGACCTGAAGCACCCACAAAAGGCGAGGCACCCCATGCATTACTGTGCCTCCAGCAGTACAAATGAGAAAACAACAGATTAGAACCAAGCTTACAGTCTACAGCTCTCGTTTAATCCACGATTGGCAAACTTCAAACCAGTGATTTTTAAGGCGTAATTACTGTCAGAGACCTTTTACCATGTTATTCCTCAACAGTAGTTGCTACATTAAATAAAGCCCGCACTGAAATTTAAAGCATAAACCCTGAAAAGGACTTTTTGTCCTATTTAGCTATCTAGCTCCATGTTATACTAGTTTTCATATATATGTTTCTATTCTAAAACTAGGCTGCTTTAAAAGTCACCCTCCTTTCTGGTAGGCAGCTTATGTATACAGACAGAAAAGCATAATGATTTTTTTTTCTTCTTCCATGATTCACTACAAAATGCTGTTAATAAAACTAACATCCATCTCCTGAAAACTAAGTTATCTTATTATCTATATTGTACTAATTACCAGATGTTTCAAAATACTGATTATCCTCCAAGTACTTCGGAAAGTACTTGGGCTTTATGTGCTTGGGCAGGAAGTTTGTGGTTTGTTTCAAACAAAATCTCACTTCCGTTCAGTGAGCAAGAGTTTGTCTACTACAGCTTTCTGTATGAAACACTTTCTCATCCTTGATGCCCTCAAAGATCTCTACATTCTCCCAAATCCTCCTGATAAGAAGTCTGTGATGAAGCCACTGTAATTGATCAGTATCATCCAAAGAAGACTTATCTATAGAGAGAAGATCTATGACACTTCCCACTCTTGAATTATTTCTTTGACATGCCTAAGGTAAAGGATTACTGCATTAAACACTCAATGTAAACAGAAGTACCCAGATCTTAAAGAAAGAAAAAAAGAGTGTGAAAATGCCAACAGACTGTACCATAAAAGCTGAAGATAGTGTAAGGGAAACAAAAACTTTTTTTTTTTTTTAATTAAATTATTTCTACCTTACAATCTGATTTTGGTAGTTCATAGTTGCAATTACGAATCTGCCAGGTCAACTCTCAGTTTTTATGCTGATGGTCCAAGACTTCTGAGTACTGTAGAAAGAGGACTGCAGTGTTGTGGTGTCTCAAGTACCTAGTTGGAGTTTTTTATACTGATTAACTAAGATAACTTCAATTAAATTTGAAATTAGGAGTAAATGATGCTTGGTATTGAAAGACTAAAGAAATGGCAAGAAGCAACACCAACCAAATATAAAAAAAAAAGAGCTTTTACCCACTTTGAAAGTACTTATTTGTTGGAAGAAAGTGCAACATTATAATTAATTTTATCCCTAAAAAATGCCACCAAACTGGATTCCATATAACTGTGCAGTATAATTATTTCACAGGCTTTTTACTTCAAATGCAGCATCTGGTGGTGTAACCCACCTGTTTTCCTCCTCCAGGTCTGCGAGGATTCTCTCCAGTTCCCCTCTTTCCTCACTCTCCAGAGAAATCAGGATCTGGGCAGGGCTTCGGGGCTGGCTCAGGGGGGACTCCTGGTTCAGACTTTGGCAGTAGTGCTGGATTAACAAGTGTTCATCATCGCTGGAAAACACAGAAGGATAAAACACGCTGTTCCCTTCCTTCTTTTTAACTTCACAGTGAATATGAGCAGATGATTCATTCCCAGTCTTTCATTTCTTACAAAGAGATTTGCTGAACTCTTTGTAACCAACAGCAGAGCAATGTACCTTAAAGCAAAATCTGCTGACCTGTTTCACTTACTCTCTGGCAATTTTCCTTCTCTGCAGAGTCCACCTCTCTCCTTCTCTGCCTCTCAGACACTTAAAACCAAGTTTGTAACAGCTGACAACCTCAGTTTTTCTCTTCTGCCTAACTGCAATTAGGAATTTGCTTGAAAAAAAAAGCTATTTTCTGCTGCCTGATCTGTGTCATGGAAGGTTCATTTAAGCAAAGGCAATGCATTTATTTTCGTACCTACAAACTCTCCTTATGTAATAAATATGTGCTTTATCTTTTTTTCCCTCTCTAAAGTTCTAAGTCAGGTAAATAAAAATGTACTGAAATAATCTAATGAAAGTATGTTATTTTTCACTCAAGTGTTTTGTTTTTTTTTTTTAAATTTAAAAGTGATGTACACTGTCAGACTACAAATATATTCTATTTAATACATATGATCTCTTTCTTTATTTCAATTGCCCCTGAAGCTGTCCAGCATTTGAAACAGAAGCATCTCTAGAAGAGAAAAGCGAATTCAATCCTGAAGACCTCAATGACCTTCCAGAATTACATGAGTTGTTTTAGGTTTGGTTTAGATGCTCAGGAGATGCATCCAGGCCTAAGCTATGCAACTAACAGGAGCAGCAACTGAGAAACCATGAGAGGTTTCCCCTGACACCAAAGACAGGCACATTAAAAATTACACTGCTGTTGGAAATTTTGTATAACAAAATAACTCAGTCTAGTTTTTTTCTGTTATGATTCTAAACCAGAATTTTAACAGGCATTTTGAACAGCTGTTACTGTTCAAAAATTATAATTTTGCTTGTTTCCATTTGTTCCTGAAAAATGTTAATGATGCCATTTTATGACTGCAGGAGTGCCAAAACAATGTAGAGCACATTAACATGACTTCATAAAAGAGAAGTATTAATTTTTCACAGAAAGAAAAGCTTGCCAGTTCCTAAATTTATACTTTTCATGAAACACTTCAACTGTGATTTCCTCCAAACCACTGCTTTGCATTTATAAATATTCTTACAGATCTTAAGTGAATTAACAGTGAACAAGTGACATAACTATTGCAATATAATGTAACTTTACAAGCATACTCTTTTTGTGTGATTTTCAGCCTGCACATATTTTTTATACATAATTGCAGTGACACTGCATATCAAAACGTTTTGTGATATATACATATACATCTATGTTCTGTCTTTATTTCCCTCCTTCCTTGTCTCCATCTATCACTCCACCTGCACTTACTAGCCCAATAATCCAAACCCTGTAAGAATGCCAACAAATAATACTGAAGCATAATCTGACAGGACTGAAAGAATTACAGATGTGAATTCATGGTAAGCTTTGATTTTGCTGCAAATTGTATCTATCTGGATAATATTTCTCCCAAAATTCAGAATGTAAAGATTTATTCTCATTTTAATAGTACAGTTTACTTGTTTACTGAATCATACTAATACAACCTCTAATCAATCAAAGAGTGAACTGAACAATAAGACCAAAATGTAATACAAGAGATACTATGTATGTATGATTTGTGTGACAAGGACACTGAAATACTTTGGTGGGACAACAAGAAATTCCATCTATTATAGCATTAATACTATCAATAACAATACAAAATTAACATACAACTTAGAAAAAAGCTTTCATCAACCGTGTGAAACTATACTGCCATTGCATAACATACCAGTTTTAAGGTGTCATTTTAAATTTGTCCCTTTTGAACCAATATATTAAAACAATGTAGTTGGTTGTAAAGGGGATTTTCTTTCAAAGCTGGAAGGCAACAATCCTACCAAGTCAAAAGAGAAACTATTTCAAAACAAAGAAACTGCTTTATCACTATCCAAGAACATCTCACAGGCTCAGAATCAACCTCATAAAACGCTAATGATTTGGAATCTCATTTTAAGTGAATGAAAACTGTCCAGAGTACTGTGATTTAAAGGAATGCTACAAATTTAAATTCTGTCTGAATTTTCAAAAAAATCCACCCCTTAAACTGTGGTAAGGATGAGATCATGTAGAATAGATAAAAACACTTTTAGAAAAAAGCTGGGGTTTTCGTATTTGATTGATTTAGAATCTGTGCTATGGCTTCTCCTACGCAGATAATGAACTAAGACCAAATTTGCAAACGTGATTTATGTACTTCTGTCTTCAGAAACACTGCTTGCAGATAGTTTCCTACTTCCATGTCCTTTCATTCAGAGAATAAACAAGATCAAGAATATCATCAGAGGAGAAATATATTACAATGTCGGAAAGCCACAAAAAGGTCTCAGTGTGACATTAAGTTAAACTACTTTTCAAAAAATGAAAACTTCTATTCATGACTTTATATTTGAAGTAGTACAATGAATACTTGTGAGTGATCTGTCCAACTTACAGTTTACTACTTCTGATATTCCATGGTGAGGATGAGTCCCTCCTGGCTTACACTTGCAAATATTTCAGGTATTTGTAGACCAAAGACTTCTGCTTAGCCTCACTAATGTCTGGAATGACACTTTGCCCACACCAACATCTTCTAGCTTACAGCAATTTAATCATGACTAAGCTTGCAGTACAGACAGAAGGGTTTTCTTTTATCTTTGTCCTTAAAACACATGGAAACTATTTGCTGAATAAATCAGTAATTTTTTAAGAGAAATTAGCTGTTTTAATTTTCAAGTATAATTTGTTGTATAACATGGTATTAAGTTATAAGCCATAAATCTAGACACTATGATGCAAATTGAAAGGACACAAGTTCATCATTAAATTGAACCAGATGTAGTACGTAGCCATGCAAATTCAGCACTACAAAATTTCATTACAAGTTATTAACCTTCCCAAGAAAATACATATCAAAAACACTAAACCAGCCTACTTACATGCTCTCATTAGGTGAAATACTGTCATTTAGATAAGAACCATTGGTGTTCTCCATTTCTGCTAGCCTGTGGAAAAATAAACAAGACACATTAAAACCAATTATGCTTTCCAGAAACTTCAACTGCTTTAACATTCTGGAAAGAATTAAAGACTGTGGTGTTTTTGATGATTTTGAAACTCAAATTAATTTACACTTGCTGTTGATTACCAAGAAGTTTTGCAATAAGCTATTGCAGACTGTTTGTTTGTTACAATGACCTGGCTAAACTTACTTCTAAATTTTCATCCCTTTCTCTGAGGTTATATTACACTCTTCTTGATTAATTAATTCCACAATCAAAGAAAAGACTTAAGATGCCAGGGGATTACACAAATTGCTTTGTACCCGGCAATGTCATTATCAGAACTGCAATGATCAGTCACTTCTCCCTGGTTTTCACACTCAGCCCCTTCTAAAAGTCCTGCATAATTCAGAAACATCTCTCCTAATCAAGTGATACTGGAGGAGAGAAAGAGGAGACTGAAATAATGATTTTTCATTATTTCAGCCATTTCACATTTACTTGTTTCGTGGCAAAACATTTTCATATTTCCACAATTAACCCATTTTTTGATTCTTAAGAGCAGTATGAAAGCAAAGAATTGAACTAAAGCAGTGATACACCATTACTTTAATCCTCCAAATCAAGGAAAAATCCTGTTTGTGGTATTTCACAAGATGAGTTACTTAACATTATAATGGCACTTGAGATCCACATAAGACTTTGGAGGTTTTTGCTATTCTCATTTGTATGATTACACCAAGGTCGATGTTAAAAACAAAACCCTATCTAAAATCATACAATGGTTTGGGCTGGAAGGGACTTTTAAAGGCCATCTAGTCCAAACCCCCTGCAACGAGCAGGGACATCTTCAACTAAATCAGGTGGCTCGGAGTCCCATCCAATATCACCTTGAACGTTTCCAGGGATGGGGGCATCCACCACCTCTCTGGGGAACCTGCTCCAGTGCCTCACCACCCTCACTGTAAAAATGTCTCCCTTACATGTAGTCTTAATCTACCCTCTTTTGGTTGAAAACACTATCCCTTATCCTATCACTACAGTTTCTATTAAAAAGTCAGTAACTGAGTGCACAGCTCAATGATGACCCCACAGGACCTAAAAGCCACTTCTGGCCACATGGGTGCTCTGGCATGCAAGTTAGTACAGGCTTGGTTAACAGCAACCACAGACGATGCTCCACATCCCAGAGGCTGGAAAGCAAAACCCCAAATTCTATGTTTCTTTAAGAAGTGCTCAGGTAGCCACTAGCCTTTGTTGGTCTTTTTTTTAAATTACTTTTTAGAGAAAGATCTGCCTAACGTCCAGCTGGTGTCATACCTGCTAGCATAATGTTCAATGCGTGAATGAGTATCATCGTGTGAGAGCTGAGGGGACGAGGCAGGCCTATAAGGCAGAAAACACTGATTAATCACAAACAATACCCCTTTAAAAGTAAAAAAGACACTTAGCTATGCCTACACCCTCACATCTCTATGCCTTATGGTATGTTTGATAAACAGCAAGTTACAATTCCAGGCGCTGTTGTGTGCCTCCTCAAGCCACCAGTGCAATGTTTTGTGGTACCACACCAGGGATTTTGACCATTTTGCAATCCATCTGCTGGCACGACTCTTCTTAACACCAATTCCTGAAGGAGCCTTTTCCAAAGGATTTATAGAAGAGCTTTCACCCTGGTTTCCCCTTCAGACCTGCCTCCTACATTGGCAATTCTGCTTCACACGCAGCCCTGCACAGGCTGCCAAAGCCTTGCTGGGAACCTCTCCTCTGCCTCCTGCCCTGCTCCAGTGCCTGCTTTCAGCATGTCCCACTTTAGAGTCTGTAAGGATTACACCATGAGCAGCTAGAAATAAATACAAGAAACATAAGATGTTTGAAATGAGCCTTTAATAACACACTGCAGGCACTGATGATTTTGCCTAGTATCTTTCCAGAGCTGCCATCTGAACTGTAGATCAGTGTGTTATACAGGGGGACACTGCCAATTATTTTGGGTTTTCTGCCTGACAAATCAGATGATATGAAGTTCTTCTCAGTTTTTTTGTTGATGAAAACAATTCATGGGACTTTTCTGATCAATTAGAATATTGTTTCTTACAGCCTCAACTCTGGAAAATGTCAACATTAAATTATGTTTCCTATGCAGTTCAGAGAGCACCCTTTGCTGTCATATGGGATTTTGCCAATCTACTTGTATCAGGAGGTGCAGGAATAACAAAACCTGATGCAGTTTCCCAAACTGCATGGCAATTTCATATTTTAGTTAAATTTCAGCTTCCCTTTACTCCACCTCCACCGACTCTCCTTCTATAACTCCTGACCGAGGAAGGAGTTTCCCTTATTTTAAATTGTTGGATACTATGGTTCAGGCTGGGACTGTCCAACAGTGATTGCATTGCATTGCACAAGCAGGTAACTTTTTATTTACCTGTTATAAACCAAAATAATCTTCTGTTTGTAATGCTCCCATGTCAGGAGTTTGACAATCCTGACATAAATCTACTAGACTGGTCAGCTCCAGGTTTCTAATTAGCCTGCAAAGGGCTCTAGATTAGGGCCCTTTTGAAATCATAGAGCTGTATGCTGGATGCACAAACTCATCATCAGTAATGTCTCTTCTCACAGAACAGCAAGTGTTTTCCTCTTTAAGACATTACAGGCCAAGTGTCACAAATCTCATTTTGTCTGAAATGAGCTTTGGCCTCTGACTGTACTTTTAGCCATCATGTTCAAACATTACCACAGCACACCAGAGGATAAATACTTAGTTCACACAGTTCCTCAGTGCAGCAGAGATTGACTTGGATGGCCATTGCTCCTCTACAACTGGATATTCGATTTCGTGTAAGAACATGTACACTGAAGGAGAGGGAGGGGAAAAGGATGCAATTTCTTTAGATTATGGAGCAAGATAACAATGGTTTTCTCAAAAATTGATGCTATCCTCATTTTTTTTGTTTGTCATATAGCAGATGTTAAGCTGGTCTAAATGGTACTGTCAGTGAAAGATCTTGTTTTCAACACACACATAAATGTTGCTGCTAATATGCTGTACATAGACTAGGAAATCTGTGTTAAAAGTAGTTTTAGCTTTGAGCTGGATCATACTCTTAGTCCTTCTAAGACTGGCACTGCACGTGTATTTGTGCCAGGATGAAGGAATGGACAGCACTTGGTTGGGACCTACTGGGCAATGCAGAGATGTCTCCTTTGGCAGTAGACAGGCCTGACTGCATGATCATATCCTTGCTGCCTTGAAACTACCCTTCAACTTCAGAAGTGACCAAGTTGTGTAATATATATATATTTTTTTTTTTTAAAGACAACAGAATGTTGTGTAACTTGTTGAAGCTGATTCTCTCTGCCAGCTGCAGGTTTGTCTCCACTTCAGAATACACTGCAAGGGAGATCTACCTCAAACAGCTTTTTAAAAGTTAGCTCCAGAAAGCAAACCTGTTAGAAAAGCTCTGCTTTGATGTTGAATTCAGCTGCTCAGAGGTACATTTTTGCCAGAATCTGAGCAAGCTTGAGAAGCACTGTGGTGCACTGTACATACTCCTAGTGACCATCTGTGCTAGAGCTCACAGTCCTTCCTTCCTGAGCACACATACTCAGCACACCTAATCAGCTCAAACAGTCAGCAAGAAGGCTGAGTGACACAGCCAATATTTAGCCAAGATAACCATCCTTCTTGCTCGGCTCCACAGCTGCCTTGCTCAAACTGGGGTCTGCAGGAACAGCCTTGGAATTCTAGTCAAGTGGTGACCAAGTGGCAAATATACCTCCTGCAATTCCCTGCACTCCCAGAGACCTGGCTGGCAGGACAAGGGCACTTTTCTTTGCTGTTCAGTATTTCAGTTGATGCTTCTTGAAATTGTAGAATCAAGTAAATTGTATCACTGACAACCACAGTTCAAGCAAAAAAGACAAATTCTCGCAACTTGTGAGCTGTCCCTTTAATGCCTAGCAAACAGAGTATCTGTGAAAAATACTGCATAATAAGCAGTCAGAACCACTAACTCCTAAAGAAAAATGTATCTATTTACAAACAGTTCCATGTATACAACGTGTTGATGTCAGGATAGCACTAGCATTGCTGAGCACTGTCAGCACCAGAATAAGGCACAAGTGTAGAAATCACAGGAAAGTTTTATGGAACTGGTTTGACTGCTGAAGCTGGAATCAGCCCTGTAACTGAGAAACAGGTTTAAACCTGGGTAGCTCAGTTGTAGGCCAAATGCTACAGCACAAAAGAAAGGAATAAAGTTAGCAGAACAAAATTAAGAGCAATTCTTTCCAGCCACTATTAATTTCTTAATTTTCTGCTTTCTTGTCAGACCAGATGAAAGGACTATGCTCCAGAAAACGCCTGAGTTGCTCTGACAAAAGGTGAAACCTTTCTGTACAAATCCTGCTTCTCTGTATTTCTCAATTTTTGTTAAGTATCACATGTGAGTTAAATACCCTGTAGCATCCAACACCAAACCTTTGATGTGAAGCTATCAGTGTAGGCATACCATGAGGTTATTACTGTAAGTAACTAAAATTAAGCATGTTATGACAGCTTAATTTCATGTTATGTCACACATAGCAATGGCATTCCATATCATCCAAGCTTTCTTTAAATGTTACTTTCAGCTTTGCAATGGTTCTAAAGGTTAAGAAATCTAGATCCACGGTTGTGCTTATAAACAAAAGTGCATTCTAAAGCTCAAAGCTCCTCTGTTTCAGTCTGGCTCCAGCCTTTTGGCATTCTCTGTGGGTGATTCCCCAACCACACGATGTTTGGAGTACTAGATGTGCTTCTTGGTTGCTTATATTTCCTAGAGGTAGAGCACTTCTCTTGACTTCCCAATGATTTGTGCTCCAAATGAAAATTATAGATCAGTATTTCAATGTATACATTTCAATCTTGTTTATTCTAAAAAAAAAATTCAACGGAGATGCAAGCCATATACATTTCACCATATAGAAATATATAAAATTCTATTTATTAGTTTCTCATTAGTTATCAATATGTGAACTAAAATTAATTCTTATTTGACATTATTCTCTAGAAGCATCCATGTAACATCAGAAGTAGGAAATGCCACAATGGGATGTATATATACTTTAGTTTATGCTGAGGCTGTTACTTCAACAGTAAGACAATATACGTGCAGGAGTGGTGCAAGAATGAAAATCAATTTGATAGCAGAAAATCCCTGCTTTTTTAGCTTCTGAAAAAATACAGTAAACACTTCCCCATTTCAATCTGCCTTCACAAATCTGAATGTATCTAAAAGACTGTAATAAAATACCCAGTGAGCTTTGGATTAACTGGGGCACTTGAGTGTGCACGGTTGCACATAAAACCAAATTTCAGCTTTATCTACAAAACAATGTCACTCCTGAAACTGAATGAAATCCATCAAGTTCAAACCCCGTCTTTCAAAAAGCATTCAGTTTACATTCCGAGGGATTGACACTTACTCAGAAACACAGGCTTTTAAATTACAAACTTTCATAAGCATTAGTAGGTCTGCACAAAATCCCTGCTAATTCGATGAAAATACATACTCCAGAAAGAGTACACAGTACACAATCCATGATTGCTGGAAATTCCAGGATTTATCCCATTCTACTCTTTTGGGATCAAAATATTCCTTCAGAGAGTGCATCAAAGGAAATAGTCATAAAGAAAGAAGGAAATGATCTTATGTAAAACTAAACAAAGAAACAAAAAAAAAAGTGAGGGAGCGCAGCGGCAGTAGCAGCAGCAGCACACTTCAGCAAAAGTACTCACGCAGAATCTACTGGCCAGAAGTTGATCAGAGTAACAGGACTGCAAGACAAAAAATGAGGAGGTGAAGAGAGAGGCAGAAGAAACTCAGCAGCAAAATAATTACAGGAAGGTTAAAAAAAAAAAAAATCACGACAACTGAAAAAACAGAAATCCAACAGACCAACATGAATGACTGTGAAAAGCAACCAACCAAAAAAGGAAAAAAACCTTGAAATCTAAAATTTAAAAAGAGAAAGAAAAAGAGAGCGAGAACAAGCTGCGTGCAATTGCCATTAAGCAACTGAATAAACTTGTAAAAAAACAAAGGGGGCTAGGTTAATTCATCGATTTCTTCATGTGCATCATTATTGCTTTTTTTTTTCCATAATAGACATCAAAGCCATTTAATAAGACTAAATTTATAGGCTGAGAAAAGAAGAAATCATCTGGGAAGCTTGCAAACACAGTAGCCTAATTAAAAAAATAAACCCAAGGAAAGATACCCATTTGGAAGAAAATAAAAATTTAATAAAGATATCATTAGTCTCCAAATTGCGTATCAAACTTAGAAGTTTATAAGACTGTCAGTAAGTCCGTGAGTATTTTTCTTTTACTAACTAAAGCTGAAGTGCCTGTATAAGGACAGGTGAAAGCAGATAAAGGCAATGGCAACTGGAAGCCCAGCTTGTATGTTCCTGCCAGCCAAGGTAAACAGAAATGAAAGACATAAAGAGGCTTTATGCATTTAGGAAGTGAAAGGAGTTGGCACCAGCTGGGGAGCTCAAATAGTGTACCAAATGAATTGCTATTTAGATACATCAGAGCTACTCACGTTTCCATGTTGTCTCCCTCCAAGACAGTTTGCACAGGCAGGTAGCCCATTCGTGGGTGCTTTGCAAAATATCTTTTTGTTCGAAATTTGTTTTTTAGTACCTTGGCAAAGTCACGGACGTCTTCTCCTGAAGTTGTCTGAAAGCCACAAATCACAATGAAATCATCTTTCATGAGGTTATTACTGTTTTTCAGTTGCCTCTTCCTTTGCTGGGTCACTTGGAAGAGCTGTGGTCACACCAAGCAGAGCCGTCAATGGCTTGAGCCCCAGAACCATGAATTTCATTTGTCTATCACTGTCACCCTACAATGCACTACACGGAGACACAGCTAGTGGGGAGGAAGAAGGAAAAGAGAAGAACGTCCAAAACCCCCTGACAGGCTCACCCCTCAGGTGATCTCAAGAAGACAAGCAATAATTAGACAAGAATTTGTCATTTCCTCACCTGGCTCCAGGGACTGTCTGCCTGCTTTTTGCTCAGCACTAAAATGCCTGTAGTGGAGGACACACGGCCAGTGTGTGTGTCCAGCCAGGTGATCCACTGGCTGGATCCCAACTCTTAACACACCTTACGGACTTGTTAGTCCACGAAAATCTCTTGGTACGTTTTCTTTCCAGTTTCCCTTCTCAGCCTCCTCTGCCATTAGTATTTTGATCAAAGAGAAACAAAAAGCACGTGAGAGCTGCTGAAAGCTCTTAAATCAGTTCTATCTTCCTGCACCTGTTCAATCTGAAGCTATTGAGCATTTCAGATCAATACCCTGAGGAGAGCACAATTCGCACAGTTTTCTCTCTTTTGCCTGCAGCAGGCTTTCCTTGCTGCTGTAGAGACCAGCACAGGAGTGCAAATGGAATTCGTTTCCTAAAGACCAGAATAAGCCAGAAGGAGTTCAAAGGATGTCTGCTGGGAAGATGCAAGACTTATTGCGAGCCTGACGAAGAGTCGGGCAATTTTCTGATGAATTTTAATGTAAGACTTCAATTACCTTAGTCAGGCTTCACTCCCTTCTCTGCACCTTGCAGAAACTAGACCCTGAAATACTGCTCTTTTACAGTAAATTAACTTCTTCCTGACCCACATAACAATATTGCTTCTCCAGTGTATTTAATTTAAGGCAAAGAAATGAGAGAAAAGTTAATCTTTCTGACATTACTAATGAGTTCTATGCCTTCTACTTAGAGAGGAAGAAGGTGCTGAGACCTATCCGTCAAGCCAGTCTTCACAGAGCTGCTCAAACACAGATACACAGATTTTTAACAACTGCCCAGGTAGAGAAAATAAGGATGACCTGAAAAGTAAGCTTCAGAAAGACTGAAAAGCATTAACAGAAAAGACAAATATTATCCATGTACTTATGACACCTACAAGCTTCACGTAAAGTTGGAAAGAATTTGGCTCCTTTTCGGGTCAGTTTGACAGGCAGGAAAATTCAGTGTAAGCAATGACTGGCAGAGAAGTGACACAGCAGAACCTATAAGCCAGTACAGTAACATCTGTATTTTTGAGAAACTGAGATAATGTTTGATAATATTCAGTATCACTCCCATAATACATCAGAAGCAAAGATATTTGGGGAAGAGAGGGATTAAGTGTGTCCAGACCATCCAAAGGACTCTGGAAAGGGGATTTACTGTGGCAGCACTCCACCTCCACCATGCCCCAGCAGGACAGAATTCCTTCTGCTGAACTCCATCTGCAATGCCTGCCAGGAGAGCTCCTAACCAGGCTGTTATCAGGAGAGCACACAGACCACATCAACTGGGAAGAGAGAAAAACTTTTAATGTTTCATCTTGGCATAAATGGCATAAATGGATTACAGTGCTCTTTCTGTTTAGTTTGTTCATCGTTTATAACCATATATTCCTACCGTGTCTATTTTCAACATCGTGAACACTTTCTATTGCATTTGACTGTAATTTCAATTAAGTGTTTTCAGGTATGACTAACAATAACATATTCCTTGCTGCAACCTTCCTGGGACTGTTATTCCTCCCTTGCTCCCCTGAACCTTATGCATGACAACCAAACAGTAAAACACTGTGGTTGCACAGAAACATTGTGATCTTGCTGGTACCACAAGAATCCCAAGAGAAAAATATGTCTTCTAGTGACAACTAAAGCATCAGGCACCAATCACATGATTCAACTGCCATTTAAAAAATGTTCAAGGAGCACAAGAAAGGCAAAGAAAATGTGATGATTATTATGTGGATAAGATGATAAACTGAGGCTATTTTCAGCCAAACTTTCTGATTTACTCGACAGATGTTTTATTACATATGGTTTTTACAGTAAAATCACCAAACCAAAAGTCTCAGCAGAACTGATTTATGAGGAAGAAACAGTGGATTTTCAGCATCCCAACCCTCTTCAATCAAAGCTACATATAGGTAGCTGGCTTGAACATATTCCAAAACTATTCTGAAACCAAAACCATTTCATAAGAAATAGTTCTTTTTATTCACATAGGAGGAATGATTTTACTACCATCTGATTTTCTCCAGTTTGGTTTAAGAAAGTGCCTTGCCAACTCCCCCCCACACCTCAGCCCTGACTGTGAACATCAGCTGTAGGCAGGTATATCAGTTTGACACTTCTTTCTAACAAGGTGTTTTTTATGCTGGTATGTCACTGTTCATTAAATCCAAACAGAAATATCATCCTACATTTACGTCTCATTCTGTAAGTTGTCTTCTATGCTTTATTTGGAACCTCTTTAAAAGCCACATCTCTTTGAACAATAAATCGAGCCGTGTTGCTTTCAGGAATAATTGTTGCAATTTTTCTGTCTAAATGAAAACTAGGCAACTGCCTTGCCCTTATTCTGCCTCAACCTTTCGTGGGAGAGGAAAAGTTACCACATCCCTCAGGTATTTAGCATGAGTTCTCAAATCTCCACTAAGCAAAATTAAAGACTGCAGTGCTTGAAAATTTCTAAGAGTAAGAAGGAGAATAAAAAATCAAAACACTTGATTGTGCTCATGTAACTACTGCAAAGATATTATCAAAGAAGGCATCACAGGTCTTGTGTCTGCCAAAATGCATTTTAAGGTGAGAGATTAGTCCAGAGAAAGAAGGAAAAATGCTCTGCCATGCATAAACCCTTTTTCATTTACTTAGAAAACAACTACATTCTAGACATGATAGCTTCAGTGGATGTTTTCTTTGAACCCCCAGTACTTGGGTTAGTATTTTTAATAGCAGCAACACAAAAAAGAATGGGGCTTGCTGTGTGTCACATTCACTTCCCTCCCTTCCCCAAGTTAATCCTTCTCTAATTCAACTGGCTGCTGGTGCAGCCAGGCACAGCACATTAGCACGGGCTGCTGGAGTTCAGGATTCACAAAAAAATGTACTGGCTGTGAATGGTTCTTTATCCCGATCCAGCAATCTGGATGCCATGGCAGATTTTCTGTTCACCACCGTGTTCACCTCTTAGTAATCTATTTTTAGGGAGAACCTAAAGCTGCTGGACATTGTGTTGCAATGAGTTGCTGCAGGCTTGGGGTGTGTCTCAACAATCCTTTTCCATTTCTCTTTCCTCACAACACATCATCAGGTTAAGAAAATAGTTGGAAGACACTGTTTTGTGCACTCTGTGCACCACTCACAAATCTCCCATGTTGCTTATTAGCAAGAATAGGAGTGGCAAAGTGCAAAGCAAACCCGCAGTCAGTTCAGCAAGGAGGGGGAAGGAACACTCTAAGGAGGTCAGTCACTCGCTCCCTCTGCCTACGACTCAGATCATGAGATTCTGCTCTAGGAATGCCTGGGATGGAGAAGTCTGTTCAGACCTGCCCGGGCAGCGCCAGCAAATCCCTCTGACTTGTGCAGCAGTTCAGGCAAATTACCCTTTTCAGCAGCCTCAGTTCTTGGGGGACAATGCTGAAAACCACAGCCAAAGAATACTGACAAAGCAGCAGCAAATGTGCATTAGTGCCCTTGCAGAGATTCACATGAAATACTGCCATTGAAATGCTACAGTACAAGTTGATAGATAATGTAAATAACTATCCATAAATAACTAACAAAAATACTGGCTTGCCTTATATTTTAGAGGAATATTTTTTTCTCTCTCTTTTCTAAGTCTCTAAGAAAAGCTGAGAGTCTTTACTTCATTTTGGCCATGCCTGTTCAGTTGGATGAAGATGTAAAGACTGTTCAGATAATTTTATAAGGTTAGCCCATGTATTTTGATGCTTTATTCTCACCATTTATATCTGACCAGCAGATGAAAGTACAAGACTAGGAATGATTCCATCTCACTAGGAAATGCCAGCCAGAGAGTGCACTGCTTCAAGACCACCACAAACACTAACAAAGGCAGCTCAAAAGCTCAGTTGTGCTACATGGTGGTACAATAACTTGAGAGCACCTCTAATTTATGCCCCTCCATGCTGGTCATGATTGGCCAGAAAGAAATAGGAGCACACTGAGAGAGTAAAATGGAATTTCCTTTGCTATCTGTCTGGTATGTAAGAAATGTTTATGCAAAAAGGATCCTTTTGAGAGCTGTGAAAGAAAGGTGAAGACCTTCACCACACCATCACTGCAGCACACCTGCACTGCACTGCACTGCACACTCCAGCTTCTGCTCCTCATAAATTATATCCAACTTGCTACCTTGAGAACTTCCTGGTATTTTATATCATCAAGTGACCATACAATACAAAAGTACTACTAAATATAGTAAAGAAAGAGCTTAAAAATGTTGTGGGGGAAAACAGGTGGACTGGCAACTTGCTGAGGGAAGGAAGAAAAATCACACACTGATATGGAGAAAACTTGGGGACCTAAGATATGAGTGAATATTTGCAAAAAAATCACAAGCTTCCAGCAGAATCCATAAAGTAAACTATGGCACTGATTGTGGAACAAGTCATTAGCACACAAGAAACATTACAACACACAATTCAATTTACTCCAAACCACTGGAGTATCCTTTACTAGGCATCAGAAATTATTGGCATATACAGTACATAAAAGGTGATTTAATTATGGGGGGAGTAAGAAAAGCCACCCAAATTCTCCATTACCTTGCACATAGGAAATGAAGTTTTTCCTTTCTACATAAGAAGGGACAGTAAGGGTCAGTAAAACAGCTACTTACTGGTGTGCAGTACTCCACCATGGGATAGTGCATTTTGTGACCTTTTGCAACACGGCCCGAGAAGAAGCAACTTTGGCAGATGTCATAGTTAAAGTGCTTTAAACTTCTGTACCTAGAAGAGGATAAAAAATAAAAAATCACAGCTTCAGAGCTTTGTACGTGACTGCTTCATATCAGCCTGTCAAGTTTTCTGTGTTAGTAAATTCTCTTCCCTGAGATGTCACACAGTGTGCAATGCCCAGCAATGCTCCTCCACCCCAGAGGGACAGGCACTGCTGACTCTCATGTTTGTCAAAGATCTGAATCTTCAAAAAAACTTTTAACATTGAGCAACAGTGAAGATTTCTACACAATCACTCTCCTTTAACACACGAAAGGCATCACCACACTTTTGATTTCTCTAATGCTAACTTCACATCTTTTGCTCTGCATCATGATTCCTAATACAGAATGTCCTCATGGAGGAAAATTCAAGAAAGTAATGTCCTCTTAGCAAGTCACTCCAGCAAACCCCTTGTGTCCTTCCTAACACCTCTATGAAAACAATTTCCTGTAGAGTATTCCATCCACGCAAAACTCCGAACGCACTTTTAGGCCATTATTTAATCTCATCAGCTCTATGAGGCAGCTAACTGTTGTATCTGCTGTGCTTTAGTGCTTGAAAGAGCCAGAGGCATAAGAGTTGTCTTGTTCCAAATACATGAAGCAGTTCAGCCACAACGACCTCAAAAGAACATTGTTTTACATGTACTGAGTGCACAGTATTAGCTTTCTAAAAGCCTTCCAATACAGTATCTTTTTGTCAAGTGTGTACACAGGGTTTCAATGACTTGCAAAGACAGAGAAAAAACCTGTGACAGACAGATTCTACTATCACGATAATAGATTTGCTATATAAATTTAAGAGACAGATGAGATCAGTCAAGTAAAATTAGACACAAACACAGAGCTACAGTGTCCGCCTCCCTATTTCTCGATGCTTACAACAGACCATCCATTCACTTGCCATCCTTTGATTTTTCCAAGTGCCACATTTTTCAATTCCACCTACTTTTCTTTGGCTGGTTCATACAAAACTGTGTAAGTAATACAGCAGATCATAAACCGTATCTGAGGACGGGAAAATCAGACTGTGGATGCATTGAATTACTCACATCCAATCCATAGCTCTTCCTCAGTAACATTTATCATTTCTCAGTTAAGATATTTAAGGGGAATAAAAGCAGAAGAATTTAGATGATTAGAGGAACTGCCTCACTGCATAAGAACACGGATTCAAAACAAATATCTTCATTAGTTCCCCCATTCCCCACTGCCTGTGAAACTGCATAGCAGAAAGCACTACCCCACTACATGCATAAAAGCAACACTCACACTCTCCCAGATTAGAGCAAAATGATGGCTTTTCTGTGTAGCTTGCTGCTGTTATCTATCTGGGTTTTAGAAACAAATTTACAGAAAGCTCTTTGTAAACAACACGATAACAAAGAAGGAGAAATGCAAATGGTGAAAGAAAACTGTGCATAGAAAGGACAGAAACCATACAAAGCAACTATTGCAAAGCTAAGTGATAAAACAAGTCCAGGCATAATTGAAAGTGAGTATTTACTTAGCCCTTAAGTGGATTCTCAACAGGCATACCACCACAGGGCCATTTTACAACACAGTGACTTATTCATTGCCATAGTAACCATGGTGTCAATCCAGATGTTTAAACGGACCAGTGACATTTCCCCCACTCCAGGTTAATGTTCCACCACCAACATTCTTTGTCTGAGAAACGCACGTGTAGCTTTATATGTCTGAGAATTTTCAAGGCACTTCCCTTCTTTATACCATGACAGAAAGCAATTCATTAGGATCCGATTCAGAAAGTGCAACTGCATGCATAGGACATGCTGAATGTAATGCAAATTATACCAGTTGTGCAATCCCAACAACACTTGGGCTGAGGCATGGAAAGACTGGGAGAGAGAGGAAGGGCCATATCTTAGCTGAGAGATACTGAGTTGTCCTCCTCAACTCTCACATCACTGTAACCAGTCTAGGTGTCAACTCTTCCTCCTGTGCCCATCACAATTATTTTTTTCACAGTCAGTAGGATTGAATCAAGCCCATGATTTCCCTGGAATCAAGCAGAGCTCTAGATCCACCAAGCATTGATACACATGGCTGAAAGGGAGCATGTTTGTACCTGAATCCAATAATTGGGCACTCTTTACAGATGTTACACTTCGCCTGGTGTTTGGCGGTCTCAGCAGCAGCCACCCTGTGCAGGACGGGCAGCCATACCATGGACTGTGGTTCCAGCCTCATCCAGTCCAGGAAAAGGGCTGCTTCAATCTCTGGTTTGTTATTGGCCTGTAACAAAAGGGGAAAAAAGACAGGGGATAAGCATAAACTATCTGTCTACTACCATCTAATTAACAGTTCAAGCTATTCACTTCTGTCAACTCCGTACCTTTTCCTGAATATAATCCAGCTATTCCCCCAGTCCATCCATTCATTAAAAAAAAAATTCAAAAAATCTCCAGGATCCTGCCTTCAAGTCAGGAACTGAAAACTACTATTAATGTTTCAAATCTCTCTTTCTCTTATTCCCTATTACAATAGAGAGCACTATCATGTACTTTGTCACAGAGAAAATCATCCACTTACAGGATCACCTTTGATGCCTGATCTCACGTTCCCCATCTCTCTTATCTGAGCCTGCATAAGCACTGCTTCTCACCTATTTTAAAAACTGTGTTATCCAAGCCCTAAAAATTTCATGTCTTTTGATCAAAATTCCTTTCTCCTTAACATCCTTCATTATCACTCTGACCTTTCTTCAAAACGCACGTGTAAGAAAATCATTCAAATCCCTTCTCAAGCCTGTTGTTGAACATGCAAACCCTTTGCTTCCTTAAATGCCTCAAAATTCCTCTTCCCACCATGTCGTCCCTAAATTTCCCATCACTGACTGCAAACACAACACAGTTCTGTCCCACTGAATACAAGCCTCATATTCCATTCCATCCCATGTTTACCTCTCTGCCAAGAGAAGAAGAGTCTATAACACTTCCCAGCAGACCCATTCCTCTGCTGCCTTCCCATCCCATTCTAACCAGTGTGACATTTCAGGTGTCTCTTCTATGGTGACTACAAGGCAGCTCAGCCACAGAGCTGAATCCCATGGCAGCAGGTACCATGCACACACAAAAAGTGATACATCATCCCTACCCGACAGCATCCACACTATGGAAAAAGAAACAGCCAAGAGACAGGAAACACAAAGCAACAGGGGACAACAGTGATCTCTCTGCGTGGGTAGAGGTCAGGTATACGCACTGCAAAGAGCAGCACAGAATAAAGGCAAGGAGCATCAAAAGGGATTTTAAGGAAAACAGTGAAACGATGAAGTCAATGTTTACAGGAAACACGTCCCCATCATGTAGAGTGTCACAAAGCCTGCAAAAAACTGGTTATCTGAGAACCTGGGAGTTGTTTTCAGTGCTGAAAACGAGGTGATGGATCACGTGGAAACCGCGAGGGGCTTTGGTGGGGAAGGTGAGAGTGGGGAGGAGGCGCCTGCACAGGGAACAGCTCGAGTGATCAAGTGGGATACTGTCCCACTCTGTTTCTCTAAACCACCACTACATGCTAATTCCAATTCCTCAAGACATTTCCTTCCATGCTACCCATAGAAACAGCAGGTTTATGATCTGAATATATTGAAATCCTCTGTTTTCCTTTTTCTCTGGGCTTTCAAATACAGCTCTCAGTGGGCCAGTCTTTATATTTCAGACTTCACAAGGCAGACTGTCTTCCTTTGTGGTTCCAAACCTATTTGAAGCATTTAAATAAATAATATGCATTAATGTATCATGTACATGGACCAAGATGAATAGGGGATTGAGTGCTGGATTTTTTTATGCTTGCTCTCAGGTATTTTTCCAGTCTCTCATGAAATCTGAGTTTAGTATGACCTAGCTAAAACATTCCACTAAAAATGCTAGCAACAAATCTGGAGAAAAAATGTCACAACTGATCTAAAGGAGAGAGAGCTATAGGGAAAACCAATTAGCCGTGTGTTTGTTTTCTTTTTTTCTTTTTTTAATCTAATACTGTTTATAACCTTGACAAACAAATTAACTGATCAATACTTGAAGGCTGAGAAAAATGCAGTCTTCCACACAGAACCCATGGCTGCAAAAAAGATGTGTAATACAAACTCCATAACATCCCTTGAATAATGCATTGCATTAAAATTGACTTAAAATGCTGCTGCAATACTTTAGTTCATTACAAACAAAAATTCTTGGTCAGGGCTTTCTTCCTGAGATGTTAGTTTGGGAAACCATTCAAAGACTACTGTGACTACATTAAGGATCCACATATATGGATTTCTAGTACAGTCAAAAACATCCTTTTTTAGATATTTGGAGTAAAACCCTCAAACCACAGCACATCTACAGTTATTCAGATAATGTCCTTCACAATTTGATAGTCACTACAGATTTATATTAAATGCAATACACACTGAAATACTTCTGAAGACTTCTGCATTAAATCCTACTCCTCTATGTTTTCATGTAGCTACAGCACTTAGGAACTCCCCCTCTAAAGTAAAAAAGAGAGAAAATCAAAAGTACAGTAAAGTCCAGCCAACACTGGCAACAGAATTTGTAGAGAACACTGGATACTGCTTTCTTCCACAGGACATCAGTGAATTCAGTGGAATTGAATTCTAGAACTCTCCTTAGAGCAAGGCATATTTATAAAATATGATCATCTCTATGTCTATTTTTCAGCTAGAAGCCTGAGTAGTAAAGGGCCTGCGATAGACTTTCTGTGGCTCACTCAGGGAGCCAGCATCAGGCAGAACTACACTGGCAAACCATTACTCTGTCTAGCAGACTACACTTTCTATACAGAGGTCCTCTAAGCCTCAAAAAAAATTTAAAGAGGATCTCTTTAATGTACCATTTCTAATAGAAAAACACGAAGTGTACAGAAATGCTGCAGTGCAAGCTGCAGTCAGAATAAGAATGAGCCGCTCAAAGCGCTGCTCTCCACTTGTAGCTGCTTTAGATTTGCAGGGAAAATGCTGCGGCGATGAAAGACTTTCTGTAACACCCAAAGATCTATTTTAATTTTGCAGTCACTGTCAATTGCCAGCAGTCCCAATAGCTGCCTAGCCAGAGCTCTGCACGCTGGCTGTACAAACCTGTGCTCAGGGAGATTAGGTGCATTAAAATGTATCAGAACTGGTTCCGAATTATATTACATGAAGATTTAAAACCACGTGGAGGAAAGCTGGTCAGGGTCAGACAGTATAAGACAGTTCTCAACTGTTCCATGAGCTGCTATTACGATTTTTTCAATAATCTCTAAATCCAGTAAGGCAGCAGCTGAAGATTTTACATATGGGAAAAAGGCTGAATTCATACAGTTCATATCTGAACCAACAAGATCAAGCTGTAAAGAATATTAATGATTCTTCCCTTGAACACATTTCTGTGCAACTCCCAGTTTTTATGGTAATAACAGAGTGAATCATAAAGTAAAATTCATAAAGGCCTTTCCAGCTTACAAGTAACAATTTATTATGGATGACATTCAAATTCATTATGTTCCAGACATCTGTTTTTTACTATTTATTTTGCAGAAACAATGGGGGAATAGGAAGTTGGGTGGTGCTAGGATGTTTATGCAATACTTGGGAGTTGAGTTTTTTTGTTTTCTCTCTCCCTCTTCTTTCAATTAGTAGTTTAAATAATATTCTACGCTAAATTAACTTTATCTGTCCATAATATGAAATATGCTCCTAAATATGGTTGGGTTTTACAGGAACCATGTGGTATGTTTTTGGACTGAGTCAGGTAACGCAGCAGCAATTTCTAACAACATTTCTGATGAGCTATATTCTGTTCATGTGCAGTGTAGGAAATTGACTGGAAATAAATTAACGTTGTTAATTGGTGGTTTTTATCCGGGATGGAAAGCATTAGTAAATGGTATTTTGGACAAACCAAACTGAGGAATGGGATTCATACAACTTGTTAAAGTTTAAAAGTGCAGAGCAAGCCAGTAACAGCAGCCCTGTCTCCCCAGAGTCAGATCTAACCCTGTCCAACCTTGTCTTCCACTCCTGCATTACACTTGATTGCATTGACTGCTCCAGTCAATGTTTTTAGTGTTGTGGCCAAGAGTAATAAAATAAAATAAAGTAACATGAACCCAGAAGTGAATTAGTGTAGTTTTATATCATCCACACTTGAACAACACCATCTGTCTGATCCCCATCTCCTAAACCATTTTAAAATAGCTCTTTAAAGCAGTTCACTTCTTGGACTCTTAAAGACTGCCTCCAAAGTCAGGCACAGGTTCACAAAATCCTGCTGAAATAAAACTGGAATTGCTGTTTTATGACATTTACAGCACAGCAGCTTGAGGAAGGATTTGCTAGTTCCCTTTGGCCAGCTTTCTCTTGTCAGAGCCAAAAGCAGAAGAAATATCCTATTAATAGAAAAAGGCCTGTCCAAATCACTTAAAAGACATCAAGTCCATCAATAGTAACACTGCATTTGTAAGTCATTTTCATACAGACCTGTATATAAGTATACAAATAAAAAATAAATATAGCTATTTCTACACAGTATTGGTATTTCCTAACTGTTCAAAAAATAAAAACAATAAACAACCCCAACCAACCTCTCACAAAACAACTGCTCAACCAATTCAAATCACACCATTTATGGCCAAAGTCACTATCAGCATCCTGGCCCAGGACTTGCAACACCCAAACGCCACCTAAAAGGACTAACAGCCCTATTTTGGCTTTTATTTGTCTGAGGAAATACACTGGATTTGGATAGAGTCAAGTGGTCTTAGAAACCAGGGCGATCTTGCCTTACCATTGATCAAGTATAAATCTAGTAATGAAGACTATACAACATAAAATATTAAAACACTTTGCTTTTTCAAAGTGAAATGAAACAAGGTTTAAAATATATGTATGAGTCAACTGCATGTATTTTACTACTCCTTAGCTTCTTCTGTACTAGATTTTAACATCAAGTACTCTAATTCAAGCACATCCTTGAAAGAAAGCGTATTTATAGCAGTTTATAACCTAGAACCAACTATTCAACATTTTATTGAGAAATGGCAAGGGACATTTTCATCTGAGCTGCACTCTGCTATCACATCACATTTCATAGAAGTCCCAATGTCATAATAACTCATCCAAGGCAGTGATGTGAATTCCTAGGTCTTGTTTACTATATGAGGAAAGTATATTAATAATTTTCCACCATGATTAAAACACAGTGTGTGGGTCCTTCAGTTCATATGATTTCCCTATCCTGTTTACTTAAAAAACGTACCCATCATAGAACTAAAAGGAAAGTCCTTTCACACTGCAGCAATACTGAATTCACTCAATTTTTCATGGATCTATAGATTGCTTTGATGCATTTTAAGCTTAAGCAGAACTGTACAGTCCTCAAGTGGTCATTGGATTAAGCTCTTTGCTGTCACTTAAAAATACTTTTTCTTTAAAATCTAAAAGCAGAAATTACATTCCCCTGCCCCAAATAGAAAAGATGAGTCCCATGATATTCTTCTCCTCCCAACAATTATTACCAGCATCTTTCCATAAATGAAGAAAGTTATGGAAAGCACAAGTCAGTGTTGGGGGAGTGAGAAGTAGCAGGACAACAGCAGCAGACCCAGGATAAGGGACCCAATTCTGAGGAGCAGGACTGGGCAGGCTGCCAATAGCAGAGCTGGGCTCCTCCCTCCCCAATGCTCATTCTCAAGGACTCGCAATTGGAAAAGCAGGAGAGATTTCCCCTGTTATCACAGAGAACAGTAAACATCCCCTTTCTTCCTGCTGTTGTGCAGACAGACAAGGCCGTTGCCAGGGCACCTAACCTAAGGGAGCTGGGAGAGCCATTTCTGTAGCACACAGTTGTTGCAGACTCTGACATGACTGCAATTTATTGCTGGCTTATCATCACCAGAAAGAATCAAAAAAAAAAAAAGGTAAGAAAAAAAAACCCTAAAGAAAAAACATTCCTCACTGTGGGCATACAAAGGAAGACTTAATTTAGTTTCTGTGCAGTCATGTAAACTATGAACCCCGTAAATATTTTTAAATAATTAGTTATCTCAGTTAAAAGAGGCTGCCAGGATCCCCGTGCAGTACTCATTGGCTGTCCAGCTTCTCTGTTTCCTGGGCTGCTCCCTGCTTCCTCACACCAGCACCTCTGTGCTGCCCCTACTGTCTATGGATCCTGGTGCCCACCACTCTACACTGAAAGGATCTTTCTGTGTTCCCCTTCTCCCCTCCTTCTGGAGATTTCTTATTTATTCCCCTATCTCCATTCCTGGCTACTTTTTTCTTTCATGCCTCATTCTACTCACCCTCTGTTTTCTTCATCACTATTATTCCTACTACTGTTATTACAATCATTCCTTAAGAGTGGCCCTTATTTTTCCACTCCTTAACTCCTTCTCTCTCCCCTCAATTAGGGCTCTTTCTATGCTTGGATTTCTGTTCCTCACCCTAGGACTCCATCTCACCTATTTCTCCTCCCTGGTTGAGCCTCCCTCCTCCTTTCTGGCTCTCCTAGAAGACCATCTGTTTTGCTGCAGCCCAGGTCAGAAACCACCCTCCCACTCTGTGAGTTAAAATGAGGCTTCATCCAGAGGAAAAAGAGAGGATGAAATTCCTTTTACTGCGGGTAAGAAGAAAATCTATTTTTCAGTGCAGGTAAGAAAAGGAAGCCTTAGGTTTTCTGATGTTCTGATTTATGAGCATGTCAAAGGTTGTGCCCAGCTGTGCTTGTGCTGTCTCCAGCTGTATCCAGCAGCTGGATGTGGTACAGTGTTCAGCCTGCTGGCATGTAATGACAATGTTGCTAACTCATTTTATTCAAATAAACAGTTATTCCAAGGTCTTCTTCCTGCTCTACAAAAACTGGCTTGGTGTGTTCCATCACTATGAGTTTTATTGTTTTATTCCTAGTATAAACACAAAGAACAGCAGCCCACTTTCAAAAAAGCTCATGGTTTTGCCAGATTCTGAGGTCATTTTCCTTATCAGTTTTTCAACAGTGTTCTTAAGTGCTGCTGCCATTCACTTGGGAAAACGATAGAATCCAGTGAGTCCTAATTTCTGAGGAAGGTCATTTGCACAAACTTTTGACCATAAATTTGCTGCAGCATCATTTTCTGTTGATTTCACTTGAAAGCCCAACATGGAACCCAAGAATTGAAAGCCACAGCAGGGTCTAACACAGCTACGAACATTACTACACATAGTTTATAAGCATGGGTTAGCCCAGGACACAGCCCTATAAAACATTCATTTTGAAATGGCATCAAATACAGATTAGAACTATAAAAGGTCAAGACACAAATGATGGAAACAGGAATCCTGTAGAATTAGTCTGTTAAAAGAAATTCAAAAAATACAGAAAGCAAATGTCCCATCACAACTGAAGTTTGTGGTGATTTTAGAATTAGATTCTTTTCACAGTCACTGTGTGTAAGCAGTCTACTTCCAAGCATTAATATTCATTGAAAACACTTGCTGTGTTTTGCTTACTACAGAACTGAAACTACTACATAATGAAATTTGAACAGCAGGCAAAAAAGCAAACAACTCCCCCCCTTCCCCAGCCAAACAAAAAAATCCCTCAGGGACTGTCAGGGGATGGGAAAAGAGCTTTCTTCCATTGTAATGTAGAAGATGTGTTTAGAGTTAATCACAGACCATACATTACCTCCCCTCCTCTACCTTTTCATTAAGCAGCTGTCTTCATCTTGTGCATTCTGCTGGTAGTTATGATAAGGATGAATAATTCCCTTAACTCTCTTCCTCCCCAGATTAAATAATTTACAAGTTTGAAAAAGAGCCTCCAGTTCGCTGTGCATTCCTCAACTGACAGGACAGGAATTCTTTCAGTACTCTTTACAGAAAACTGGCATTATCCATTCAAGGAGTGGAAGGAGCTCATCGAGAACTCCTCATCCCTAGACAGCACTGCAGGCAGTCGCCCAGCACTCCCCTGGGCACCTGGCTGTCACTGGTATGTACATGCCCAAAATTTAGATTAACCATTGCTGTTCACCTACATGGCAGCAATAAACATTGATCTACTGGAAACAGAAAATTGTAAAGCCAGGAGCTGCTGTAACAAAGACTAAACTATTTACAGGGTTCAGTTACAATACAAGCCCTGATGACAATTATCTGCTGTCTGAGCCAATTCAAACACACCTCGTCAAAGGAGCTGTTTAGCACACTGATGAACATCACCACTAAAGGACCCCCACTACCCTAATCCTTCCTCTGGATTTTCCATGCTCTTCAGAAGGGACAGGCTAGCTCGACATGAAGCACAAACCAGAAAATTAACAGCGAGTGAACATGAACTTACAAACTGGAAGCAGCTTCTGACGCTCGGCTCGATGTTGCTGCCCCCGAAGGAGGCCACTTCCCCCAGCTGCCGGGGGATCTGGATGGAGTCGTGCAGCAGCAGCCCCAGCCGGCGCTGGTCACAGAAGCCAGTGGAGCTCGCCACCTGCTTGAACAGGTCTGGAGGAAGGAAAAGGACACCAGAGGTAAAGCATCACTACTGGCATGTGCCAAGCAGCGCAGAATTTTGCATCGTCTCAAAGACTCCGGAATGGAAGTCATCAGCCTTGGTGGACAGGAACATAAACACTTAGTTTGGCTGCTTCTCTTCCCATTAACACTGTTTTTTTTTTCTGTGAAATATGCAGTCTAGTGATAAATTTTAATAGCTGGCTTGTACTTGGGAAGAAAGGCCATTCTAACACAGCACCTGTGGCATTACTGGCAATAGCAGCTGTGACTCTGTGACACAACTGACCAGACAACAATCTCTGAGCCACAACACGGGCGCCTTAAAAATATTTTTTAACAGTAAAATGATTTTATACAACATAGAGAACCTTTTCAAGTCTTACCAATCAAGATACAACTCAGAGAATCTTTTCTCTTTCAGATAAGTGGAAATGATAAACAAGAGCTCCCTAACTTTGATATATCATAATCTTTAAATTCAAGAGAATTTCTAAAATAAAAGAAAAAAATTACAGTATGACAGAATCTGCAATCCACCAGGAATATTAATGTCATATTAAGTTTTCATTTCTGAAGTGAAATGTCACTTGAAGCCATGTTCTGTTACTGCATCATTTTGGAAAAGAATCATTACAGGACAGAATTATTATCTCTCCATAAACTCAATTTAATTTGGTGGGAATTAGTTACACTATGTGTAGATTGAGGAGATTCTAGAATTCATAATAATTAGAAAAAACAGGTTAGCATTAACTGAACTATTTCTTTGGTAACATCTCTGTAGACAACACACTACCTGAATAAATTCTCCTTACTTTACAAACAGTTAAAAAAAAAAAAAAAGAGAGCAAAAGAAGACGAGAATAAAATAATGTTCTTTTTTTGGAGCTGCTTTAATATTTCACCCAACACCAGGGATGCAATTATAAAGGTGCTTCAGCACTGCTCAAGATAACTTTCCTAGCACAGCTTTGACACCTGTTTTCTTCCAAGGGAATGAAGGAACGGATAGAGAAAGGATTATTTTTTAATTACATGAATTTCACTCTTGAAAAATCTAGTTTTATAACAAGTCATTTTGGGATGAATCCTATCACCTCTGCAAGCCTGAAGACTTATGCTTTAGCACAATGAACAGTGCTGTGCTGCACAAATGAGAGAAAAAAATTTTAAGGGCTGCAACTCATTGCATTCCTGCAGGAATACTAACAGCAACTGCACTATGACCTCAGCATGGATGGCAAAGCCAGACCACAACCTGACAGGCACAAATCCTTCCTCTCCCATAACTATTCAGATTCCAATTTCCCCATGATTAAAACATTTAGTGTCCTATAACCTCGAAAAGGTTACAGGACACTTAATAGGTTATGCATTACTCTGCAGACAGACCGCAGGAGAATCTAAAATATGAATAAATGTTTTCCTTCACAACTTTAATAATCCTCAATGAAATATCCTTTTGAAAAATATCTGTACTGAATAATTTTCTTAGAAGACTTTCTGAATACTTTTTCACAACACCCACATGAAACATCAAGAAATCTAAACTGTGACATTCATTGTGATTGCCCTAAAATCTGATCCAATTACACATAGTCATGCACAGACTCTGCTGTTGGTACTGTCTGTTTTCTCTTTAGAGTTCTTCAGCTTTCATTAGTAGAGAATAAAATTTTAACAATTGATGAAGAACTGCTATGCTATTGAGTCAAATCCTAAAGGTTGGATTTTTAGTGGTATTTTTAAATGCATGAATGAGTGATGCCAGTTAATTCAACAGGAAAGTTATCCTTGAGAACTACATTTATCAGTAGCACTTTTGTGGATCCTAGTCCCATTAATGAACTAATTCATTAGTCAGGTAAAACTAAGACTCCATGTGGAATTTTTTCAAGTATTTTATCTATTAAAATATGCATAATTTGCACACCTTTAGTATTTATTTAATGGTACCAACTATATTTAAACACAATGTAAACAATAAGACTCTGATCACAATGTAGAAAACTTTTAAAAACATGAATGTATTTGAAAACAGTATAATGCAAGTGTTCTGTAGACATTCATTTTTGTGTGTGAAGGTGTGTCAAACCAGTGCGCTCCAAAGAGGGGTTCTTGTGCCACAGGGAGTGTTTAAGACAATCCATTAGGGTGCAGTAACAAAACATTTTTTGTACTGTTAATAGATTAAGATTTTCAAAACAGTGTTTATTTAATTTTTATCCCATTTTCTAACTTTCTATTTTTTGTATGCTTTATAATGTTTACAATATATTAGCAGAGTGGTACACATATATAATTTGTAAATAGATATACATCTATTGGAGGTGCATGCTCAAAAATTTTCTAGGGGTGTGATCAAAAATGTTTAGAGACCACTATGCTAAACAACCTAAAAGCACACTGAACAAACAACTTATAAGCACAAAGTGGAGCAAACTAACAGACTTTGCATCTGGAATATCTAAAACAATGTCTCTGTACGATATTTAAATGTTTATGCAATAAATAAACTGGAAGAATAAAACAAGAATATAAAGGTAAGGTAAAAACCAAAATAATTACATTGACTTACATCTATATTTATCTTCCAGGTGTGCTTTACAAAGGGATACAACACCAGTCTTGAAAGATAAGACACGGATCCTTCCTGTTCGACCCCTAATGGAAAAGAAACACCGGCTGATAATATGACCCACTCATGTCACAATTTGTTTACTGTAACCAAGTTCACTGCAGTACTGTAGTCTTCCTAAATTAAGTTCCACGGAGAACCATGTTGCACAGCACAAGCTGTGTGGTTATTAGGTAAGCTAGAAATGAAATGTAACATATGGTTGCAGCTTCGCAGGCATAGCTGAACTGGAGTGTACTATTGTATCAATTCCACCAGAAACAGTCTTGGTCAGGAATAATGACTCATGTCCTTTTCTTCTGACAAAAGTGAGTAAAGAGCCTTTACACCACAGTTATTTGAACAGGCTTCTCTATGAACTGCTGCTGAGCAATTCTCAGAGAAGATGAGGACTCTGACAGAACAGCAAACCAGCCCTTCTGCCAAAGCCAATACAGCTTCACTTTCACCAGGAATGCGAGGCAGCAGTCATTTTTAGGAAGTCTTTGCTTACTGTCTGTCAGCCCTGCCCTGACTTTTTCAAAAAAGCAAGAAGGAGCCAAGCATGAGAAAGCAGCCTCTGCCAGCAGTGTGCAGTGACAGAGACACTTGTAAGATGCTCAGGTTAATGATGAAGCTTGTCTAGAATTTGTGGCAAGGCAGGCAGTGCAGTTATGCCATTCACAGCATGGAGTGGTTCCTGAGCTCTTCCTCAAAGCACCCAAACCTGTCCTGTGCACTGCCAAGGGGCTGGAACACTCCAATCTAGTCGCCTTGTTGCCTCTGGTCTGACTTCCCCTCATTTTCATTCTTGCCTACGCTATTACTTTTGCTTTTTAATGGGAATGTGAAAACAACATCCTCCTCTAAGCTGCAGGCGACACAATGACAAACCTTCACATCTTCTCTCAGTCATCTGGTTTAACTCAATTTACTTCCAGTTGCTGGCTTCCCCCCCAGACTTCTATTTCTGATAGCATTTCAAATATGTAACATCTATGGCAAATGAAAATTTTGTACACAAAATAGTAGCTAATGCCTAAAACCAACATTTCTGAAGCAGAGCCTTATCAACAGCTTTGAAGCATCAGCAGTCAGACCACCACTGGGAAAAACATAAATCATGCAGAGGCATGCCCTGGTCATGTCTCAAGCTGCACCATTCCATAAAGATGGACATTGTCTCTTGAATCCTATGAAAGCATTGTGGAACCAGCAGTGCTCATTTACCCACACATCTTCCCTGCAAATCTCATAAAAGGTGCAGACACAAACTGGTGGACAAAGCCAAATTTAGAATTTGCAACCTTTTACTAAGGAATCTTGTGCTTTCCATTGTGAATAAGCATTTGTTGTTTACCTATGCTTTCCACACTTCACTCCTCTTACTCCTCTCCCTCAAATCTTTTCCAAATTAATTATCATCTGTGCCCTGAGAAACTCCTCCTGATGAATACCAGACTCATGCAAATTATACAAGGGAAGAATGTAGAATGATGATTTCTCTGCAAGGCATATTAAATTGAAGCTTGTATGAATCATGAGTTGTTCAGTTCACTTTCCTCTCCTCCCAAGTCAAACCAATAATTTAGCATGCTACTGCAAATGAGCATGAGTGACTGATCAATTAAAACAAATCCAAATCGTGCTGGATTTGCAGAGCTGTGCCCATAATTAGATCAGTCATTGACTGTGAATTTGATTAATATCTTTGCAAATGACAGTTTTCAATTATAAGAAAAGTAAAGATTCAGTACGTTTAATTAAATGTCTCCAGCACCGCTATGCACTTCGGTTGATCTCTGCCTGTTAAGTTTACAATGAAAACTAAACACTTGTAACACCAAGGTCACCTCTCTAACCAGTGTAACTCAAACTTGAATCTTGGTAAAATAGCTACAAGCTTTCCTCACACATAAAACACCTCTGTGTTTCATTGTGTCCTGCAATGTGCAGCTCCCCAGCGTACCCAGGGAATTGCCTAGAGGCAGACAATTATAATTTCTAATGTTGTACTTGCAGCACAGTGCAACACAAAGAAAACTGGACTGGACAAAGCAAATCTAAACCGGACGGTTCAGCTCAGGAGCAGCCTGTGGAATGACCTTTAGTTCCCTCTCTGCTTCTGATGTGGCTGATACAGATTTATGTCTCTTGCACATCTTTTTGTTTGTCACTAACTTGGTGTGTTCGTTTATATGTTATTTATGGTTGATGATAACTCAGAAGTGGATCAGAGTTCTGTGAAACCAAAGCAGATTAAAGAAATGAAACTTGGCTCTTAAATGAATATACTCCCATTCTGTACTGGGACACTACAAGAAATATAATGTAATCTGGGTAATCCACAGGATACTGCAGCTGCTGCAGAGGATGTCATAAACAACTGGCTTATCAGAAGTGATCCTGCAGGAAAACAGGATCTGTACAAATCTGTTGGGTGGTTTTGGTATTTTTTTGCAGGTCATCACCAAAGCTCCAGTACTGTGATAAAGGGTGGATGGAATAACAATGTTATGCCACTTCAATATAATGCAAAATGACAGTGGAAGTACAGTAATTGTCCCATGTCCTTCCATTTCTACAGGTAAATGTTGATTCTGCCACAGTAATGAGCACATCTGGCTGAAGGTGGCTGATAAAAACTTTAAAAATGCAAACAATAGACTACCAATGACATTTTTTTCACTAAATTCACAAAATACAAATATAATGGCTTATTCTAAAATTAGTTTACAAATATGTGTTGAAATTTGGCTATGCATTACAAGCAATATCATTAACCCACTGAATAGGAAAATCCATGAATTTTCTTTAGGTACATTTAGTCTGTTGTATTTGCACTTACAGGTACACTTTTTAAAATTAAATTTTGAATTAAATATTTCTCAAATCTCCTGACTGCTAAGGGTTGTAAGCACATTAGATTAGAGATGAGCCTCTTCCATCTTTGAACAAGAATGACTGACAGTAAAATTGACATATTTGAAAAAGCTTAACATCCGTAAGTATAGATGCATGCAAGAGTTTATATGATGGTGTTCATTCTGTCACTTCTTGATAATTCTCTTGAATTTATCTAAATAATAAATTAAAAAGCCACGCAAAGCCATGACCTACTGTGGACATGCAGTCACAAAATTGGTCTGAACACAGAAATCTGCCTAAGAAGTTCTGCTTTCCAGCTCTCTCGTTGCTTAGCTTAATAAATCTAGGATTGTAAGCCTAACCAAGGGCTGTATTGATCCAGCTAAATGCAGCCATTAAACCATTAGGTGTATTAAACTTTCACTTCAACTACCCTTTTTTGAGCTGCAAGCCATCCGTGTTAGAACGAGGCAGACAGCTCACTACTCCTTCCCCCTTCCCTCCTGCTATTGGGAAAGCTCCTGAGCACCCCATGTCCACAGCACCCAGACATACGTGTCGTAGACATTCAGCAGCCAGTTGAGGCACATGTCCACACAAAGAGGAACGTTGACCAGGTTACTGTGCTCTTGTTCCAGTCGATCGTAAATGGTGGTCAGGCAGTTAATGATCTGCAGGATATCCATGGGCTGGTCATTTTGTTTGAGGTTGTGCTGGTCCAAGGCATCGCACGCAGCAGACAGACTCAGGAGATCCACTGTTAGAATCAAAAAATAAACCACAGAAAAGATTGAAGAGAAACAGGGGTTGTATTACCCACATCCAAAAAGTAAATATAACACTTTACTTGGCTTATGTGCGTGGCCAGAGGAAATTTTCTGTCCTCTCAAAGTCACATGCAAGACTGGTTTCAAGACTCCCACAAATGCACTGTTTATTCAGCTGTTACCTTAGAGACCAGTATGCAACTGTTTCATTTTTAGCTGTGAAGTACCTACTATGACCTTGGATCCTATGGAAATATTACACATAAATTACTATGTAATTAATAATTACGTATTTCACACTTTTTGTTCCTACAAACAGGCCAATATTTGATTACTGCATTCACCAAATGTGCTCTGAACAAACAGATCATCACATTTCCTGAGACGTGCTGTCCATTTCTTACAGAAGTCGAGCAAACTTAACCGAACCAAACTCCATAAGGAATATGCAAAGAAATCACGACTGAACTGTGATTAACCTCTGTTACTTTTCCTCTGGTGAAAACAGGGAAAAGAAGGTTCCAGAAACATTAAATGGCCTGTTTCAGTATCTATTAATTAAATTTATCAATTTTTAATTCCGAAGTGCATTTACAGTAATAAATACCTCTATGACATTACAAAGTAATTCACATTTAAATTTGTCAATGTACAATAGGAATTTTTTGTCACAGACATTTAAAAACTTGATTTTCATACCAATTTAAGTCAGTTGCATTTTGAAATTAGGATGTCCAAGGCAAAACAGGACTTTCCTTTCTCAGCTCTTAACCTCTGCATACTAATATCACCAGCAGCATCACGCTCAGGGGGACATGAAATTATGGGATGCTGGTTTACAAAGTAAAACAGGAATAAGAACAAAGGAAATCAGAAAAATGAGATGCTTGATGCAGATCTTCCTGCTGCCACATGAAAACCCTCTGTAACTCCTTGCAGTGAATTTCCAGGGTGTGAGCAAGGGGGATGTTAAAGCCCAGATGCTGTTAATCCTGCTCATACCATGAGCAGTCACAAAGTGCAGCATGATTCAATATGACCCTAGGGAGTAGCATCTGGTCCAAAATGAACTACCCAAAATCATCCAGGAAATTTTTCACAAAACTGGAAAATGAACTGACCCAACCGCAAGACCAGTTCTTCTCTCACTGGAATAAAAATATGCTTTCTTGAGTTCTGGCATGCAACATCTTTTCATAACTTCAAAAAACCTCCCTAATGTGCAGAGGCTAAATGCAGAACACCTAAATGCAGAACACCTCACAGGAATTTTTTTAGAACTTGATCCTGCTTAAGGGCACATTTGCCAAATTCACACTTGAGTATCCTATTTTATCAAGGATGAAACTGCCCCTTTGATGTCCTACTGGAGATGAGAAGTACTTTAGCTGCCCACAGGGCTGCTTGGTAATGCTGCATGGACAGTATGCTGGGATTTCATAATTGCCAAAAGAATTTCAGGAGTATACATTTCATTGGAAATCAATAGGGACTTACTTCTGCTACTAAATCCCTTAAGCACTTCTGAAAATTTCATCCTCTGGGGCCTGACATACCTAGTGCTAGAGTGAATAGGGAAAGCTTGGAATTCTATCCCTGTTATTAAACCAGGAAATTTAACTTGTGCAGGGTTTTATAAGAGTTTTAGGTTTTTTCCAACATTAGCATATAGATATTTATTAAAAGAAAGTATTTTTGGAATATTACGTTTAACCTGTAGCATATAAAATATAGCTATTCTAAGGGCAGTGTTCTATTCAGCAGAAGCATCAGAGAGTCTCAGAAAGCTGCTTTTAAGAATTTATTAGTCAAATTGAAAATAGAACATAGCCCTATCAACACCTCTAACTCTGAGCTTTAGGCTGAACTCTAGTTCCTTTGAGACTATGAATCAATGGTAATTAAATGAACCCCCCAGGCATCTGAGTGACAGCTTAATTATATATGCAGCTACTGCTAAACATGGGTCATTCTACTTTGTGAAAGCTTTTCCCACTAATAAGCAGCATATTCTGAAAAGCCTTTCAGCCCACTCCTCATCAACCTCCTGTTCTATCCTGAAGTTAATAAGACATGATCATCTCCTAACAAGGAAAAAGTGCTTGTCACTACGCTCTGCTTTGGGAACCTCTTTTTATGGGAAAAAGGAAGGCTCTGGCCTTTGCCCCACTAAGCTCCTCCTGCATCTTTCCCATCAAGATTTAAGAAATGTGGAGGAGTCCTCTCCCAGAAGATGGAACTATGTATTTCTTTCCTAAAAGCAAATATGGAGGACACAAAAATGACTCACTTTCAAAGGACAAGCTCCACAATCAGTTACACAATTGAATATTTGGCATCATTCAGTGATTTGCAAAGTTTTAACTGAAATAAATCATATCACTTTATGTTTTCCCCTTTTTGTGGGTTGTCATTCTTTCTTTCTATTCAGAATTCCAAAACTGATCACAAAATCTGTGTAAGCAGTGGCTTCTACCTTATTTTGAAGTCTAAGTCATCTATGTAAGTACTTCTTTGGCCTCTAAGGCAACACAGAAAACTTTAGGATGTTTGTAACTAGACACCAACCTGTGGCCAGATTGCATGAAAATTATAAAAGACAACCAACCTGGAATAAGTAACCAGCTGAAGGACAGAAGTGACAATTAACAGGCAGAAGGAAGAAGGCTGTAGAGGCCACAGACTGAACTTAGGTAGAACTCAACATATGGCTGGTGATAAAAAGTATTAATAGTCTTCCAAGAATGCAAGATCAACTCCTCTGTAACCTGCTGCTGTTGGCTGATACATTAAAAAAATGTATTTAATCTAGCCTTCACAAAATTAAAGGCAAAAAAGAACCCTAACAGAAGTTCCTGAGCATTTTCTTTTGCTGCATCTCCAAGAAATGTTTGTGAATACATTTCATTCTATTGACATCACGATGTTCTGATGTGGTTTGCACTTGAAGATCAGATCTTTAAAAGTAGCAAAACAATAAAGTCATCGTGCTTTGATGTGATTATCAAAGGAAAATGTACATTTAAAAAAACCTGGTGCAACAGTTACACCTGGCATGCTCATGATAATTTTGAAGGCTGGGATGATAGAGCCACACACTAGATTCTTCTAAGGTAACATAATACACAAGCATTTATTTGTTAACGATTGGTACTTTCCATATTCTTCTTTAGGTTTAATATCCTAGTGTCTTAATGCTCATTGGGCTGAGTTACGAACTGAAAAGGACTAAAGTCTAAGTATAGTTCTTTTTTAAATTGTTTCTATTCTTGCCACTAAGAAACAGGCTGTACCTTTACTTCTGAAGGCCTTCTATTGTGCACAGATTTTCAGAGTGCTCCTCAGTAGACAAAACTGCTCTGCCTTCTATGAAGCTTGCAGAAAAGAATATATATATATAAACTCCTGCAATTTTAAAATTGAAATGAGCTGAAAGCAGCACCTACTACAAGGGAGATTTTGGCTTTGCATATAAGCCCTGAAACCCAGCACTGTGCTCTAATTCTACTAGTGCCAAAAAGCAGATAAAGAATTCTGTAATGAGGTGAGGTTTTTTAAAAAAAAACTAATTAAACTGAGTTCATGAGTGGCAGTGAAATGACAGGATACACAAATACAATGATGGTGTCTCCAGGCAAAAATATTTGTAAGAACAAAGACTGCTAACCAAATTCCTTAAATACTTCTCCTTAGATACAAATATGAAGAATGTGCTAGAGTAATCAGTGTAAGGGCCACTGCATGTCTCTGAAAGCATCAATTCTCTGTAAATTTACCTAAGTGTAACCTCAAGAGATGAACTTCCTTCAGTGCATAATTACAATTCCACACTGCAAAGTTGCAGCAGGTTGACTGACTCTGGCTGGACGCCAGATACTCACCAAAGTTGCTCTGTTACTCTCTTGCTGAGCTGCACAGGGGAGGGAAAATATGTCTAAAGGCCCATGGGTTAAAATAAGGACAGGGAGAGATCACTCACCAGTTATCATCACAGGCAAAACAGACCCAACTTGGGGGAATTAATTGAATTTATTAGCAATCAAATCAGAGCAGGAAAATGATATATAAATCTTACATCTTAAAACACATCTCCTAAGTCCTCCTTTCTTCCCAGGGTCAACTTCACTGCCAAATTCTCTACCTCCTCCCCTGCAGTTGTGTAGGGGGACAGGGAATGGGGGCTGTGGTCAGTTCATCACATGTTGTTTCTGCCACTGCTTCCTCCTCAGTGGAAGGACTCCTCACACTCCTCACACTGCTCCAGGGTAGACGGGAGACAGTCCTCCACAAATGCTCCACAACGCAAGTCCTTTCCACAAGCTGCAGTTCTTCACAGACTGCTTCAGCATGGGTTCCTCCCACAGGATGCAGTCTTTCAGAAACAGACTGATCCAGCATGAGTCACTTCCATGGGGTCACAAGTGCTGCCAACAAACCTGCTCTAGTGTGGGCTCCTCTGTATGGGTCCACAGGTCTGCCAGAAGCTTGCTCCAGCACGAGCTTCACAGGGTCACAGCCTCCTTNCTCCTCTGTCACAGGTGCTGTTGTGCAGGATTTTTCTTCCCTACCCTTCTCAACTATATTATCCCTGAGGCACTACCACCATTGCTGATGGGCTCACCCTTGGGCAGCAGCAGGTCTGGCGTTGGCTTTGCCAGACATTTAATGGTGGGAATCAGATACTGAAAAACACCTGAGCAATCACACAGTCATTAGTCACAGANAGGATGTTGCTCTCCCATATCCTCACTCCTCTTTCACAGCTGCTGTTGTGCAGGAGTTTTCTTCCCTACCCTTCTCAACTGTATTATCCCTGAGGCACTACCACCACTGCTGATGGGCTCACCCTTGGGCAGCAGCAGGTCTGGCGTTGGCTTTGCCAGACATTTAATGGTGGGAATCAGATACTGAAAAACACCTGAGCAATCACACAGTCATTAGTCACAGACAACATGGGTTCATGAGGGGAAAATTATTAACAAACTTAATTTCCCGTTATGACAAGGTAACCTACCTAGTTGACCAAAGGAAGCCAGTTGACATAATTTTTTGGGATTTCAGTAAAGCTTTTGATGCTGTCACTCATAGTGCCTTTCTGGACAAAACATCCACCCTTTTGGATAAAATGTCCAGCATACAAGCTGGATAAACACATCATGTGATGGGTGACCTATTGGCTCATGGGTTGAGCACAGAGGGTAATAGTGAATGGGGTGACATCAGACTGGGGACTTGTCACTAGTGGGGCTCCACAGGGCTCCATCTTAGGCCTTGTGCTCTTCAACATCTTCATAAATAACCTGGATGCAGGATTGTTGATGACACTAAATTTGGAAGAGCTGTAGACCCCCTCAAAGGCAGGAAGGCCCTGCAGAAAAACCTCCACAAACTGGAGGGCTGGGAAATCACCAACTGTACGATGTTTAACACGAACAAGTGCCAGATTCTGCATCTGGGATGGGGCAACCCAAGATGTTTCTAGAGACTGGGGAATGAGAGACTGGAGAGTAGCACTGCAGAAAGGGACCTGGGGGTCCTGGTCAATGGCAAGTTGAATACAACTTGTCAGCAGTGCCCTGACAGCCAGGAAGGCCAATTGTGTCCTAGGGACATCAGGCAAAGCATCACCGGCTGGGCGAGGGCGGGGATTGTCCCACTCTGCTCTGCACTGGGGCAGCCTCACCTTGAATACTGCGGGAAGTTTTGGGCACCACAATATAAGAAAGATATGAAGCTATTAGAGAGTGTCCAAAGTAGAGCCAAAATGGCGGTGAAGGGGCTAGAGGGAAAGCTGTATGAGGAGTAGCTGAGGGAACTTGGTCTGTTCAGCCTGGAGGAGACTGAGGGGAGACCTCATTGTGGTTTTTAACATCCTCATGAGGGGAAGCAGAGGGGCAGGTACTGATCTCTTGTGACCAGTGACAGGACCCAAGGGAATATGAAGCTGTGTCAGGCAAGATTTAGGCTTGATATTATTAAAAAGTATTTCACTCAGAGGATGGGTGAGCAGGACCAGGCTCCCTAGGGACGTGGTCATAGCACCAAGACTGACAGAGTTCAAGAACTGCATGGACAATGTTTTCAGGCACATGGTGTGACTCTTGGGGTTGTCCTGTGCAGGGCCAGGAGCTGGACTTCAATGACCCTTGTGGGTCCCTTCCAACTCAAGATATTATGATAAAACAGTATGCGAAGTTTTGCACTTTCAGTCACAAAAACCTGTTACAAGTTACACTTTTGAACTACGAGCTAGTGAAAACTGTAATTCCAAAAATTTTAATTCCTTTTTTCAGTGCTGCACTGATTATGAATATTTTTCACTGCATGTCACTTCAGTTTCTTTATACTACATTTCCACAGTAAGTGTGGCAGAAGTGCCATACCATGGAAAGATGTTTGCATTTCTGATCATCATAACTCCTTCTATGTCACTGCATTCATGTTGAAATCTTTCATTATGTCACAAGACTTTTCACTTACTGTTTATTTTTTCCTCTTTTTTATGTATTTTTTCACATTCAGAAATGAAATCTGGTCTTTAGGGGAATTCATCCATGCTCATAAGCCTAAAAGTAAACATACTCAAAATACCAAGGTTTGACACAGTTCCAGAAGGCATGTAAGCACAAATCCAAACCTGAGATAAATTAACAGTTGAGACATTTGCAACAGTGTCAGAAATTTAACCCTGTAATTAAATGCCAAATAGTGAATGTTGAAATTCCTTAATAATCCTCCCAATTGAACTGCCTAATAAACTCCTTGCTTTGGCAACTGACTGGCTTATCAAGTAAACTCCGAGCAAATTATTTAGCTATCAGGTTACAATAAGCTGACAAGGAAATGTAACTCCAGTGACAAGTAGAACACCACAGACCAGTTGAGAGAATTAAAATGTTGGAACATGCACACCACTAATGTACAGCTGATGAGAGACTTCTCAACACAAAACTGGGGAAAAATGAAGCTAAATGTTTACTGTGATGATCTCATTTAAAGGCAATAACCCCTCAGGGCTCAAGATTCAACTTAAGAAACCATTAGCAACTCCAGCTCTGGAGTGACTATTTCACCAGAGCTCCCACTGTTCCCACCATACCAGTTGTGTCCCTTACGGCTGTAAAGCTGCGGCTGACACAGGACATGGCTCTGGTACCGAGCACAGTGAAAATACTTGGCTAAAGAGTGTAATGATAAGCAATACGTAGAGGATGTTAAGTTTTGGTTCTGATCTGCTGCTCTGTCTTACACAGGACAGATCTGCAGACCCCCAGCACTTCGGATTTGTAAGGACCACGCAAACCAGAGGCAGCAGATCCTTCAGGTGAGAGGTTTCCATGCACCAGGCAGAGCTGGGGGTACGTGTGGGAGTATTTTTCTGCTTCTGAAAGCTGTGAATAAACTTGTGCATTTATCTTCCTGGCAGCAGGCGAGGCACAGGCAGATACTTACGGCAGAGAGCTTTCTGCAGCCTGCGGAGCTTCATGGCAGTCCTGTACGCCGAGAACCTGACGTTGTTCAGGTCAGCTGTAGGGGGGCAATATTGAAATAAAACATCAGCTTTACACCTTAGAAATAACCAGACTCGCAAAGAGTTGAACTAGAAGATTATACTCATTGGTTAAACAAGCAGAGGGGGAAAAAAAAAAGTACATTAGAAAGTCTACTGAGCTAAAGCCCTCAAAACTTGACAATCAACCATTCAAAAAGAAAACACTAAGTCCTAAAGTGTCACTCCCATTTGTTGAAAGGCGCTGAACTTAAAAGCACTTGAAAGGACAACATCAGTGACTGCAGCAGTGTGTCTGAAAATACCACAGAGCCTTTCACACCGAAGGCACTGTGAGGGAGATAAGTCCCTGAAACTCCTCCTTGCCTGCCCAGTGCACCAGCCAGGCTGTGTGAAGGCAGCCTGGAGAGAAGAGCTGTGCCCAGGAAAGAACAGGTGACTCTCAGCTACCGCTAAAAAACCCCAATGAAAACCCTAAAAAAAATTCCAATCCAACTTTTGTGCTTTTTTCCTAAACAGGCCCCAGCCATGCCCTGAGATGCAGAGCCTTCCCAGAGAGAAGCCAGCTCACCCAGCCAGGTGAGTTCCCAGGTTCCCACCCGAAAAGTGGCGAGCAGCTGGCAGACTGCAGCAGCATCCCAGGCAATGGCATCTGGCTAGGAACACACTGTCTGGCACGACTTTTGCTAGAGCTGTGCTCATGTTTAACAAAATAAGGACATCAGGACAAGTCCCCAATGCACGGTTTAACCGTGGCTTGCAAAACCTCCCAGGACACTGTGGGGGCAAAGATGTGCTCTTGGCCCTGTCACCTACCCAACTCATTCCTGGACACAGACACTCCTGTGCAGCCTAGGGATCATTCCTTAGAGATTACTTGGCATCTTGCAATTTAAGGGCTTTCTAGCACTGAAATGCACTCACTGCTCATGCCAGCCAGTTTCAGCACCCGACAACACTGCTGAGTGCATTTAATTTACTGATGAATCCCACGGAGCCTAAGGAATTAATGATGAGAAAGTATTTAGAAAATGTTAACTACTATGTAAATATAAAAAGAACATTAGGAAAAAATTGTAGCAGCTCAAAATAAAGGTCTGTTTAGCTCAATAAGCTGCCTCTAAGCCTGGCAGACTCTTAGAGAAAGAATATGATGAAAAACAGAGAAATACAAAACAGTTCTTTTCTGGCATATAAGCTGAGGTGCTATAAAGCTGTTTGAAATGTGGTAGCTTGGGTATAACTATCTCAACATCATTTATAATGCTGTACAGGTGGAGATGGCAGAGGGAATACAGTCTCAATTACATTAATTTTAATTAAGCTGTTCTGAATGAGCAATATAAGGTATAATAATTCCATAGTTTTGTAGACCTTAATAAAAGCTGTGGAATGTTTCTGAAACATATCTTAGAGCAGAAAATAAAGTTTCAGCTTCGTATCTAATTTCTTTTTCTTTGCACAGTTTCGTACACCATTGTAATGGGCAGTTCTGCATATTGCTCCTGTCAGCTCTTTCTCCCACAATCATCCAATCATTGTCCTTTATGTGGTGTAGAATACAGTAAGAAGTTTAAATAAAGTTACTTAATTTTTCTTAAACAGAAATTAATAAAGCAGTCTCTCACAAATACACCATGACTGCAGTTACATTTTGTAGTCTAGTTGTAAATCTGCACTTGTATTCTGGAAAAGAATATTATGGCTAGCATTTGACAAAAATGAAGAAGCTTTCCACAAATTCTCCCCGAGTATTCTGAAAAAAGCTTATCTATTTATTATTTACATTTTCAGAAATGTGAGTAACTATATATGCATATTTCAGGCCTCGATCAGAGCAGAAAGTACAATCCATGAAGACATTTAATCCTGGAAGTGCTACAGTTTACATCTATTTTCCTGTATATGTAATATACACTGAATTTATTATCAACCTTAACGACACTGCTGCCAAGAAGCATCTGCTCTAAATGATAAAGCAGCAATGTCAGGAGCTCATTTCAGAGCCCTCATCTCAGGTTTTGTGAGAATAGCAGCAATGCTAATCTTTTGGCTCTGCATGCCAAGGCCAAGCACAGCCTCACACAACTCCACTCCCACCTTCGCTGCTGTTACCAGGATTAGCCCGTGACCAGTTACTGTCCCCATGTCAACTGCTCACCTCTGTCTTCCTTATGCCACCACCTCTATGCTCCTGATGGACAGCTCTCTTACCAAGTGATGACAGTCACTTATGGTCACTGGATCTTAATGATTTCACTTTTCACCGCCCTATGCCTAAGAAACCACCAGTGGTGTCTTTCCTCCCCTGGAGCTGCTGCTGGAGTAAATGTGTTGTTCTGTGTAGCAATGAAGGGAGCCCAGGCCCTTCCTAATTGGGTTCAAAACATTTCCCTTGCTGGATGTGACTCATTTAAATGAACGACAGAACTTAGGACTGTCAGGGAGTGAGACATGGACACTGGGCTGGGGAGCAGTGCAGGTAATGCCACCCCTAAAGCACAAGGCACTGCCTGGTCACAAGCCAGCAGCTCCTGCTGGGAACGGGCACAGGAGGAAGGAAGGAGGCTCAAGCAGCAGCAACCTTCTAAAGGCCTATCGAAACACCAGTAGTTCCTCTTTCCCTGTGTTCTGGACTTGTGGGGTTTTTTCTTTCCTGAGTCCTAAGGGGAAAAAAAAATGATGCTTTCTCCACTCTCCAGCAGCCCACTAAAAGAGTCGGGACCCACTATGCCCTGATTTCAAAGCTTTTATCATCTTGGAGCAGGTTGGGGAGCTCAGTGTACCACACAAATTTTCCTCCAGCCCTTTCCTCCCACTCCTAGAAAGTATGCACCATCTCGTCATCAAAACAGGATGGTCAGAGGCCTGAAGAGCCCTTGGTGTATTGTGAAACTTCTGCAAGTTGTTTAATAATACACCCTCTCCTCCTTGCTCAGAAGGTAACTTTTCAAACTTTGAACAAAAAATGTAAATGCTCAAGAGCATAATTATGTTTACAGTCTGAAACAATGGTGCAGTGCAAGAGGTCACCTGGCCCCTGGAAAGGAACAGAGGAAAGGGTTGTGAGGGAGTATTGGGCCATATATTTATACTCAGAGCAAAGAGAAACCATAATTTTCCCATCACTCAGCCATGAATGACCTCTGTGTTTAAGTGAATATATACCCTGATATGCTATAATATGTCATTATATAAATGTTAGATGATAACACTGAGCAAGAATTAGCACTTTTATTACAAATATAGCTTTAATGAATGGGACTTCAGACTGCTGACAGGAATAATTCAAATCAGAAATACTATGGAAAAATGACCAGATAATTAAATTCTAACCTTTTCTGCATAATTCTGGCCATTGAGAAATCTCAAAACATAAGGGCTATGTTCTATTTCTACAGTATTCTAGAAAACCCTGCAATTACACATAGCAGATCCTTTTGTTAGTGGATAATCATGTAAAAAACCCACTCATTTGAGAGGTGGTTAGTGATTCAAAGCACCTGCTGGAATGTTCCACTGACTACTGACACAATACCAACAAATAAGATCTTGCAGTTTGTTTGATTTTTTTAAGTCCTCCCATGCTAAATTCCAGATTTTACGCTGGGATATGAGTAGTATTTTAAGAGGAAAAGCAGATTCTCATATTCTTGAGTATTACTGCATATAGTAACTTAGCAAACAACAAAAAGCAATAAAAAATTAAAGAACAGGAAGTTTAAAGAAATACCATATTAACAACAAGTTTAGTGTCCAGCATGAGGGGATATTTGTTTTTATTCTTAAGGAGTCACATCTATAACCCAGACAAGTTTTTAAGTAAGGTGTGATAACTGAACTGCTTTCCATGGTAGTTCTTAAACAGACTAACCTCACTGCAGCTGCTGAGAGTGCTGCGTGACTGGGATGTTCCATTTATTAACATACTATCCTCTAGGCCAGACTAATCTCACTCAGTGTTTCAAGGCTCTGGGATGGGCCAGACTACCTCCTGTCAAAGGCTGATCATGTAATTTGTCTCTCTCACAATTTGAAAGCATCTCAGAAAGGCATTTCTACCTGGAAACTACCTTGTTTCTTACTTTAAAGAGGGTTCCTTCTTTGTATTATTGTTATTATTATTATTATAATTGCCTTTTCAATTAATGAGGACAAACCACATTTGATTTTATGGACAGCAATATTCTCACTATCTGGACACCATCTAACTGAAATGAGCCTTTTACATGCTTCAGGTGATTAGATTAAAATTTAGCAAGTTAACAGCTAAATTCTCTCAAAGAAATTAAGTCATCGAGTCAAATACTCATCTTCATTTGGTAAGATTTACAGAATTCTGAGGGGTTTTTTACTCTCAGTTGCAAGGAAAGAAAATGGAAATCTAGAGTGATATACCTTGAAACCTGAAAGTCTTACTCAACCATAGTTTGTGACATGCTCACAGACTGTCCATAAATACACTGCCTGCAGTGAATAACCTGTTTTGGGAATTACATTTCATTGTTGTCTCTGACAATGGAGGATAAAAACTGTTTACTGGACAGTCCTGAGTAGACCATAATTCCACTCCCAGCCACCAAGCTTTCACGTTTCATCAGACATTAACAGCACTCCTGACTTTTCAAGACGCTTCATCTCACATTGTTTCAATGCAGCTGAGATTCCCTGACAGCCTGATAAGAATGCCAGGTTTCTTCCTGCTGCCCAAAACCTGTACCTAAATCTTTTAACTATGCCCTACAGTGACATATATTGCCTCTTTAAGTATTGTAATTTTAAAATGCAAATGAGACAAATGCACAAGGGAAAGAAATTAATCAAGTAACGCTGCTTAATATCAGTTGAGTCTTGGTCATTGACTTTTATTATAACAATAATTAATACTATCATCTACACTGCTTTGACAATAAATAACAGAAAACTGTTATTATATCTACAGCTTAACCATCTGCAATGAAGAGACACAGCACACTGTATTAGACCTGTCCCAATGAGTGAAAAAGCCAATAATGTCTTTGCAAATTAGCAAGTGGGAGGTACCCAGGATACCACAATGCTTCTGATTTCATCTAGACCCAGCAGCTGACCACCACAGCATGTGCCAGCACCCCTGTAACCTGACCAATTGACATGTAATGCCTTTTCTTCAGCCAGTAAACCTAAAAGTGTAAGAAAGAATAAGATGTACACCTGAGTCACACCCCCTTATGGGCTTGGGATGTGAGTGGAGTTTGCAGTCAGAAAGGTCAGAAACCCTTCACGTATCCTTGATGAGAAGCAGTCACACTGGAAAATCCTAAAATAAATAAACTACAAGCAACTTCAAAAAATATCAATGTGTCCATTTTCAAACCATTTTGCAGTTATCTTAGAGCAAAATGTTTCCATATTGGTCACCTATTCCACAACAGGACACTAATGCATTCTCTGCAGGACACCCTCCTTCACTACTAATACATCTATGCTTTCATTTTCAAGGGATGCAAGGTTAACTTTTACCACCTCTCTGCCACAGTTACATTTTTTGTTTGTTAGGTGGATGCTGCACAGGATGCAATCACACAATCAGAAAGACAACTTACTCTAGGTCTGATTACTATCAAAGGCTGACAGAATCCAACCAAGCCTATTTTCTGAAATGAGCTAAAAAAGGGCATCAGTGAATAAGCAACTTTTAAAGAAAGGCCATATGTATCATTTAATTGGATTTCAGTAGAAGTCAAATGATCAATTTGTGCAATAGGTATGGGTCTTTCTAGTACAGACATCAAGAACAATTAGTTGAATATTAATAAAACCTCATAATAAATACATGGTTTAGTAGCCACTAATAAATACTCTAATAGCAGAGAGAGGCAGCTTAGCCTCTTCAGGCACCATGTCAGAAGGACAAATCAAAATACACAAACCAAAAAGGATGAAGTTTATCCACCTTGGTCACCGGGAGTTAGAAGCTCACATTGCTGCACAACAGTAGCCAGCCAAAACACCAACACAGCAGCTGCTGCCAAAAGCCCAGAGGAGGCTCAGAGGTACCTTCCAGCATTCTCCCACCTTGTGCTAAGCAACTCTGACACTTCCTTCACATAATCCACAGAGAACTGTCCCCTCATCCCTCCAAATTAAATGGAGAGCTGTCACCAGTGCACCGCAGCCTGCAAGGGCGAGGGTGGTTTTCACTCTCTTGCCTTGCCTTGGTGAATTAGGACTGATAAACAGATGCACACAGCAACATTTGTGACTGCACCCTGCCACTGCAATTACTGTTTGTGATGACTTTAATGCACTTGGAGGAGACTCGTACTGACACGACATGGGAAGGCTGGAGGAGGGGGACACCAACAGTATGGCACGACAGGCCAAGTCCTCCTGGGCCATCACAGCAAAGGTTAGTCATTTTCAGCTCAAAGGCCAAATACTACTATTCTGAGCTAAACTGCCTGGCATTAAATGTTCACTCTCAGAATATAAACTGAAAAAAATTTAGCCACTCCAGACCACTTTGATTTCTGCTCTTCCCTTCTCTCCCCTCACCCAAAGGTCCTTGCTCTTCAAGCCAGTAAAATAACACAAATTATCTTTTCAGTGATGCCCTGGAGCCATCACGAAGGATGAGAAAACTTTTAAGGGGGCTGTAAAAGAACAATGTAAAAACAGCAGATCCACTGCAGAGGAACTACTTTTGGAAAGAAAAGCAGTTGGAGCAGTTCTCAGCACTTGGAAGACTTTCAGAGGGTAGTTAGAAGAAAATGGGAGTGGTTTGTAATGGTGTAAATACCACCCAGAGGATGTTTGTCAGCCTCTGAACCTTTGAGACTCACCAATTTTTATTACCTTTCCTGTTTGAGCCTTTATTTTTTCTCTGTGTTCTTAATTCATATGACTCCTTCTTATTTAATCTATTCCAACATCTACTACCTGTTGCCACTTTGACTTGACATTAAACAACAATTAATTCATTCAATATAGACAGCTTATTATGTAACTTTAAGTAGCCATAACTTTAAATGACGAGTGGAAATTGCTGAACTTGAGTAAGGACTAAATGCTTCATTAAAACTGATAAAATGCTACATTGTTTAAATAATAAAGAGCAGCCAAGAACAAGCATTTTAGTATCTTAAAAGGAAAAGCTTCTGTTAAAAAGAACAGCCAGTCGGAAATTTTTGATACACCTATTAAATTTCAAATCAAGTATTTCACAGTTATTTTGAATATCTTTATAACCAGCCATGTTTCACCAAATGAGCTCAAAGAGAATTTGAGAATACTTCCTTCATGGGCAGATTATTTTGCAATTTCTTCCTATGGGCTCTTCCTGCTGTCTTTGATGCAGTCCCATTGAACACAGGATACAGGACTTCCTTGACCAACAATCTGACCAGTCAAAAGTGTACACAGCACATTCCTACCTTCTTTTATTAGTACCAAAAAATGCTCCCAAGTAATTTAGCTTCATTGTCGTAAATAACCAGATCTCTAAAGGCAGAAAGATTAGCCAATAAACCTGACACTTGAAATTCATCTATTTTAGCAAAATGTAATGCAGCAATTTGTAGGTGTGAGAACTGGATACGTGAAGATTAAAATTAATATTACTCTTCCTTGTTAGAGAAATGTCTCTTGCATCTCACAGACATAGGCAGACAAGAAATGTTACCTTGTGCCAGGATGCACCTTCCTCATTCACTAAAAAATTAAGCTTTAGTAATTTGTAAAAATTTAAATTAGACATAAGCATCTACTAGATTATAGAATACTAGCATGTATAGACAGCTACATCACATAGCATAAGTATTTCCTACAGGCTAAGAGTAGGAGTTGGCAAATGGAAATGAAAATTCTTGACAGCATTGATGTTCTTGGTCTCACTTTTCTACATTTACTTAGATTGCAGAATTCATGTTTTCTACCATATTTTTAAAATGCATACATACTAACCTCTTCACTAGCTTGTTCATATGAATAAGAAGCAAAATTTGGATCCTTATGCGGGGTGAAATAATAGGATCTAATGAGTATGCAATACAAAATCAGCTTTAATAACATCTTCTCAGATAATATATTACTGAACAGTCTGAAAAGACTTCAAACATCCCATTACCACCGTTTTGACCTGAGGCAAAGCACTGAAAATACATCAAGGGTTCTGCTCAAGGACTAAACGGGTTATACTTGTATTATGCAGTTTGTGTGAGAGTTAGGCAATGATGATTACACCCAGTTCAAAAATAATATAAAATAAATCAGTATGTTATTCAGTAGCACTTCCATCAAAGCTTCACCCATGTAGCACTGCACAAAGAATCACCTTGTCTAATCTGTTTGGTACACATATATGAACACCTCAGTTTACTCATAAAAATACATATTATATATCCTTTGCTAAAATCAGTGTCACTTCCATATTAATGAGTATTTGGCCTCAACTCCAAAAGAAATAAAACCAGCCAGATAGTGGACTGGTTTGTTGGACATTTCCTGATCCCGAAAAGGAAAATAGCAGGAGAAAAAGAAAGCTCACAAGTAGGTAAGAAAAATCCAAAAATCTGTCTGAACATGTTTCTTCTTTATGTTTTTTCTTCTAGTAAAAAAATAAGGCTATCTTAAACTCCTGACATTTGGGTTGTACTCACGGTAATAAAACTCAGTTAAAGTAAATGCAAACTGACTTCAGCAGTCACACGTCTTCTGAACTGCTGACCTGAATCCATCAGGACACTCTTCTCCCTTATTACCTTTTCACTTCTTGATATTCGAGAGTACACTAGCTGAACCAGGGAACCAACACAAGAAAAGCAGTTGCAACAGGACGTTAAGCCTGACCAACAACAGTATCAGAAATATCACACAATCTCTGGATCAAAGGCGGCTGCGGAGTCAGAGTGCAGTTCAATTAACAGGCAACTGTTTGAAGACCTACCTGTATTAAAGGGATGTCTGCATGTGCAATTACTGTTTGTCCTGAAACTTTTAAACCACTCACTTTAAGAGTAGAAAGAAGACAAACAAGGCAATACGTTATAATTAATGGCAAGTCAATACTTGTCTGCTTTTGCATTTGATTAGCCTGAACTTATAGATCTTATATCCCTTTCTGGCATACCGAGCTGTATTCTGGTTAATTTTTAAACAAACTGCTGCCACACTGCTAATACTATAAGGAAAAAATCTTCACACTTGTCTCATTTCATCACACAACTTTTCTAAAATATTTTTAGTATGCCTTTAACTGCAGAGCACCAGATACCTGAATTAGCTTGAAATAGATTACACTGGTATAATTAGACTGTTTTCAGCAGCTAAACTAGACTTTAGCAGGTAATAATTTAAGCTATTTTTCACCATGGTAAATAAGCTTGCACTGAATGCTAGATTTGACTGTCCTAGTGCTCAGGCTGGCTCGTTCAAAGCTGGTTTATCTACGTGTGCTGTACAGATGAAACCTCCTTTATGAAAGCAGCATATTCACTGATATTTCTTTCAACTAAATAGTTGTATTTTTATTATACCCTCTATTATTTATTAACAGAACCATTAAAAGCAGAGAGTTAGCTATTAAGTGGTCTGCCAAGCAGCCTACACTAGAGCATAGATTAACCTATTTTATCTTATAGATGTGCTTCTGTCAGGAAAATTCAAAGCTGCTAAAAAATGCAAAAAAACCCTCCACCAGAGAGGCACATCTGAAGTCATAATAAGCATGCAATTTGGGTATTCAAAATGACATCATGACAGCTGCTATGCCTTCTAAGTATTGAAAGTGATTTAAAAATAAAGCAGTGGTAACACAGTTTGGCAAATTGCTCCAATTGGCTTCCCACTATCCAAAAGTCAACATTAACAGCAGATTGGTTTGATTTTTCTCATCTGCCTTTTGTAAAGTAGATTAGACAGTGAAAAGATTCAGGATTTTTTTTTTTTTAATTTCTGTCCCAGTCTTTCAGTAAGACTTTGCAACAATACACCCAAATTACTTTGTAAACCCAGCATATATTCCAAATGTGCTAATTGAAATACAATTTTTTTCTAGTGCACATTTGAAATGTGTTACTATGCCTTACGTATTTCCCTTGCAGAAAATTTTCACCTTGGTAAAAAGCACTGCCTTCCTCTTTCAGTTAATTTTAGTTTATTTCCTCTGGAAATCTTTGCCTTAACAATTCATTCAATGGAAAAACTAAAAAAACAAATCACCAAACATCTGGTAGAGATGCCTTACCTAATGACTGGTAAAGCTCAGTCATCTTGGGATGATCCCAGCAGGTCGTTTGCGTCTCGTGGCTGCAATACAAAACATGAAAGTTAGTAAAGTAAAATTTGTCTCTCCATCTCACAGCGAGTGATGCGGGTTGCATATCAGAGCATGGTGCCAGACTACTACCCACATCCTGGGCTGCGCCAGGGGGGGCTCAGCAGTGGCAGGCATGTCTTCTTTCAACATGAGGCATTAACTCAGAGCACTTTATTTAGGCAAGGGCTCATTAAACAAAACTAAAAGCAGTACTAATGTTAAAAAGACAGCAAGTATTCAGATATGTCAGTATTTTGAGCAATTTGTAAGCACACTGATCAGTTCTAAGGAACTCATTGTTTTGTACTGGTAATTCTCTGGTTGCTCTACACTACAGGACAGATATTTGAAAGAGCTTAGTTCTTAAAGCATTTATGGAAACTGACCACCTACTGAGATCCATGGTATTTTTGATCTGCTTTCCCCCACATGCTGTCTCAATGTGGTAGGTAAGAGTTACCCAACGCAGCGGCTCCAATCCTTCCTTTCAGTCCAGACACTTGCACTGAAATCCTTGTGCAACACCCTACTGACTCACCAGCAGCTCACTGCACTTCTCAGGCCAATGCCTTGCACCCTGTATTGACAGACTCTTTTAGCAGACTCTTGGCTGCTCCTCTTGTTCCCTGGGACTCCCAGGCCCTTTCCCTTGCCCTGGAGGTCCCTGTGCAGTGTCAGGCGGCAGAGCTGTTGGGAAGCCAGGGAAAAGCTAAAGCGGGGTTATGAAACGCTGCAGTATGACTAGAATGTAAATTGGACAGTCTCTGCACTGAGGGTAGCAGCCTCCAGCTTTGCAACACAACATGTTGCCGAAAGACAGGCAGTGTGAGAAAGCCAACAGAAAAAAGTGTTAGCGGGTGTAGTAGCAACTCATGTCTCCTAAGGTCATACTTTTTATGAATTTCTTTTTAATGACAGCATAGCTAACATGATTATGTTTCTATTAATGTAGAAGACTTGAATGAAAATTCTCCTTATCTATCCTGTAGCAAATAGTCCTGTTCATACGGAATTCAGCTACATTAACAGAGAACCATAAGACTCCATAAAAAAAATTCTGGAATGCTTATGTAGCATATAGTTGCTAGAAAACACATCAGCCATTTCTGTACTTAAAAGCAGACATCAGAGTTTCAACATGCAGACGTCATTTGGGAGAAAATACACAGGAGAGCAGGACCTGACCCACAGCGCTGTGGAGCTCCTGGAGCACACGCTTTCCAGCTCCAAAAGATAAATCACAACCCAGCAGCACCTGTACACCCCAACTGTGCCCTGGAACACTGATATGACAAGGCTTTTTCAGAGAACAAATGGTCCTTGAGTTCTCATTTTCAGGCATTGATGTTCCCAAGTGCACATTTACCATTTAGAGGCTAAGAAGAGGTAAAATTTCCAATTAATCACTTCAACACCACCCCTACTCACGGAAAAAAGAAAATTGTGACATGTTTTCTTAGTATGATCTAATTTTGGCCTTAAAAGACAGGCTATTTATTTGATCCACACAAATACTTCACTGCCCCAGTAACCCCTATATGTTCAGCAGTTTACTATATATAATATTTCCAGATTTTGCTCTGTAACTGTAAGGAAGAATTAAAGGGATCACAAGCACTAAGAAGGAAAAAAAGCTGCCATAGCACTGCCCTAGTTGAGCACAGGCTTTTAAACAAGCTTTGTCTCATCAACCTCACCATCTCCACCCCTTCCCAACTCCTGCAGTGGCTGAAGGCAGTGAAAGAGGGAGGAGGACACCAGAAGAGCAAAAGAAGTCTTGTTCTTTGCTCTGTTAAAAAATGAGTCCAGCAAAGGGAGGTGGCTGCAATTGCATTCAGAAATCTCTTTTTTTTTTTTATTCCCAGAAACAGGGTAGCTTCAAGTGAAAAGCTGAATATTTGAGCCATCTCCACCTGAGCCCCTGCATTTTCCACCCTGCTTGGTGTGGGCAGGTTTGCCAGAGAGAATGTAACACCAGAACTTCATACCATATCCAGGTATAATGTGTGTTTTAGAAGAAAAACAGAAACAATTTTTTTCACACATCTGAGTTCCTAAAAACTCAGTTACCTGAAGCCTCTGCTGATGCACCAGCAGCCCAAGGAAAACAAGGAAGCGAACTCATGGCAGAAGAATCTTGTAGCCAGAGATGCCACTTCTCAGGTGAATGGGCTGAAGACCCAAACAAACATTCACACCCACACCTGGGGTCGCAATTGGTTTGCACTCAATGTCAGTCCCATATCAGTAATTCCTGAGGCATGAACTCGGCTGCCCTGGCTTGCTTTCTCATGGGCAGGTAGCCCCAGAAGTGGGGGATATTTGAACAGCAACTATACCATGGCTTGTATGCCAAATCATGTAGTAAAAATGAGAAAAAGAACTTAGGCAAACAGTTACAAGAAACCTCTGAAAATAATCTGCCTAACTTTCCGTATGAAATTACTCTGGCAGACCCAAACATAGCTGTTAACCTGGCAGCCTTCAAAGAAACTGATTCCCTATGAAAATATTTAAAAGCCATCAGATATCTGGCAAAGGTGAATGTAGACAGGATTATGGAATCCCATGTCTGTGTTGGATAGACGAACAAAAGGATCATCTTAGTGTGAAAAACCTGTATGGTTAAAAACTAACATTACACAGATGAGTAATTTATTGAATTTTTTAATTTTCATTTTTTTTATAGTAAGGCCTAACCACGTATCAGTGAATTTAGTGTGTATGATTTAAGCTTACAGCATTCACTATTCCTGAAAATACATAACTACTTTCCTAAAACCTTTTAAATAAAATTCCCATTGCCAAAGAAACACTGGACTGCGGTTGTTTTCATATGTTTTTAATATCAGTAACCCCAGACCTCTACTTATGGTGTAAGATTAATTACCTTGGAGATGCACATCTGCTTCATCTGCAAGTGACAAAGACTGAATTTGCGGGCAGGTACATTTCCCTTTTCGCTTTACTTTTGAACTTAGTTGCAACTTAGAGGAAATATTCCTTTCCTTAGACTGTAAAAGTCAAGTGAATAGAGACCCTAACTCTTGTTCCACCACCTTCCCAGCAGGGACCACCCGTGGGGCAGAGTGTCCCACACCGGGTGGTGCGGACGCCCTCGGCAGGGATCACCCAGCCACGGGCTGCCCAGCTGCCAGCACACCTCTGTGCTCTTGCAAGAAAATGCAAGGGCTTTAAAGGGAACTGAACCTTGGTCACTGTGATTTCTGTAGAGGTTGAGTGCCCGTGCCGAGCCAGGGCAGACTTTGCTGGTACTTTACATGCAGAACACAAGAAGGCTGCAGATATTTCGCTCCAGCTCAAAGGCGTTCGCCTTTCAACATTTTAAGCTCAGAAAATTATCAACGATTCTGCACACAAGGGCAGCTCCAGGAAAGGTTAGATTCCATCAAGGCTATTCTTCATAAGCCTCTTTGCCATTTTCAAAGGCCATTTAATTGTGAGCTTTGGGGTTGGACCAGTGGGGGAGGATTTGTGTGTATGCCCTTATTGTGAACACCGTCTGAAGTGAAATGCCAGCTCAGCAGTTTCAGGCAGCCTCAACCACACTTGGGAATGCTGTAGCATCCTTAATAGATCTGCAGCAAAGTGTCTGCCAGAGTTTCAAACTCTGGTGAACAAGGCCCTTTACAGCCTGCAAGTCAGGCAGACATGAAAAGTGTAGTGCAAGTCCTCTTGACTAGTAGCTGCTGAAGCAGGGAGAGAGTATATGCAGAAATAAGTCCTCGAAATGTTTTTCCAATGAACTACCAACACAAAAGGACAACAATGCACACAGCCAGCAGTTCTGCAATACTGCATATGCTCAGAGGACACATCTTTCAGTTTGGCTCTACATTTAGGTCAACTAAATTGATTGCCAGCTTTTAAATCATGGGCATTCTGCAACAAATAAAGATATAAGTGCACTCACTTGGCTTATTTTCCTTTTTCTCACCTGACTTGAGCTGCAAAAGTGGAAAGGAAATTAAAGCCAGGCCTGAAAAGGAGATGAACAGCAATGGCTAATGGTGACACCTAGGCATGGGTGTGACCGGCACACAAAATACCCTGATAATTCAGTGGGATGAAAGCATAGTCTTCACTTGAGACATCCTTTGGGAACCACAGGACCACTTCATTAAAGGATGATTATATTATATTAGCAAAGATAATTTTTATGTAGGGAATTCTGTCACACTATGCCTGTGTGAACTCCTCTGTTCCTGCCAACAGCAGAGAGATTTGTCTCTCATCGCTGTCAGCAGAGCCAATAACACACAGGATTGGAAACCTGAAATCAGGAGATGATATCCAAGCTGACACACCAGCTGAATTACAGTTTCCCTGTTATAACTTGATCAGTTTGGACAAAATACAGTTATTTTATCTTCATTCCTTTTAAATTGCTTCTGAGCAACACTAGCAGCAAGAGGAGTAGAAAGCAATGCTCCCCCACACCCAAATTCCTGCACAAATCCCCCCCCAAACATTCCTGCACTAGTCAAACCATAATGTTCACAAATTTTTTGACTGTATTTGATTGTACTCCTTCTCTCTCACCCTTTTTTAGAAAAACAAAACCTGTATCCAGGATTAGGTCTCGTGTATTCACCGCTCAGCTGCAGAGTAGAATCTTAGGTTGCAGCTGCAGAGCCCTTTTTAAACTCTTGCAGTCCTCTTCACTGGTGATAGCAGAGCCAGTTCTGCTGCACTTTTCCCCACACCCTTCATTAGAAAATGCAACATGAACTAGATGTGCAAATGCATAGAATAATAAATTCTATCATGTAGCAATAAATAGTTACACATACTCCAAAATTATAGTGATATTTTACAAAGCACCAAAGTGATCCACTTTTAAACAACACAATTTACAATACCTCTCACCTTCTGGCTTTATGATGAATAAAACGTTACTCCAATCATCTTATGAATGTTGTCCAAAAGCCAAAATAAACATGACAGTTGTTTGGATTTTACTAAACTAACCTAAATATAAGTGAAAGAGTTTGAATGAACAGACACTACCCCTCATTTGAAAGAAAAATGTTTTCAACAGCAGATGACAGTGATTTCGAGGAAGACTTAATATTTTTCTTTTTCCAGAGTTTTATTAATTCCCTTGATAAAACAAGTTACTGCTATGAAAAGTATTACCAATGCAAAAAGGTGACACTCCTTTGTGCTTTACAAAGGACTAGTGTTTTCATCTGTAAATCTAAAGACTACTGATCTGTGCAGAGATTATTTCAGTTTAAGCCAAGGATCAGTAGGAATTTGACTTTAGCCTGTTTTATTGGCTTTTGCGAGATTTATCAGGCTGCTGAAGGCAGGCACCGATACACATTAAAGTTTCTTGCCGATACTGGAAACGAATAGTAGGAGAAGGGCAAATATCAGCTGTCAAGTACTGAATAGTAACTCTTTTTTCCTTCCCTTGATGTTAAACATTTATTTTGTCCGCTCTGTCAGGGGCAAAGATTCCCACTCAGTGGCTCGGGCTGGGTAAGCCTTGCCCCCCCGGCTTGTCACTCTGCTGATCTATTTGCTTTCCAAAGCCTATCCTCTCTTGCTTCTGCCAAAGCAATTTCACTGCAGGGTCTTGTCAAATCCAGGCTCAGACAAGCGACGGCCTTGAACAATTCCTTAGTGCTAAAAAGGTCAAAGATCGCAGATACAACCAGGTTTCTCGTTTTCTCAGCTCTGTACAAACACGCCTGAAAAAACCACCTCTCTTCCCAACTTCAGTCCAAGACCCAGGCTGGGGACACCGGTGGCGTCCCTGGCTGCAAATGCTTTACAGCAACTATTAAAAGGCAATATAAGGTGCCATACAGCAACAAGAAATACAGCACTCGCAGTGCAATAGCCCGGAGGGAATTCCCTCCCAGCCTCTTCTGCCTATTAACTTGAAAGATTACTTCTAAGCATGAAATTACAGGGGAGGAAAAAAAAAGGAGGGGGGGGGGAAGCCATACACCCCCAAGCACGTTTGTTTTCAGGAATTCCGCCGAAGTTCACGCCCGACCCGAGTTGCCCCACAGGCGATGTGCCACGAAGGTGAAGCTGTGCAGCACCGCGCTACCCCCAAAAACCTGCGGAGCCCCGGGCATCGCACACCTCTGGCACAGCCGCGATTCCCTGGCTCGGCTTTTCGCCCCACGAGCTCGCAGTGGCACAGGCACAAGCATAGG